>VZDJ01006092.1:740277-928777 GCA_008694505.1 Cyanoderma ruficeps
TATTTCATTTTGGTTTTTTTTAACTCAGGGTTGAGGAAGGCAGGTGACTATGGTGGAAAAGAAGTGAGGTGCATTGCTCCCCTAAAGCAGCACTTTACTCAAAGTGAGCAGGGAGCGTTGCCTGGTCTGTGCTGCTTGCCCTGTGAGTGTCAGAGCAGTGGATGCCAGACACAGCCATGGGCAAAGAGCTCACCCTGTTCATGGTGCTGGCGGGCAGAAGGAGCAGCCCTGAGGTGCTCAGGCACAGGAGGCATTCCCTGTGCAGGGTGTGTGGGATATCCACGCTGCAGGCTGGCCCGGGATCGCTTTCCCTGCGTGCACAGGGCACCGGCGCTGCCTCTTGTCAGGACACTGAAACATGAATTACATTCCAGGCCTGAAACTCAACCTCCCACCTTGACAAATTGGCTGCGAGCTGAGCATGATTTGAGCCACTTCAGTGCAGCCTGGCTCGGTGTCACCCTTGGTGCCCCGTGAATGGGATGTGTGAGCATCAGACAGCTTTGGCAAAAGGGGAAATACTGCAGAGCACACGGCCAGATTGTCTCCTTGGTGGTAAATAGAAGGCAAATAATTGAATAATGCTGTAATAGAGGAGGAAGATCTGCCTAACATAAGGCACAAATTATGCTTCTCTCTCTCTCTGCCCCAGCTCAAATGTTTCAGAATCCTTTTTCTCTGCCATAATTGGACATAATCAGTAACACAGTCAGTGACTAAAGGCTGTCTGGTATCAATTCCCGCATTCAGCAACCACAACATCTAGATTGTGAGAGAGTTAATGTGCTCTATTAGTTGATTAGTTCAGTTAATTTGTTGTGTCCCATGGTGATTGTAAAGTAAATACAAAAGGGAACTCTGTTTCGAATGTCTTCCTGCAGCTCTGTGTGTGTTACGTAGGTGTGTTACATGCATATGTGTATATCTGCTTGAAGGTGTTGAGAAACTGCAGTTTTCCCTGGCTTCAGAAGAAGCTTCTGGCTCAGCATCTCCTGAAGAGAAGTTGTCTAAGAATGTTTCCTCTGGTTCAAAGGGAAAGACTTGTTTTATGGAGCAACTCAGAAAGAGAAATGCGTGTGACTTAGAAGAATTTATCTCAGTTTTGCTTCTAGATATAGCCTGTATGTCTTGCCTTGTTTTCTAATGGAAATTCTTTGGGCAGGACTCCTTCAGGAATGTGACCTTGTGATTAATTAATAAGCTTTATATAAATCATCCTTTCCCTTCTCCCCAGATAAAACTCATTTCTGCTACTGCAGATGCAAATGTGACTTCTTTAAAGTATAAAGAAGCACGGGGGTAGACAGTTAGTTGTGTATTTTCTTGTGACCTAGTGGATTAGTTATGGATTTCTGAAGTAGTTCTTTATGTCCATCCATGAAAGACAGCACGTGTCACTGCACAAATGCTTTTGTTATCTTTGACAAACTGGAGATGCTGAAAAAAGCAGAGAGTTTCTGGTAGGTATCTGGTTGACAAATAGCTTCTTAGGGGAAAATGTTATTTTTCTGAGGATTCGGACTGAACTGGAGTGAGAACCTGTTGGCTTTGCACCATAGAGATCCCCATGCCAGCAGTTCTGCATCTTCAGAGCAAGCTGAAACCCTCATGTGGGGGAGTTGCTTGGATACCTGTGCTCCAGCACCATTTGCTTCCTCCTGGTAGGCACCAGCAACTTCCCTTGGCTTCTAGATTTATCTTTATTCCTGAAAACAGGCAGAGATGGCATTTCCCACTCTGACAGCTGTGATGAGGCTCATGATGATGGGCCCAAGTGCCGAAGGAGCTTTCAGCTTGGTGGGGAACGGCAGCTTGTAACAGTGCCATGATTAAAGTGTCAGGTTACTGCTCTTTTGTATTATATGCAGACTGCAAAAGATTAATGCAGGGTGATTTGTCTTCTGTTGGATTTGCTTGACAGTGAATGAGACTGTAACCAATTTGCCTGGAGCAGGGGAGCTCAGAGTAAACCCTGAAGGTTTAGGGGGATGGAATGGACAGCCCACTGTGCCCTTCCTTGTCTTGGGGAAGTCACTTGTGGAAACCTGGGACATTATGCGGTCATTTTAACTCTTGAACCTTAGTGTTTTGAAGCTTCAAATCACCTTTTCCACAAAGTGGAATCCCCCAGACCAGACTTCAGTTTGCCCACACTTCAGCTCCCCTGTTTCCCGCATTTTTTGCAACTGGAAGCTTTCTGAATGAAAACCGCTTGTTTTGCTTTCTGTTTGTGGGGGTTTTTTTTGGTCCTTGGTCTAAATTTTGCCTTTAATCCTATGAGTTGTGGAGTGTCATGGAACTTTTTTCCTTCTGGGCAGTCTCTAGCAGTGGTGAGGGGAAACATGCCGAAGCTGGCCGGTGAGCGGACTGTGAGCACTGCCGCCTGCCTGCTGTTCGTATTTTGCACTCCTGGCTGTTAAATAGGGATGTGCAAACACACCTGCTGGTTGGCAGCCAGCATTAGCCCAAAGGCCAGTGCTAATTACCCCGCCTGGTTTGCATGAGAAGCTTTGAAAGGTGGAAGAGAAAAGCTTCTGTGGCATTCCATGCCAACAAATTACTCGGCTGACAGGAGGGTGTCAGTGCTCATCAGCGCTGATAGACTGCGAGTTGGTACTTGTGCAATTAAGCAGGGTGGGAATATTGCCTCAGAGAGTTAACTTTCTGGGAGTAATTAACTGTGGGTGTCAACACGTGCCCGTGAAAAGGAAGAGGATGTATTTACTAAATACGTGAATCCAGATTATGAATGATTAGTCAGTGGTTTAAGATGATCACCTCTGTCTCCAGTCCTTTCTTCCTCTTGTTTTTGCATGTTTTACTGCCAATTACACCAGGGAAGGATAGAGGGCCACAATCTACTCTGATTAGGCTCTGCTGATCAGAGTTTTGGCTGTTTCTCATCTAATTGAACCTTGTGAGCTTTAGTGTGAAAGATTAAGGCATTTTTTAAGCCTCGCTGTACAGACATACCCTGCAGTTCTGGTAAAGAGCTGATGTTGAAGCAACTGAAACAGTAACACAAGGGAGGCCTGGAGGAGCTAAAGGAAAATCTGACTTTTGGAAGAAATTTGAAGGCAGGAGGCCCTTAATTAACAAGATCATTGGCTTTGAATGCCTTGGGTTCTGCATGTCAACTTTCCATTACCAGAATTTCAGTGGGGGCAAGGAAACTGGGCAGTGGAAACAAAACCCCTTAGGAGTGTCTGTTGATTACCTAAAGGTGAAGTCGATCAGGACCAATTTCAGGATGTAAAAACATTGCTTCAGATGAAAGCTTTTATTCAATAGCATTGGTAGCATGATGGGGCTTGGCTCCGGTGATTAAAATATTGCCAGAGATATGTCCTAGGACGTGCCAGGTCTGGTCTATGTCTGTGTCACCTCTGTGTATCTGTGACTCTGGGAAACACCACTGAGTCTTTGCTGTTGAAGAGGCAGCTTTTCCTTTGGTGAGAATTGGGGAAATTCAGTTATTCAAATATATATGCTCTTTTTATTTTCCCTGACTAAATCTAGGTAGAAAACAGCAGTAGCTCCTTGAATTTGTCAGCTGAGCTGACATGTTTTTTCCAACTCTGTCCCTCGCTTTTCTCTGTTATTGTTACACATTTAAACTGGTTTCAAACAGCCTGCCTACCTAGTTATTAAGTTAGAGAGACTTCAGGTTCTGCAGAAGCAGAGTGCCCAAGCCCTGCTGTCACTGAGTGACAGAGGAGTGTGAGTCCTTCATGCTCCTTTGAACTTCAGCACTGTCCTACTCATCCCATGCACAGGACACAAACTCTAAAACACACAACAAAAACCCTCTCACAGTGTGAAGCAGTGGCTGTAGCCTCACATAAATCAGGGCTTTGACTTACCCTCTGCACAACAGAAAAATACCCGGAGACAAAGGGCTGTGTGCCGTCCTCGGAGACAGAACAATTTGTCATGCATTGGGATCCTGTGTGCGGCCAAAGGCAATGCTCTAGGAGCAGGGTGATAAAAACTGCTCCTGCTGTCCTCCTGTGGCACCTGGATGCCCATGGATTGAGAATGCTCGGTGGATTTTCATGCTCTCTCTCTGGGTGTGGTGGGGCAGGTGTGGCATCTCTTCTCAGGATGTTTCAGGAGCCTGCCCTGGCAGCCCATGAGAAGGGTTTGCTGCACCTGAGACCCTGCCCCTTTTCTCTGGCACAACAGCAGCACTGTCCCATCTGACCAGACCAAACAGAACCAAAGGTACACCACTTGCTTCCTTGCAGGATGTTTCACAGCAGATTAAAATCCCATTTCAATGTGTGAATAAGCCACCTTCCGCAAAATTGCTGTCCCCTGCAAGCCATCCTTTGCTTGTTTGCATAAACTTCATTGAGTGTTTTGTTTCATACTTGTTATCAGACACTGCTTGTATTTAGGAATTGAATTCATACAAGGTTTGAATTGTAGGGCAATGAGGCGGTCTGAACGTTTAAGCCAAAGCAAAAAATTTCTTCAGATGGTAGAGGGTAAATGATGAGAGTCTTGAGAGTCAAGCTTGGAGCTGGGTCAAAAGTAGGTGGGCACAGTTATTGTTCCCAGACTGGGATGATAAACTGTGGGTAAATAAAATGGCAGAAAGACAAGGCTGAGGACAAGTCTTGAAATAAGCACTAGGGTTAGAGAGGAGTACCTTGATAGAGTTAAGGAATTTTACACCCATAGTTTACATAGCATTTTTGACTTCGACTGTGCTAGGGCTTGCTAAAGACTTCCAAAAATCCTCTGTTTAGGCTTTTATGTTTGGCTTTCTGATAAACATAAAGGTGAAGGAGAGAAATTTACAGCAAGAGATAATTTCCAGATGGAAAACCTTCCTAGCTCAACCGCCTGAGAGGTCTGTGAGGTTTTAGTTCAAGTCCCTTCATAAACTAAAAGGTGCTGCTTACAGCATGCTTATTTTCATATTTGATTAGTAAGCACACTAAAAATGTGGTAAAGAGCAGGACTCTGCAGGGAGGCCATTTCTCTCCACGCCGTGCTATCATTTGTCACTCAGTGCTGTTAAATTAAAAGCAGCATGGCTGCAGCTCAGCTATTACCTACAGCCACTTAAAGGCCAGCAGTTTCAATTTTAAAATGTTTTACATTTCTGTGAGTCTCAGTAACACATCTTCACCCATGACTGCTCAGCTTTTTATTGACTCTGAATGAAAGAGAAATGTGAAACCATTTTTGCTGTGTGCCCTGAAGTGTTCTCAGGAAAAGGGAATGTGCCAGCATGTCAGGTTTAGGTCTGGTTTTTGGGGTTTGGGGGGATTTAAGTTTTTTCTTCCTTTTTCTTTTGGAGTAGAAGTGGGGATGTAGCAGTGCCTTGAGTACACAGGAAACTGTTCCCTGGTTGAAATGTGGTGCTGGAAGCTGCCTGACGTGTCTGCTACATCTGCTTGTGTTATCATGGAACCACTTTGATTTCATTGCCTGTGTAAATGTAGTGAAACCTTTGATTACTTGAATAAATAAAATTAGGGTTCTGGTAGAGACAAAAAAAGCTTCATTAATGGGAGATCTACAGAAGGTTGATATCGCTCTTTATCTTACCTTTATTTTTCAGGTTAGGTAACAATTCTTAGTTAATTCTCAACAGAAATAGCTGATGGGGTCTGTGGGTGGGAGGTTGTCTGCCCAAAACCTTGCTTGCCTGTATTTAATGAGGGCTAGAGGGGGGAAAAAAAGATTAAAATCCTGCTGGGTTACCCTTTCCTCTTCTTCCATATGTCTTTAGTCTCTCATGGCTCTCACTGAACAACCACAACAACCAACAGAATAATTCTTTATTGAGCAGAAACAATTGCATTTGAAATGTCTCCTGGCACGGACTATTTTAATGTGCCACAATGAAGCTTACAAGGAGTCCATTACACTGGCAGCTGAGGGGATACCATGAGGAAATATTTGATATTTATGCATTTGAGGACAGAAAGCAGTTTGCAGACTCATGACTTACTTAAAAGAGCTGACATTCCTGGGCAAGATCTCCCAGAGTTTTGCACTTCCAGTGACTGGGAGACCTCACAAGGTAAACAATTTTCATAAATTTTCAAGTCCCGATATATTGTAATACCGAGGGACATAAAACTCAGCTGAGGGAAGAATAATCCATCTGGCCTTCAGATGATGGTGCAGTGGTGCATAACTTTTCTATTAAGAGCAAATAAGCCTTCAAGGTAAGGGATACTGGCAATGCTTTTGCTGGTGGAATTGGGGAAAGTAGAAAGAGGATAAAATCTCAGACATAGTTTGATAGAAACAGTTGTGCAGCCAAATATCCTGACATAAGGCTTTATTTTTTTTTCCTGAGGTGAATTCTGAGAACAAGAAAGATGATCTAAAAAAACCCCCCAAAACTCATATTAAAGCAATTATCCAGGGATGGATGTGCATTACCTTGTTTATCTAAACAGTAAAGGAGTGCCTGAGAGCTGCTACTACATTCAACTTGAAGACCTTGTAGGCTTGCTCTGTAAAGAAAAAATTCTTTGCTCTTTCTCATTTGAAAGGTGATCCAGCTGATCTTTGAATCTGACCACTGGCTGATTGCAGTGAGAGCTGATCCTGGGGGAGGAGAAATACCTGTGGACAGTAAAGGTCTTTAGGAATTTAGACAGACGTCTAAACATGAACGTTTACATCTCCCTCTGCCAGGAATAGGTCTCTGAAGGAGGCTGTTGCTATCCTGTACCACTGATTTTATCCTTACTGAAATATTAGGAGAACAGCATCCATCCTGACAGGGAAAGGTGAGCTTGAGGGTAACCTCATAACTCAGCAAATGTGAACTGACCAGAGACAGAAATTAATGTTATATAGTAATTATTAATTAACCATGCATTGGAGAAAAGGTCTATCTAGATGCTGGAGTTGTATGCACTGGCAGCAGACACCTGGTAGCTGAACTGCTGGAACACACATTTTCAAACTCCTCTGATTTATTTGTGCTGTGTTGGTATCCTCTGGTTAGCTGCAGAGCTCCCAGCCTGCTGAGAGGGTTTCTGCAGGGTTGGGACATCTTCTGGAGTTAATATTGTCTTTCTGGTGCAGCCTGGAGTCACTCCTTCACATAGAAATATGGACTGTGAAAGTGCCAATTTGTATTTGAATGTGGAAGAAAGCTTAATATAATTGAGAAACTGTTTCAGCATAACCTTAGACACCTTACAGCTACACTGCTCTCAGTTAAGAGGAGCTTGTGCATTGCAAAACAGTAAAAAGGAAAATCAGACAAAGGCTACTTTGGTTTTATTTGGTTTTGGTATTTTTTTTAGTTGATTGGTTGTTTGTGGTTTTTTTTTAATTTGTGGGTGGGTTTGTTTGTTTTAACTGAAATGTGGGAACAAGTTAGTAAAACAAAGCTAAGGAAACTAAAAGGGCTTCTTGGCCCTCCTTGCCATGAAAGGGATCTCCCCACCACAGCCCCAGGAGTTCTAACCTGACAGCAGAGCCTCTCAAAGGTGACACAAGGCACTGAATTTCCTTTAGAATAGGCATTGCATGGTCCAAAGTGTGTGTGCTTGAGGAAGGGGGAGCACTGAGCACCCCTGCTTTGAGAGACCATTTGTGTTGTTGTCATAAACCACTGGGCTGACAAATCTGAAATGGTTGCAGAGATTCCTGAAGTGCCTTTGAATTGGAACTTAATGTCACTATGTTCAAAACAAACAGATTCCTTTTATTTTTTTCCTTTTTCTTTCCCCCAGCCTCAGATTTATTGTATGTTTTTTGTACCAGTTTGAGCTCTTGTGCTTTTGGCTTCACTGCCTCTGAGGCTGCAGAAATCTCTCTCACTGTGGGGAACACGAAGCCCTGAGTACTGTGGTGGGTTACAGTTGCCTCTGCTGCCTCAGACTTTGTGACAAAACAGGAAAAGCCATTAAAACAACCCTAAACCCACCAAAAAAAAAAAAAAGAAACCCTAATACAAGATTGTCTTCTTTTGTGTGTAGTGGTATACATCAGCCTTCTTTAAATCAATGTATAAGTAGCTCAGAAGCCGAAGTTAGTTGAGGGTTGATGATGACTGTGGAGGGAGCCTCTGAAAGGCACATTCTGCTTTCTCGCATCACCTTCCCCCAAGGAAACCACCTGAAAAATCTTTCTCAGCGCTTCTTCCTTCTGTGAGACTTATTTTTGCTGACCTGGGCTCTACTGGATCATTCCGGCCAAAGCTACACCACTCACTAATGTTTCAAAGTGTATCCAAGCCTCTAATTAGCTGCAAAATAAAGAAGATATTTAGCTTGTTATCCTGTTTCAAATTCTAATGGAATGGCACTGCTGCTACTGTGATACATTCCATATTAAGAGAAAAAGTGAATTTCTGAGACATGAGAAATATAACATTCTGCCACCCCTTGCAGGGCAAGAACCTGATTTTAACACATCTTTGATGGAGAAACCGAAGGGGGGGAAATTCTTTTGGCTGTTCTGCCGTGATGCAAGTGCTTTAATTTCCTTGCAGCTTGATACTGTTAAACCTTACAATATTCAAAAAAAAAATTAGCAAACCTCAAAGCCCAATAACCCCCCCAAAACCCTGGAAAACCCAACTCTAAAGCACATCGGTAGAAATTATTATTAGTGGAGTTCCATATAAATATATGTATACTCTGAGAACATGGACAGGGAACCTTATTTTAATTTCCTACTAAAAGCTTGTATCCTTGTAATTACTTCAAATACTTGTACTCCAATTTTAAAATTCCTTGCAAGGCCTATTAGGGCAATGCCTTTAAAACAGGCACACTGCAACTCAAAACTGCTTTTTTATATCCTGGGACGGGGCAAAAGAGACCGAGACAGTGATAATCCTGCTGTTACAAAAGCAGGTAGGGTGGGATCCATGTGTTTAATTTTAGAGAAGTGCTGGTCTTATGTGGTGCTTTGACTTTTGGACAAACTGAGCTGAAATCCAAATGGCAACATTTTGAGTTATGTGATGAAAAACACAAAGCAAAGATTAAGAACAGTGAATATTTACAATACTGATGCCCTCAGTATAGCTCCAGGCAGTTATTAAATTGCAGATCATCTTTCTCAAAGTAAAAAAAAAAAAAATTGGATTGTTTTCATCTGTGTGATAATACTGTAAGCAATGGATTTTAGCCTACACAACTTTGGTGTTTATTGCAACACTTTCATTGAATTTAATAAAATGTGTTTGTGTCCTGTGTGTGACTGACAGCATTTAGTGAGATAAAGAAATCTCACATTGTCACATCCCCACATCATGTCCAGGTGGGGAATGTTGGAAGAGCCTGAGTAATTAAATCCGACATCCAGAGGCCTCAATGCACCTTGAAAGGATATTGGAGCAACCTATGAATTTTGTGTCCTCTTGATGTGCAGTCACACTTTGGTTCTCTGGGAACAGAGTGGGAAGTGTTTCAATTCTCTGCAAAGCCAAAACCAAGAGAACAGATCATGAAATCATATGATCCATCGACAGTGACTTCCTCCAGGCCTCATTTTGGTGTCGCCCACCTGGAAAAGGTTATGCCAGCATTCAGTTTTTCCCAAGCACAAGGTCTTGATCCAAATGCTGGGAAGCAGGGATCAAGAAGCAGGAGGCTCGGTGACCAAACCAGTCAGCTATCAGCAATCTCTTCCTGATGAGTTCACAACTGCTTTGATTGTGCATTTTTAGAGATGTGTGTTCGACAAATATAGAACTCTATAAAATAAATGAGCTTTTTGATCAGGTTGCACATCAGCATAATGCAAATACAAACCCTGAAAGAGCAGCATTTAAACATTTCAGTTTTGAAGGATGAGAGTATGTAAGTACCCTCCCTGAAGATTTTTTCTTTTTTTTTTTTTTGCCCCATGATTAACTCTCCTTCATTTTCTTTAATCTGTTGCCATGTGCAGCAAAAAGACAAATTGTGTTTACATTACCTTGGTCCTTCCCTTCATTTCCAAAACAACTGCTTTTATGCACTTCATGCAGCTGGAATCAGGCCTAATTACCAAGCCCTACATCTGCTTTCAATCTCTGGGCTAGTACACAAGCTTGCTCTTGTTTTGAGCCTTGCATGGTGGTTCCACTTGTTTGTTTATGTTTTGCTTCAGAAATGTATATCTGTAAACATCCACAAGGACGACAGCATCCCAATATTTGACATCAATCGTGCAGCAGCCAGGGAGGATTTCTCCTTGGGTGCTTTGCTGTCTCCTCAGGACAGGCACAATGCTCTAGACTAACCAAGCTCACTGAATCCATATTGGGCATCACTACTATCCTCTTTTTGTTCCTTTTCCATCAGCTGCCTTTGGTTTACAAGCTTCTTAAAAACTTTAATGAAAATTTCCGTCTCCACTGTTTGGGTTGTTTCTCTCCACAATGGAAAAAGTTTTGCTGAAATAACAGATACCTTCTAAAGGCCACAGGGAGCACAGAGACCAATTCTGCTTTGTGTTGTGTTTATCTCAATTTCCCTTGAAATGGTTGTTCATGAAGCAGTAGAAAGCTGGTTCTGAGAATTTCTATATTAAGTTTTAGATTAGGTGGATGGCAGAATTGGCTTGAAAAGGAAACAATCACTTGGGAAGTATTCATATGCAAGCAACAGCATGTGGGTCCATTACAACGTCACTTTGTGTGTGAGAGTAAATATAAAATTTATTTAATAGACGACCAGGATTATGTGATATACATTGTGTAGCAGGCAGTGGTGGGAAGCCCAGGAAAATATTAGAAATAAGAGCCAAAGAAATATCAAATTTCACATATGATCCAGATCATGATATGGAACTACTGTTGATTTTTTTATTAACTGTTTTCTTTGCTGGGGCACCAAAAGTGATGTGGGATAAATCTGGGTTGAAATACTTTATCTTGTCTCTTAACACACAGAGGAGAAAGGAGCAAGCGGTAAGGCCAAGGTGAGATTTGTCACAAAATGCTGTCAGGATTTTCTTTTATTCTGCCAACATCCAAATCAGTTGTATGCCTAATGAAATAAGTATCCATTGCACACAGGTACACTCTCAAACTCTAAATGAGCCACCAATTATGTGTCAAATGTTCTAATTATTTTTCTTTCTCCCTGAAGGTGTAAAGCTTTTTAGGGCATTTGAATGTTTGGTTTGATCTGATTTGGTTCTTTGATGTATTTGTGAACAACAGTACCAGTGTTCTTTTGCCTTAGAGAGCCATTGGTGGTTGTTTTTTTTTTTTTAAGTGTATATAATTCTTGATGATATTATTACAGAGTGCATCTGCTATAGAGTAGCTCTCCTAGATCTGTTTTATGTTGTGGAGTATCTTTCACAATGTAATAAGACCGAATAAAATTGAGAAGGCTTCTTTGCTCCATTTAAATTACTCTCTGTCTTGACATCACATTCTTCATTTCCTTCATTTCCTCAATGACTTAATAAGTACTTAAATTAAACAAGAAAGGCGTTTTAACACAGAGGTGAGGAAATGCAGAGTTAAAGCTGCTACTCTGCTCTTAATTCACCCTGTGGTGCATAGGCACTCTATTAAGAAAGCCACAGAACAGCAGGTGAGCTTTTATCTCCTGTTTCTGCAATGTATATTCCATATGTGCTGCACAGGTCACTGCCTATGCTGTGTGTGATCACCCACTGCTCCGGACCCCTGCTGCACCAGGCTGCAGCCAGGTGATGTAAGAGGATGAGGAATGACTGCCTGATTAATATATTCCTGTTTTGTCTGATGATCTCTCTGCTCACAGCACATTCTTTCAGTGGAATGGGACCCAAAACCATCTTGCCCCCACCTCCCCCCTCTGTAGCCTTCTGTTCTTTCGCTGCTTAACTTGTGTAATGTGTGGAACCTCTTGTTGTGGTCTTCAGCTTATTGGAAACAGAGGCCCTTTCCTTGAGCAATAAAAGCTCAGGACCTTTTTTGGTTTCCCAAATTACCCTTATGAGTCAAGAAATGAGTCCTGGCATGTGCCAGCTTTTATGCTGCAGAATGTTCCTGCAGTGACATGGACAGGGAACGTCCAGAGCTGCCTCACTTCGTCTTTTACCAAGTGCCACAGCATTTTACACTCTGGGTGAAGCTGATGCTTTCCATGCAATACCTTCTGTAAGTTGTTACACACCTAATGCTTAGTAGTTGTTTAATGTAACCCATTCTGAGGGAGCTTGACAGGATGTAGGGTGTTAATCTTCAGTAATGCTGCCTTAACACTCTTATTTAGAGCACAATTCTTGTATGGGAGACTGTTTTAGTCTGATTCTCCATCCCTGACTGCCCGTGAGCCTGGACCAGTGAGGAGCAGCTGACCAAGTGTGTTCTCCCTCCTGCTGCTCCATCCCCAGGCTGTCAAATGCCACCAGGCACACGAGGGAATGCTGACTGACTCCCTGCTGCAGGCAGGGCACCAGCAAAGCTGTCAAGCATCTGTGGTGCTCCATGCTGCTCATTCCTGCCTTCTGAGACAGCAGTAGAAAAGCGGGAGAGGAGGGTGAGGTCAGAGCAGTTCCCGTGCGTGCACACCTCGGGAGCTGGCTGTGAGATGCGTGTAGGCACACTGCAAGCTGCAGCTCCCCTCGTCCTGGAAATGCACTGATCAAAGGCTCTCTGTCAGTATCTGATTAAGAGCCATGTAAGAGTGCTGAAGACATTTCCTTCTGGCTAACAGCTCTGATTACAGGCGGCTCCTGGAGTGAATTTCCCTGCTAGCAGACAGCCTTGTCTCCAGGCTCCACCTGATGCTCTAGGGTTTCTCAATGCCGTGGCTTCCTGTTGTTGAAGGCTACTATTCATTCACAGCTTGTAAATCAGGGGCTTGTAAATCAATGGATGAAAAAAAACTACTGTTGGAGGAATGTTCCTCAGCAAATTCCTCTCCCTCCCCCAGATATTTGTTTTCCCAGGGTGTACAGTCCACGATCATGGAAAAAAATTTTAAAATTCAACATCTGTAACTAATGATAGAGGTGGAAATGAAGGGCCATACCTTCTTCATTACCTAGGAAATTTGCTGTAACTACTTTAGTGTGATTTTTTTTTTTTTATTTAGGATTGGGTTTATTTTATAGCAGAGCCAAATTAACATTTTTATTGCTAACAAGCAACGGACTCTCATCTTTACAGTAAGCTTCAGAATGGCTGAAAGCTTAATGTGAGCAAGAAGCACAGGAGAGATTTGGGGTTGCTTAGCACTGATTTTCCTGCAGAAATGATTGAAATGGTGTTAAGGAGCTCTGCCCTGATGAATGCATCCAGGTGAACACCAGCAGCTGCTACTACTACAAGGAGCACAATGCATCCAGTGAGGATCTCTCTCAGGGGCTGCAGAACTCCAGGAAGCAATGATAATTAGAGGACAACATTTGGTAACCAAACCTCAAGAAACACACACCCTTCGAAACAGACCAGGCTCAAACTGAATTACTGCCAGACATGCTGCTTATCTGGTGTAACACTGAGAAATGTGCTGTGCATGTAATTTTGAGCTTTAACTCCTCTCTCTGTCAGCAGGCAGAGCTGCCTGCTGGCCTGTGTGGCTCGAGGTGTGCCTGCAGAAATTGTGCTGGGGCAGATTTGAAGAGAGCTCAGTACTTAATCCCAATGGGCACCTACAAAGCTGAATTTAGGGCCTCTCTGCCCCTCAGCCCAAAGTGTTCCTACCTTTACCCCAAGCAAAGCCTCTTAGCAGAGGAACCTGGACCTCTGTGCTGTGCTCAACTCGGGCATGGTGCGGATGCAATCCTCTGCAGGTCCTGAATAAACTCTGCAGCTGGTGTTCCCAGCTTCCCTTTGCTTTTTAGCCAGAGTGGCCTATACCAGCCACAAAAAAAAAAAGTAATTTTCAATCTAAGCTCATTTAACATGTACCAGATGGGGTTTTTTTGGTACTGAGCCCTAGAACAAGGCAATGACTGGAGGAGGGCCATGAGAGAGAGATAAAGGAGAGAACTGCTGCAGCCACAGCTCTGAAAGAATCCACAGGATTTTGTAGGAGAAAGATGGGATAAAGTTGGCACAGAGATCTAGCAAAGGGGCTGAGGCAAGAATTGCAGGAACATATGAAAAGTAGTAAGAACTGATGTAAGACAAGAGAAAATTTGAAACGAAATATAATTTCTCATTCACTGAAAAGCTAAAAATGTGACTTAAGTTCTTAAAGGGCAGGGGAGCAAACTTCTTTTTCTATCAAACTAGATGATACAGCAGCCAAAGAAAGATCTGAAAATGTGTAGGGCAAGAGTAAAAAAGTTATGGTCAGGAGATAAAAAGAAAAAAGGATTAATTCTGCTTTATTTTGACTCTAATCATCACACCATTAATTCTGAACTTAAAAAATACTTGCTGTGTTATTACTCTTGATGATGTGGTTAGTTGGTTATGCACTTTATGTTACTTGTTGCTGTGAGAAAAATCTGTGAATGTGCTTTGAAGTAAGAGCTGAGATGCAAGAAAATGTGTTTCCTAAAATGTAATGACAGCTTGCAGAAGAGACTGGGCTAGCAAGAAACCCTCAGCTATGGAAAGAATAACGTGCTTAATTTCACACCTCCTGGAAGTGTTGTCTCTGAAAGAACTTTGTCTTTGCACAAGGATAACCTATATAGGGACTGCATGAATCTCTTTGGATTCATGTTCCTAATAAAAACAGGTCAAAATTATTTTCACAACTGAAATCAGAACTGACCTTGACGTATAAAATATTTGCGTGAGGTTTTTCTGTTCTCTATAACTCCTAATTTTTATGCTCATTTCCATTTCTTGGTTTTAATGGAGAATAGATACGAAAATGCTCAAATGCCTTAAATTAAGGGTTGCATTTGCAGTATTTCCATTAGAAAAACCTAGAAATCTGGTGGCCTATCCAATTCTGTGTAAACAAGAGTTTACCTCCGCTTCTGTGTCTCCACACATCCCAAAATCCCAGACTCTGAGGTTTTCCAACAATCACAAATTGATGGATATGACTTGTTTTCTGTTTTTTCCCCCTTAGCTTCTCATAACTTCTGAAAACAATTCCTTTTTATTGCTTTTATGCTTAGGAGTAAAATTTCCTTAATTAGGTATTTAAAGCTGCAGTTGTAGAGGCGTTAACCATCAATTCTGTGCAAGACTCTTCAGATGAGCTCAGACTGCAAGTCCTGTGACAACTGACCCTTCAAAGTCTGCTTAGTCATCTGAAAATGCTGACTTGGAACCAAGCCCCTTTTTTTTTTTTTTCATGTGTTTTGCTGTCCCAGTGAAATGTTTTGCTCTTCTCAAGAGTGCTGCAACTTCTACCTGAAGCTTCTCTTACTTTTCAAAATTGAACCTCCGGACATAAATTCATGTAGAAGTAATTTATTTTGAAGCCATTTTAATAGGCTTAGGTACTAATTAGTTTCGATTTCTTGATTACTGTCTTTAATCATTTTGTGGCTGGTCACTTGACCCTAATGACTCAATTTTTCTAATTTGATTAGGAAGCTGTGGGCACTGCTAGGACGAATTGCCTGGATATAAACTTTCTGGAAGGCCCTTTAGCAGAAATGTCAAAAGAATAGCTGCTCAGATCCATCATTTTCCTCTTATTCATGCTTGGTGCTTTCCCAATTTTGTAACCAAGGGCTTGTAGGAGACCTGATGGATGCTCCTTCCTTTTTGATGTTGTCTGGGCATGACTGGAACTTCATCACCGAGAAGGAGACCTGCCTGTAATTACTGGGCCTGTCCTCATGATGAAATTTGTCCCTAGAAAGGGACCTTAAAGCAATTAGACAAACTTAATATCCATGAACAACTCTGGTATGTCCATTCCATTCTGAGGGTCCTGAGCGTCATTCTGCTCTGCTTTGTGACTGGGGAAGAATTCAGCATTTAGTTTTCCACTGGTTCCTGCTGCATCTCTTATTTGTGTAAATAGAAGGCATAAAAAAGCCCACTACATAATATTTTTTTGGATCAAGTGAATTGATTTTTCATTTGTCTGTGCTTCCTTCAAATTTTTTCAATTTCCTCTTGTGTGTGTGTATTTTGCTTTTTCATGCCTCTGCTTTTGACTATTTTTTTTTCTTCTGTCAAACACCAGTTTTTTGATTTGTGTCACATTTCCTTCTCCCTCCTCTCCTGCCCTCTGAACCCTTCACTGCTTTTAACCAGGGTCTTGTTTAATCATTGCCCCAGTCTCTGCTAAAACTTGCCTAAGTGGGGATGATCTGTAACATTAACGGCAGCCCAATCCTGTGATTCATCCGACTTTCCTTTTCTTTTGCTATAGGAGCTTGGATGTGCAAGGGTTAGAAGGCATTTGCCCCAGAATATCTTGTGCTGACCTTGCAGAAGTTTGATGAACTTAAAGGTATTAGGAAGTGTTTAAATCCAGGCAAAGCTGTGGAATCTAAGCACTTGTTATAGATATAAAGGGTGCTAAAGCCTTTCAGAAATTGCTTTTTAAAAAAAAAATCTCTGGCATGTGATTGATTAGAGTCTCAATAATCATTTAATAAGTCATTTTGAAGCCTTAAGTGGCTGAAGATTTTTTTCAGGAGTATCAATTGCCTTAATTTTTGCCCAAATCTCTATTTAAAATGTTAGTGAAGAAGCTGAAAGCTGAAGATGGAGACATTTGATTTCTTTGCTTCTAGCTGGCGTAGAGGCAGTGATCTCTGAAAGCAGGGTCGAGGAATTATTCCACACTGTAACTAAGCTCAACATCTCCCCATTTCTGTAAGGAGAGAAAGAGATAGAACCATTAACTGGGCAGGGGTCTTTGTGGTATGGTAGCCGAGGTGAAAAGCTGATTATAACTGCAAATTGGTGTTGGGAGCCACTGGGAGGTATAAAACACATCACACGTTTCCCAAGGTGCACAAGGATGTTTGGGCAAGGGATGTGTGTGTATATCTATTTATCCATAGATTTTTCCCTCCCTCTTTTTTCTGTCTGAAGCTGAATCAGAAGGGGTGATGAGAATGTGGAGAAGAAAATTGATCAGTGTTCATGGAACAGAGTTCAGACCATTGGGACTTTGGGCACTGGGTTTTAGTTTTGGTTGAATGCAGCACCAGGCGGAACAAACTTGTGGGTCCTGTAGGAAGCTTTAGGAAAAGCTTTTATAGGGAAATATTTGCTCAGTAATTGGTCTTTGATATTGGATGTTTCCAAAAATCTCTGCTGAGCACTAGAGAGAAAACCTCTGAGGGGAGGAGGGACACTCAGTCACCTTGAATGTGTGAAATATTAAAGCCTGATATATAAATGTTGATAAGAATTCATGAAGGTAATAAGCTTTCCTTTTCTATCACATTCTATCTAGAGAAAGAAAAAAATATTGTTTTGACTGACAACAGTGTTTCCTCTCTAGGTTCTTCATTCTCTTTTCAGTGCACAATTCTTATCTCTGCAGTTGATTGAGCAACAATCTCTTGGATGCATCAGGCAGGGTTCTCCCCTCTCTGGAGGCTGCAAGTCCCTGCACAGCAACATTTGTTCTTCAGCTTCCCTCCTTTCACACCAATTCTTCCTGTCCCCAAAGGCTTTTGGCCTTTGTTCACTCACCTGGCTCCCCTGTATCCCTTCATGAGCTGTGTATTTGTACCTTCCAATAGTTGATTGATTATTTTTCTTTATGTGGGAACAAAACTCTTATTCAACATATTTCTAAACTAGATCCTCAGGGGAGGAGGAGCAGGAATTTCCAGCTACCTATTCCCAACTGAAATACCTTTCTTTTATTTTGGCATGTGTGTAAATCTAAATGTCATTTATCTGCAGGGAATTACAAGAAATTTATTATGAGAGGGCAGCTCCACCTTTAGGGATTAAAGCAAAGATTTAAAGTATTTTCTACTTTTTTTTTTTTTTTTGTAACTTATATATTTGTTCTGCATTTTATTGATCAGTTGAAGACCTCATAAGGAGACAGGGAAGAAATCAGTAGAGTTAGGTCTTGGGTATGTGAAGTTTCCTGGCTTTGCTATAATCTGTTGCGTGGCTTCTCAAATTTTATTTTGCTTCCTTATATTAGAATATTCTTTTAGAATTAGAATTATCATATTAGAATTATCTTTTCACAGTCTTTTAAGGTTTCTCTCTGAAAGTAGTATAGAACACCTGCATGTTGTTATAAGAGAAAGAGAAGGAGTGGCAAAACTGAAGAAGGCCTTCAGTGTTGGGAGCAATGTGGGTCAGCATCCTCTTCTCACAGAAGGATGAGGCATCTATTATTATGAATTTTTTGGTTTGTTTTTTTTAATTTGTGTATGCATGTTGTCCATTCAATATTCCTGAATTTAAGATTTACCATCAGCCTTGTTTCTGAATGCACTGATAACAGTGCTTTCAGTTGTGGTTTGTTTGTTTGACTTGTGGGTGAAACAACAGGGAGCCCACAGATGGCATCTAATATTTAGGCAGGAAGAAGTCAGCACCAATGTCACAGAGGAAAGTGTTATAAATAGAAAATGTGTCTGCAGAAGAGCTAATTAATTTACAGTGAAGACACTAAGCAAGATAACTGGTGCCAAATCCACGCAGGAATATTTTAAACTGACATTTTTCTCAGTCTTCAGAATAACTTCCACTCTGCTGCAGCATGAGGGAGTGTAAAGAAGCTGTGGGAAGCCTGGTGGTGTGTTTCCAGCTTTTCTGAACGCGGGCTCTGCCAAGTGAAACTCAGTCATACAGCATGTGCTGGCAGGGGAGAGAATATGTTCAGCTTCTCATAGCTTTCAGTGGCAGAAAGCATTCCCCCTCACTCCTGGGGAAGTGCAGGGATGCAGCCCTGGTGAGAAGTTGTGCAGCACGCTGTAATTCCTTCAGTGCTGAGGTGGGGCTGTAATCGAGTTAACCAACAACAACAGATGGATTTGTTCACTTGTTGGTTGGGTTTTTTGGGTTTTTTTTCCTTGACACACTTTAAGGCCTGGATTTAGCATCTCTGGTTAGATGATACTTCACCTTCCCTCCCACATCTGGCCCTTTCCTTTTGTGCCCTGGGTGCAAATGAATGGCTTGTCTGTTCCCTGTGCCTCTCCTTAAGCCTGAGATCTGTGGCACAATTTGACTCCAGTTTGATAAGAGACAGACACGAATTCAATCTGCTGTAACTAAACCTCACCATTTATAAATCTCTTGATGATACTGAGGCTTTAAGCAATTTTTCCTCTCTCTCTGATAGATGGGGCAGAGGCAGGTCTGGTGTGAATGCCACCAAAACTGTGAGAATGCAGCACGATACTTGGGTTGGGAGCTTGGTCAGTTATTTTATATATTTAAATATATAAAAATATGTACACTTAAATTTCTTTCATTTTTCCAGTGTTCTTCATTTTTATGCAGTTAAATGTTTCTTTTTCCCCTTGACTTCAAGTATCCATCTTTAATATCTAGAATTTTTTAATTCCCTATTTGGTAGTGGGAGGCTCTCAACACTTATTCAAGGTATGGGTTACATGATTTTGGAATATCTGGGGAAACTTTCCAGGGCAATAAATATCTTTCTGCTTGAAATAAACTCATTTATGGTGTATTGTCCTGAGTTTTGCAACAATGCAATCTGGTAGCTCTTGAAAAATACCTGTGGGAAATAAGCAAATAGAGAGACTAAAAGGCTTTGAAAACAAATCTTCCCTATTTTTACTTTAAGGATTTTTTCTATTGTTTATTTTGCATGGTCACCTGACCTCTTCAGCCACTCTAGTGAGCAGGGTAAATGCAGTACCAGTCTTATTCTCTCTCTTTTAGCACTTGAGAAAGTTGCTGTCTGTTGGACTTATCTCTGGAAATATCATTCAAGCCTCTTTATGGAATCTTGTTCAAATATACCTTTTTTTCTCATGGTTTTTGGCCTCACTGAAATTTCCCCCTTCTTCCCCCTCCTTTGCCTCTTCCCCACCTCCAGCTCCAGTCTAGAGCCATATGGACTCCTTCACTCTGAGCACTAACCTTTGATGAATATGCCCTTTATTGCTGCTCACTCCCAGAGTCTGCAAGGAGCAAGACTGATTTTGCAACTGGTTTATTTCATATCCCCAAATCATCCTGGCTAAGGAAGGATCACAGAAGTTCTGCATCTGAAAGTTGTTTTTCACCCGATGAACAAGTTCAGCGGAGTTAATCTCTTCATAAAGCCCAAACTATTCCTTGCTAATGAGAACCATGTGCACATCAAATAGCACAGGTCCTGCAGAGAATACTTTGATGCTCCAAATACAGAACATCTTCAGGTTAAATGTTACAGGAGACCCAGGGTGGTAGGAGAAAGTGGAGGTGCAGGATAGAAACGGGGCTTGTACAGGGAGACAGGAGCAGGGGACAGCTCAGGTCACCGTGCAGGGGCTTTGTGCTGAATCCAGCTCCAAGCTATCACCAGAACAAAGATCTCCAGAACTTGTGTGAAATATATCTTTTCTTGGCTAACACCTTGCAATTGGAGGCCAGGAAAAATACCAGGGGTTTGGGGAATTGTCCAAGCAATGTTTCGTAAATAATCTAAGTTTTGAGGCGCTATTAAAGCTGATATCACCACTTGTGGTGTCACCCAGCTCTGTTTTCCATTTTGAGTGTAAACCAGAAATGAACTTACCTTCAAACTGGAGTGATTGCTTGGAAGAGGTCAGCCACCTCTCTGTGACCAGGAGTGGGGGGAAGGATGGAATAAAATCCATGGTGACCTGGAGAACAGGAGGGGAAATCACTGCTAGCAGACCACGTGCTGTGGCTGGCAGGTAAATGTGCAGACTTTTTGTGCAATTCTAACCAAGATTAATTACTTCTGCTCTATTACTCTCTGTGGCATTGCAATGAGCACACAGCTTCACAAGCTCACCATTTGTGCATCTGTGTGTTTACGTGAAATGTTTCAGCTTTATTTCTGGCAATAATTATTCTTTCACTCCTAAGGACAGCTCTGACATTTATGTCTATGTAAAAGAATGCACTCCCCTTTTCTTCCACTTCTAATAGTTAGGCCAGTAGCTAATCCGTGTCAAGTGGTTCCCTGCAAATGGACCACTTTTGTGCTTGTGTCCTTAGCTTTGCATGGGGTGACTTCTGAAGTCCCTGTCCTCACATATCAAAGACAAAAATAGCTGTGGGGGTAAAAATGAAGTACCAGGGCTGACTCCCCAGGTAAATTAGAATAGAAGATGTACATAGGATTTTAAAGGTGTCTTTCCACTCTTGCAGGCATTGGAAAGCCGTTAGACCCCTGTATAATTGTTGCTGGTGGTTTTGTTTTGTGCACTGTCACTCTGAGGGCTCTGTCCAGCAGACCTGGGTTACCAGCACACAGCCGGGCTGGCTCAGCTGTGCCTCGTTCTGCAGAGGGGGAGGAGGGTGTGGATGTGGGGAATGTGTGCAGTGCTGGGTTTTTTTAGACTGCATTCACCTTGGAGTCACTCTTTTTTTTTTTTTTTTTTTTTTTTTTTTTNTCCTCAGTTTCCCTGCCTCCTGCCTCTATCAGTCCACCTAAGGGAAGGAATTCTGTTAGCTACAGGATCCTAATCAGAACCTGCCCTTCTGCCGTGTCACAGCTCTTATTTGTAATTGTGCTGTGTGCATCTGTAGCTTCATGTTTGTTTTAATCAATAATCGAGGGGTATTGCTCCCTTCTGGTCCCTTGCCGTGTCCCCTCCTGGGTTGGAGACAGCTCAGGTTGCAGAAGCTCCACCTGGAAGCCATCCTGCTGCTGCTGCTCCCCCTGTCTGCCCCGCAGGGAGCGAGAGCCTAATAGTTTACACGTGTATTCCAATTATCTCTTCCCTGCTTTCCAGCCCTGTTACCCGCCATGCATCCATCACTGTGCAACAGCAGCTTTGGGTGCAGCACCCAGGCTGCATTAAAGCCCTGCCTGATTGATTCCTTATAAAGTTGCTGACATTTTTGTGCCCCAGCTCAGATAGTGCATGCTGGCTTTGATTATTCTCTGTTCCACCCCAATATAAATCTGAGCCAGTGGAGTTATGCAGATGCAAGGGGAAAATCAGATGCGCTGCCCAGGCCTTTTGATGTCACCAGCTGCCTGCTCTGATTTGCATCCATTGCTGCAGAAGGAAAACAGGAGCTCACCTTGTAAGCAATCACCCCAATTCAATAATTAATCTAAGGGTGCACAGTCTGTGTCACGGCTGGAATTATTGTGCCAGGTTTCATCACTCTGCCTGTGTTTGTATCTCTCTGGTAACTGGCTGGGACAGGGGAAACAATTGGTTGGTTTCCTTAACCAAAATGTTAAAATGGAAAACACATTAAGATTTAGGTGCTAAAAGGGTTTGTGTGGCGAGATGGGGAGGAGAAAGTGCATGAAAGCCTTGAACCAGCGATACTCACTTTGACAATGTTTATTTTATGCAAGCAAAGCCCTCCCAAACTCATTTAATTTTTTTGTCTTCCTGCCACTACAAATAATATTTTTTTTTCTGTCACTGCCTTGTGCTATGTGGAAGGGCTTGTTCTCCAGCTGCAAGAAAGCAAAACATGTTTTATTGAGCACCCCTGTTCAAACCTCCGCAGCACTGGCCCAAATGCCACAATGACTGTGGATCCCAGGCAGAATACATCTATTTTCCCCTCAAAAGATAAAGGAGATCACCTTGCTTTCCTTGTGTGGCCCATGGAAGATCTTAAGGAGCCAAAGAAGCTGAAGGTGTGAGCCATTGGGAAGCCTGGGCACTGTACCACTGACAGCCCTGCTGTGAGCTCTGGTGTGGCTGTGGTGTCTCCTGAGGACTTGCAGAGAGGTCTAAAGAGGAACAATATTGTTAAAAGCTTGGAGAGAAGAGGTGAAAGCCTGGTCTAGGATCCAGTGTTTTTGTTCCAGTCCTGTTGATTCAAATGTTTCACTTCTAAAAGAAAAAAAAAAAAATCCAATATCTATATCATGCTTTTTTGTTTGGTAGTTTTTGCTGGGTTTTTGGTCAGTTTTTTTGTTTTGTTTTTTAATAAAGAAGCAGCAAGGAACAAACTTCTGCCAAGACTGAGACATCTCTGTATGTGCCCAAAGGTATAAACATAAGCCCTTATAGGATTTTTCACTCTAAAGATAAAACCAGAAGAGGCTGGGGAACTGGAACTCTTGTAACTTGAGCCACAGATAACTATGAAATTTTAGACCTCCAAGTTAAGTTTGGGTTGTGGGTATTCAGAATATGACTTGGTTTGGAACCTGGGTCCTGTGGGTTGCAGGAGCTCGTAGTGCTGTGACTGGTAAGAGAGCAGAGGAAAGTCTGCCTGAGCCTGTTTGCTCAGCTCTCCCTCATCATCTACCTCTCTCCTCTGTCTCTTCTGATTCATGTTTCAAACCACAAATCATGCAGAAAGATGCCCTCTGTAGGTCACTTTATAGAGCAGTGATTTACTCGCAGATGCTGCCCCAGGTACTTTTCTGTCAGTGTGTCCTAAATTTCATCCCTCTAGGAGCTGTGGGTTTGTAGCTCACCACTTCCCTACCATGGTCTGTGGCTTCTGATTATAAACCTGCATTACCATATTCTGTCTAATAGTTGCTTTTCATTATGTCTTTGCAATTTTCCAGCCCTCTACCCACCAAGGAAAAAAGAAAAAAATCAGGTCTTCATAAATTGTGAATAAGCTCCTGTCACTTGTGATCCATTGGTTTGTAGAAAACCATTAATTGTGATTCCTCCTCATTAATTCTGGCTATGAAGATCATGCAGAGCCCAGTGTTGCATTAAGCTTTTTATTGTTGAGAGACAGCAGTAAGCCATGACCTTATAAAGCCTAGCAGTCAGTATTTTTATTAGTATATAAGATATGATGCATTACACCTGCCATTTCTGTGATTTTCATGGATGGGTCTAAGCTCTTAGGAACTCGGTGCTTGACATTTAAGATGGATACAGCACCAATTAATTTAAAAACACAAACTTCCTGGCTATTCTCGTTATTGAATTAGCACAGTATTGTGAACCACTTGCCTCCTGTGTGTGAGAAACAATTCATGAGCAGGACATCGATGTTAATGCTGTTTAAACCTTTGCTGGTTTGTTTAGGGATGGACCACTCGATGAGATGCTTACATCTTCTGGCAAAAGTGCTCATTTCAGCCGGCTAAATTGACCTGCTTATTGGTGTAGTGATGGGGAAAATGTGGTTTGGGTACAGGTTATAACCTGGACATTCTGGGATTCAGACTTCTTGGAAAAAAGCAGGAACCTGGTAGCAAGAATGGAGTCAGGGTAAAATCTATTCCTAGCCCCAGCAGCTGGAGGTTAGTGCCAATGAAAGGAGTTATTCTGTTGCTTTGAAAACATGCTTGGGAGTATAGTGAAAACTCTCAGCTGAGCTGGCATAGCCCAGCCATTTAAAAAAAATCACTTTTCTTCCAGTTTTGCCCCAAACTCTGTAGAAATCTGTTATTGTTCCCACTTGTGTCTGGATATGAAAAGTTCTCAGTAGTGAATTATATCCCCTCAGAGAGGACAAGCAGCTGCATAAGATACCAAACAGCCAAGAAGTTTTACCTCTGTGTACTGTGCAAGAGAGAAAACAGCTCTGACATACAATAGATAAGAGAGAGAGATTGGTTATTTTAGTGCCTGTGTTTGTCTTTGAAGCTGTATCAGCAGCCCAAGAAAAGTTGACTCTGCTCTCACAGTGAGCCCTGCAGCTGCAGGCTTCATCCTTGGAAACCATTATGGGCTTTACCTTCTCTCTAGCTGCTTGTTTGAACTTCCCAGAAATGTTTGAAGGTACTGGAGGGGGATCTGGTGCAGTTTCACAAACTGACCTCAGTATCTGGAAAGCTGTCTGGAACTGGAGGAGGAGCAGCTAAGTTTTCAGACCTATATTTAATTGTGTTTACTTTGTAGTATCTTTATCAAGAATGAGAACCATTTTAAAGAATGAAGCTCCCTTATCAATCATTTGGATGAAGTTTTCAGGGTCAGTGATCTGAATGCTGAAATAAAGTAGTTCAGGTTTGGATAAACAAGAGCACAAACTGCTGTGGAAATTGTCAGGTTTGAACTGATCAGGGTACAAACACTGTTAGTTTGAAAACTAAATAAAGGTTTAAAAAGTGCCACCAAGCAGGAATAACAATCATAAAGTGGTATTCAAATAGCTCTTCTGGGGGAAACTGATAATTGTCCCTCTTGGGTAAGTAGGTACAAGAAGACAGTAGCCTCAGGCCAAAAAATTACACCCTTAAGCCAGCCAGAGAGAGACCTTCTGCGTGTCTCGGCAGCTGCTGCAGGTTTGGATTCAGCAGTGCCAAAGAGTGCCTTTCCTGGGCATCCTCCTCCCCAGGAGATCCAGGCTGTTCCACCCTGGGTGTTCTGTCAGCCCTGGACTGGGCTGCCCCGAGGCAGTGAGCAAGGAAAAGGGAGAAGGGACAGAGACATTGGTTTTTTTCCTCATCTCCTTCCTCCCAGCTGTTCCAAGCCCAGGCTCTGACACCGAGCTGGGCAGGGGCTGCCAGGGCAGGAGAGTGAGGGTGGGTGCCTTGAGGAGAAGCACTCTGGGCAAGAGAAAATTCTGATGTCAGACTATAAATAACTTGAGAGATCCTGCTCCTTAAAATTGGCAAATAAATTAGCTTTATCAGGCTAAAATGCAAGCTGTCATCCTTGGGGTCTCAAACCCCTTTTTGCTTTTATTTTAAAAGGAAGACAAAGGGAAGAAATAACTTTTAAGAGAGTTAGCACTGTCTGCACTGAGTAATGTAGCAGTGTAAGATCTGTTATATCAACACTATAAGTTTGGCCTGTTAAGTCTCTGCTTTAAAATTCAGTCTAATCTGGTCTGATGTATTCCCTAGATGCTATATGAAAAATGAAGAATTTGCCTCTTTGGAAACTGTTTCAGTCCTAAGCCAAAATATCCATAAAGCGGCAGCTACTGTTTATCCGCTTGCACGGAAACATCCACCACATTTTACACTTTTTGGATCCAGTTACAACAAATGTCACAAGCAGAATTACAAAAACTTATTCCCAGAGATCTGCCTCTGTTATTGATGGTGCCTTTAACAAACAGGAAAACAAGTAGAGGGTGGGAGTCTGCCCTCCACTTTGATCTCAAAGTGGGAAAAAGCATCGGTCAAGCAGAGGGATGGAGGAGGACATTGGCAGGACAGCTTCTGACCTTGTGTCCAAAGACTGCCAAAACTCCACAGGTTTTGTTGGTTTGTTTTTTTTTTCTGGTTGATAAATGAAATAGATTTTAAATACACTTCTATTTCCATTTGTTCCCCTTGCTGTTGCCTCACAGTAGAATTGTGGCAGCTTCCAGGTGATTTCTCTCAAGCCCTGGAGGGGAAATCTCTGCACTGATTCATTCACTGTAATATTCATACCCTTTTGATCCTCAGGACTTAAATGAACCTTTACTGGCTCTTCATCCACAGTATATGGTGTTAATTTATCAATCTAATTAGTTCTTTATATGTCTACTGGAGATTATGTTTGGGAAGGAGGAGTGGAGCTGGGAGGCGATGTGGGAGTTGGACGCAGAGCTCTTTCTGACAGCAGAAACCAAGTTTTTCTGTTCAGGGAATATCCTCAGACACTCCAAGATGTATACATGGGGCTTGGTTCATGTCAAACAACCAAACTGTTCTGGCTTGGAGAGCAGCAGGTGCAGGGATTGTTATTCCTGGGAAACTTGATGGAAGTGTAGGTTGTTCTGATTTCACATGAAAAGCTGATGCTGGACCCTGTGAGGGTTGGTCTGCAGATCCATTTCTTTCCTCTAGAATGAGGTTTTTCTACTGTAAAGGTGTGGAGTTGGCCTAGAACTGTGTATTCTTACCCTTATGGGCCATCTCTATGTAATACTTGAACCTTTAGGGTTGGGAAATGTTGCAAAAACTATAAAGATATTTATGGTCAACACTGAGCTGCGGATTTGTCTCCTCTGTTTCAGCTGGTGCTGTCTCTGTTGTGCTTATCCAGAATATTTGAACATAAAAGAGTTGTGTCTTCCATTTGTTGCAGCAACAGGCAATTGAAAGACTAAAATAAATGTAATATTCTCAAAATAAATCTGGGGAAAACCAACAGCCTATCTTCAGCATTCTGGCAGCCAGTGTTGTATTTATTTTTCTTTGCTCTGAGTCAAACTGTGCCTTCTCTCAGCAGAAGGAAGCCAAAAGCCTGTATTGGGGTGGTTCTGTGAATAGCTGAAGCACTGAAGGCATTCAAATAAGGATGTTTTGCCCAGCTGTTTAGGAGAATGTGCTGCATAATTGGTGTACCATAAACAAAGTGACAATTGGCGAGCACAGCTGTCATTTCTATAGTCAGACTTGATGGAGAATCTGGGTGTCACTTGTTATGAAAATCTGGTGGGTCTGTTTTGTCATTCTTAATTTGTAGGCTTCCAGAAGAATCTAGAAGATTTCTCAAATGAACACAGTGTGCTTGTCTTTTGTGCAGGAAAAGCTGTAATCGCTTTCCTCATTGAGACACAGCACTGTCTCTTTGTGGATGCAAAGGGAAGTAATCAAAGCAGAGTTAATTATGGTATTAGGATTTGGACTGGGATTTTTTTGAGGGGGGATTTTTTTGGTGTTTTGTTTGGTTTTTTAAAATGAAGATAGAAAGTAATTTTTAAAATCAAGTAGCTTAAAAAAATCATGTTCAGTAATCAAATTTTTAAAACTTAATGTGCTGAAAGGACCAGAAATAACTTCTTGGGTTGTATCATTGCCAGATATTAGCTACTTTGCTGAGGCTGTGAAATAATAAGAAACTGGTTCAGGGTAGGAATCTGTCCAGTTGCAGGAGCTCCCTAAACAAGATACGCTGCAGAAATCATAATGGGCTTCTGGTGGCGTGGTGATCTTTCTGCCAGGAAGAAGGGAGAAAATTTCTTGACAGATAGACCTCTTCCATCTCAAGGGATGGATGGAGAACTGGCTGTTCAGTTATTGGTATGAGGGGTCCTCTCCCAATTAGACAGGTTTAATTTTTTGGGTAAGTGTTGTGGGGCTTGAGTTCTGTTAGCTGGATGTGCCTGTGCCTGAGTGCTCTCCTGCTGTCAACTCCCCAGGGGAAATCAAAGGCTTCCAAAAGGGAAGAGGGAAAGATAAGGCTTATCACTTTGTACTTCTTTACCATGGTCCCTTTGTGCCCAGCTGAGACCTCTGCTGACCCCAAAACTACAAATAAGTGACCAGGCAGGGATAAAGGGAAAAAGACTCTTCTCCCTATGTTTCTGTCTAAGGAGAGACTGTATCTCTATTATAAGGACCATGTAACAGAAATAGGAGCAGAACAACACCAAACACTGTCCAGCAGAGTAAGAAATCCCAAATGAGGATTTTCTTCAGCTTGGAAAGATGGCTTTGGGGTGTTTTTTGGGTTTTTTTGTTGGTTTTTTTAAATCAAAGACTAGAAGAACTTATAACATGAAGCTAAGCTATAAGTTTTTGTTAAAAAAAATCAAAACAAAAGAAAAAGAAAACAAAAAGCACCCTCAAGTCCACTCAAAATTGGGAATGGGACTGTGAAGATTTTTAATGTTTTAGTCTTCCCTTGAAAGCCCACAGGCAGCATCCTAGGTAGCTGTGGAGGAGACCTGATGAGAAACACGTGGGGTGAACCTCTTTGAATAATGATGCCATCTGCAGGAGTTTCCCAGCCATCAGCCCTGGTCCCAGAAGACCATTTGTACTTCACAGCATTAATATTCATTAGGTGTAACACCATATGTTGCACAGCAGGATGCATTGCCAGCAGACTGTTTGTCATAAAGCCAGATTTAATAAAGCATTGTAAAACAAACATTATGATGATAAATACAAAATGACAGGCTAATTAAGAGAATCTTAATTGCCATTTTTCCGTAATAACATTTGTTTAGTGTGTATCTGTCTTGGGCTAGTACCTTCCTTGTACAGCTTTTCACTTTGTATTAGTTCCATCAGGGAATCTGTGCTCTGGATGTTTTAAGGCACTTAATGTTCTTTTGCAAGAAACAAATTCAAGATTAATGAATTGTTGCTAGACTATAGATATGCATAACCATCGACCTCCAATCTTGATGAGTGCAAAGAAATCCAGCCCTGAAATGTAGCTTTCAGAGGGGTGTGAGTTTGTTGGGGACAACTTAATGCCCCCTCTTGAGGGAATAATTTGACAATGCAGCAGTTGCAACTCTTTAGACAGGCACTGTGCAACCCTTTTACAGGAGGAGTGCTTTTCAGGGAACAGCTTAGATATCCATGGCAATTTTCACATTTCATTGTGCAGACTGAAAGGCCTCCTTTTTGCCTCCTCCACTAGAGTGTAATTTCATTATTGTTCCAGTACCCTACACTGGTGACTTCACGGGAGAGGAAGGGATTTAAAGAATGTGAAACGACATTGTGAATTAATGCAGGGAACCGACACCTATTTTTCTTCTTGCTATTACCTTTTTATCATAGCACTTTCTGTCAGAGTGTCAGAAAATGAATATATCCATCTTCAAACCTGTCAAGGTGGCGAGTTACAAAACTTTCAGGAACTCTTGTAGAAGGAAGATGGAGAAATAAAATCCTATACCATACAATGTATATATTCATACCTGACCCTTTTATATGAGGAAGATAAAAAATCATGACTCGAGAAGACCACAGCAAAACTCATATGGGAGGTTTGCCCATCAAAGTTGGGGTTGTATATCGGATTTTAATGTTCATCTTAATGAGGTTTCCTCTTCCACAGGTGTCATTTTTTTCTCTAATGTAGATTTGGAGTTCTGCCTTTGTGTATTATTTTGTTGTGACCACTACCAAAACTGGTACAAAACTGAAAGTCAGGGGGAAGGAAAACCCCAACTCTGAGCCCAGTGACATATTTTGAATTTTACCACCACATCTTTCTGCCTGGATCCCTTAAACCTGTCACACATTTCACAAAACAAACTACCTTTAGGGACAAAAAAGTCTAAAAAGGATCCAAAATCTTATAGTTCATTAATTCATTTTAGAAATATTTCTTCTGCTATTGTACCTCAGAGGGAGTTTTTTTATGTACTTTGACTTGTAGACTCGTAGATTTTGAAATAGTAGTGTTTCAGAAACTGGATGGTACTTGCTTTTTTGTTTGCGGGTTTTTTTGCCTGTACTGTTAGACTTTTTAAAAAAAATTTACTTAATTAGTGATAAAACTGTAACAGAGATAAAACAAAGAATAAGCTCAGTAAGTCATAAGCTATAAGAGCTTTTCTTTCTTCGTTTGGTGGTGTGGGTTGGTTTGTCTGTTGTGCATTTCTTGTGGGTTTTTTTGAGGTTTTGGTTGGTCTGGAGGTTTTTTCAATCCAAATAGGTGAAAAAGATTTCTTTCCTTCTGTGAACACTTCCTGGACTGTAATTTACAGCCCTTCCCAATCTCCCACCTGGATCATCTCCCAGCAGTACCTTATATAGAGCTTTACTCTTGGTTTTCTCACTGAGTACTGCTTCTCTCTGTACCCTTGGGGTTTGACTACACTGCTCAGGTTTCAATGCTCTCTCCTTAGCACACATAAATTATCAGTGAAGGATTTTCTAGCTTTATTCTAGCTTTTTGGGTGGGGGGGGTTTTAACTACTTTCACTCTAGTTTTTAACCTTATTAAAACTATTACTCCTTCCCTTTGCTTCCTGTGCTATCTTCAGGTGGCTGTTGGGTGCTTGACACTGCCTGTGATGATCAATTCACTTTACATCTTCCAGAGTATGAGGTGAGCAAAATGTCCACCTTGTGTAGTCTCAATAGGTCTCATCACAAAGGAAGAAAAAGGCTCAAAAATTATATTAAAAAAAAGTAACAAAAATCCTACTGGATGTCAAATTTGTACTACTAGAAAAACTGCACATAGGCTTCACTTGAAACTCTTCTGCAAGGGGCACTGAATGGCAAATAACCAAATCATGGTATTTAAATCATTCTGGGACTGTGGAGGGAAGTGAGATGGCCAGGACAAATTAATAACTAATGAGTGCTTTCCTTTCCTCCAAAGGATGGCCAGGACAGTCATACTATGAAGCAGGGAGGATGAGGTAACTGCAGTGAGGTGCTGAAGTGGAGTGATTTTTGGGAAACTGGAGATGGAATCTCAAGGCACATAATGAGCCATCTGATCCTGCTCAGAAATGGTGAATGCTGTGTTAAAAACATGCATCTTCACCTGACAGCTGTAAAGGCTTTAAAATATTTGTGTTGCAATGCTTTTATAAACATTTTTTTATCCTTTATGACATCGAAATTGTCATGGCCAAGGGGCAAAAATGATCGATTCACAGACTCTGGTTTAGGAAAGTGGTTCAGCACCTTGGGAGCTGAGTGGTGAATAAATACACCGAGTTCCTCATGTGTTTTGTGCTACTCTAATTTATTCCAAGTAGCAGCCATACTTTTTTCTGTCCTCACACTCTCCTCTAGTGATGTGATCAAAAATGGAGAGGCAGATGTTGGATTTAAGGGGCTATTCTGGCCCTTCTGACATCAGTGGGATTTTTTATTTGGAGAAGGGAATCTGTGCTTCTCTATTGTGGGCTGGAAACTTGTTTGTGGTTGTGGCCCATTTGTGTTTTGTGTGTGTTTTTAGAAGTTTCACATTGAGAAATCCCAGTGTGAGTTTCCTCTATACAAAAGATTTTCTGTCTGTGAGTGGTGACTTAGCAAAATCTTCTCAATTCTTACCCTGTTCAGTATTACCATGTTAAGAAGAGATGTGTGGTGTATGCTAAGAACCGATTCCTAAGAGCTTTTATACAAAGTGTTTTCAGTGGATCAGTGTTTCTTGTTTGACACCTTTGTCATCTTAATCTCTTCAATAAATAACAGTAAGTACAGCTGATTTTTTCATACTTTAACACACCAAAGCTTTCAAAGCAGTGGTGACAAAAGAAAAAGATTTTTGCCTGTCCATAGTAGGCAAGTAAAATTGTGCTCCATTGTTGAACTGTCTTTGGCAAAAAGGTTTGTGGCAGACTTCAATGAGTGAAACTGAGGATAATTAAAAGATTAACAGCTGGGTACATGCAAGCATATAGGGCCTGGACAATAAATAGCATTAAAGAAATGAGGGAGGAACACAGCAGCAGTGATCCTCTTCTTCGATTTGCGGCCTCCAAGTTCAATAGATGTGATTAAAAACAAAACAAAACTCAGACAAATAAAAGCCTAGGTAAAGATCAGAGCTGAACACTATTGAAGTGCTGTGCATGTCTTTCAAAAAGAGCTAACCTTATTTCCCTCATAGTACTAATGTGTGTTGTCATGTGGGTAGCTCTGAAGATCACAGAAATGTCACCTCTCTTCCTCCTCGCTGCTGCAATGGCTGTGACATCCAGGCTTCACACCAGCACAGACCTCACTTCCAGAGGATGTGGAAGTTTCCATTTGTTAAAAGGCATCCAGGAAAATTGATATAAAATGCAATTAATAAGTCAGGCTCAGAAAGTCTGAGTTGCAAACAGATGGGTGCTACAGGAATTATTTGGGAACAGGAGTGGTGCTGGACCTTTGTTTTGACTGGGTGCTGCTGCTGTGACACTGATTAATGGTATTGAAGGGCTCTTAGATGGCCATGGCTGGCTGAGCTGGTGGTTCAAAAGCTCCTTTGCCTCCTAACTGGACTTTTGGAATGGAGGCAGAGTGGTCCTTGCTGCGCAGCCCCTCAGGGGTCACCAAGCAGTGATGCCCTGACCACTGGACAGGTCTTGTTGCTCAGAGGGGAGTCCCTTCCACCTCTCACTGCCAGCTTTTGGCTCAGCTTCTGAGACACCTGGCAGCGAACAGTACTCCAGCTTGTTATTTCCAAGGGCTCAAAATATAAATCACCTTTGCCAAATGAGATCGAAGTGAAACATGATGAAATGGAGCAGGTATCTGAAAAGATTTTATAAAGATCTTTGGGTTATTTATTTTCAAGCCAGCTGAGCAGACTGAGAATAAAGCATCCAGCTGGGAAGGCTGGGAGAATAAAGCATCTAGAAGTCAGACTTAGGGTTCATAAACATCTTCTGCTGTCATGAGTTTAATCTAAAAAAATTATCTTGGACATTACTGAGGGATTTGCACCCAGAGAAGTAGTGCTGTAAGAAAGCTTTTCTGAGCTACACTAAACACTTCTTACCACCAGGAAGAAATGCCATCAGCTTGTGACTAGCTTTGTAAATTATTCAGGAGCAGCCATGGGGACTTGGATTAAGGTTTATACACAATGACATTCTGTGCTAAGTTTCAGTGTTGGAGTGACACATTAAAAACAAGCAATGTGTTGTGTGATTATAGGACATAAAGATGTGTGCTAGAAAAGGAATGAGAGGCAGAAAGATAAAAATCATGATTAGCTTTAGGAAATAACTGTGAGCTTCAATGTCTACATGCAAGAAATGAGGTTAGGAAGGAGCTCAGAGGAGAGGCATGAAATGGTTAGATGCAATTATAAATTAATGTTAAATGAAAAGATTTAGAACCACAAATGGTACCAGCGAGATCCAGACTATCATGTTTTCTCACTCTAAAATTACTTTGATTTTATACACATAGTGGATATTCATCTGATCTAGTGACTTTCTGCAGCAAGTCTGCATTCTAAGCAGATCAGCAAACAATAAATCCATTACAAACAAAAAACTCAGAATAAAATAGCCTAAATCCTAAATGGGCATTATTCTTAAATTTATCTGTGATTACTTATGCTCTCAGCATCCTCTTGTGCATTTGTTGGAGAATGTCTGGCTAGGTGTTTTCACATCTGTCAGCAGAGCCAGCCCCTAAATGTGGAGTGCAGCAATTGGGAACACTGCAATGATCCCCAGAGGGCCTTTGGCCTGTAAAAAGCAAAGAAAGGATTAGATGGACCCACAAATGCATTACTTTATTTTCATCTGCAGGAGGAACAGCATTGCTCCAGCTTGGTCCCACATGTTCCATCACTTTGGACAATGATCTTGCCAGACTGTAACTACTGCTGTGTTTGAGAGGTAAAAGTGTTATATTTAGAAATCCTCAAGGCAAAGTCAGAACTCGAAGGATATATTGTGAATTACTTTAGTAAATATTTTTCTTCTGTTGTAATAAATGAAAAAAAACCCCCAAAACCCAACCAAACAAAACCAAAAATCCTTTAATAAGTGGCTTGGAAGAAAAATCAAAAAATGCACTGCAGAAAGGAGAGGAACATTAGCATGGGCGGTGCTGCGAGGGATAGAGAAAAATTTACCAAAACTAGACAGGCAAGGAGAACTCTGGAAACCAACACCCCAAAATAATCATTGTATGATTTCATTTGTGGGAACTCTTAGGAGTTGTTTCTAATAATTTTGTCATTACCTATATCTAGTGTGGTGCTGTATGAGAGAAGAGTTCCTTACAGTGGGACAGTTTTCACTGTGGAAAAACATCAAGTGGTTTAGATCAGAGTCAGATCCTCAGTAGGTAATTAAGTCTTCCTTACTGAATTGAAATATGGTAATGAAAATGAAGAAGTCTCCAGACTGCACTTTTAGTTGGAGTTTGGTTCTCCTTTCTGTTTCCCCACTCTGGATATCTTCAGAGGCTTCAAGATAAAAGTTCAGTGTCCTGCCTAGACAAACGTTTCTTAAACAAGTTATTGATGATGCTTTGTTTTGAAAACTGCTGGAACTGTGATGCACATGTGTGATTTTAAACAGTGAGATAGGAAAAGTTAGCAAATATGAACTTAGCATGATGGCAATAACTGGGGGAAGCTTTTGACTTGCTGACCTACAATACTTGTTGTTTATTTATTCTTTCATATAAATATTTTGTTAATGTCTGCTTTGAAAGCACTGAGTTAGTCTGAAATAAAGTTGAAATATTTTTAAGGCCTGTGTACTTCTCCACAGTCAAAAGAAAAAGTTTTGGGTTTGATTTTTTAATGGGTGGAATGGGGAATCGTCAGAAACTCCCATACATTTTCATGCTGAGTCTGAGTTCCTGGGGGAGACCTGAGCTTTAGGGGCACTTGGTCGCATGAGTGGGGGAGACACTCAGCTGGCTGATTGCTTTTCTGTAAACTCTGGCCTAATTGCTCTCATTTGCGATTGAGATGTGAATGTTTCATCTATTCCTTGCCACTAAAGCCAGTTGTGTCTTTTTATGAAGGCATGAGAGCATCTTTCCAAATAAAAAGAAAAAATTTTGGACTTGCCTTTCTTTATTTTTTTTTTTTTTTGGTTAGTTGGTTGGGGTTTTTCATTCAGTGTTTTGTGTGAGTATAAGATTTGTTTGGTTGTTGGGGTTTTTTCCCCTTCTTCTCTGTGCATTACTGAAAAACTACACCACTTAAAAGCACCCCTGGTAATTATAAATTTCAGCCTTTCCCTTCCCGTGGCAGACAAGAATGAAATACAAGTCCACAGGTAACAGAACATGCCAGTAACTTGTCGGTGCACAACACTTAAAGAGCTTTCATTGGATATCCATCTTCAAAGTGCCTTGTAAACAGTGACAGTCAGAGTGGTTGAATGAATTCATCACTTCTGAGAAGCATTGGCTTGATTACATAATTATCCAGTTGCTTTTATGCTACAGGGCATTTCACCTTTAGTCTTTAGCTATTGGCTTCTGGAGAGAAGTAGAAAATACTGGACTGTGATTTTTCCCACATATATTCATTGTGGTCCCTGGCAAAATTTCTGAACCCCTTTAATTCCCAATTCCAGGCTCAGGTATGCTTCTTTGCCATGAAAATCTTCAAAGATATCTTTTTTCTTTGTGAAAAGGAAAGGGAGAAGCAAAATGAGTAGCAGTGCTGCAGCATCACCTTTCCTGTCAGGTGTGTCCTGAGGGTCCCTGCTGGCAGAGGCACCAATGTGGCCTGGGCACAGTGTTTGTCCCTTGTCCCCAAGGTGCCTCTGCACCACTTGAAGCTTGGATTTATTGCTGGAAGGGTGGACTCTGCTCCAGGGACTCAGCTTGGGGAGTTATTTATCCAGGAATACTGGTCAGTGCCTGGGGAGCAGTGGAGGGAGCTGGGTTGTTTTCCCAAGCTTGTCCCTTTTGACCCCAAAGCCAGGCCCAAAGGGGATGTGTTGCTCTCATATCTTGTGCTAAGACTCTGGAAAGTTTGCCAGAAAAAAGAGATAATAATTTTCTTTTTTTTTCTGAGAGAGCTGCCTGGAAACATTGCTCTTTATTTCTGCTCTGCACCCCTCTAGGCAAAACAAATCAGTGAAGTATTGTGGGAGGAAGAGACTTCTGCTGTTCAAAGCTTTCCTACTTCTGGCCTTTATCCCTTGGCTGATTTTCCCAGGAAAAGAGCCAGGGAGTGCAATCCCACACCTGCAGTGGGGACAGTGACTTGAAACCCCCTTACAAGTGATGCTGCTGCCACAGAGGGTAGAGCCCTAGATGAAGAGTGGTTTCCAGAAAATATTGGGCTTTGAGGGGTGGGATAAGAGAATCTGGATGAAATGGGAACCTCTCAGGGCAGGGATCTGTTATCTGGGAGACCTTTAGAGGAGTTTGGGTGATGAGCACTGGGGATGTGGACTGTAGGCTTTCGGGAGAAAGTGCTGCTCTGTCCCTGGCTTCCTGGAGGCTGCCATATCATCTCCTGGCATCCAGGTGGGCTCCACTCTTTTCCAGCAGTAGAAATCATAATTCCTCTAAGTTTACTCTTTGGGATTGCTTTGTCATCAAATCTTTCCTCTAAAATTCTCCCAGTTGCAGACTGAGACTTGTCTCTCTGTCCTCCTGCCTGCAGTGAATTTGGCAACTGAAGCCTGTGCCTCCAGTTTCCAGTAAAACCTGATGTGGCAATAAATAATGATCTGTCCCTGAAGCCAGTTAAAATAAATACATCTTAAAATGTCTAATTAAAAATCAATCAAACAGCTCATACCTGTATTTATTTCTTTCTAGTAGATCCACATTTAATCTCTAGTGCATAAATAATCTTTCCTCTGATGATATTTAGAGTAGGGCATTATGTATCTTCTCTATGAACTATGTTTCAAATATCAATGCCCACCCTCCATATCCAAATATTCTATGGTTGTATCATCAGCAAAGGTAGCAGCAAGCAAAGTTTAGATATTTATAGATATATACCAAGGAAGCAGGTTTAGGGTTTTTTCCCCTCTAAATGTAATTCACATTGTCCAATATTAGTAAAACAAATGGGCTATAACTCCTCACAGAGGGGCATGTTTTAAGCATTTGGCTTTCAGGGAGGTTCCCAAGCGCTTTCACATGAAGTCAGCATCTCACCCTCGGCTTTTACAGATGGAAAAGCTGGCATCCAGAGTGGGAAGTCGCTGGCCTAAGGCTTCTCCAAAACCCTTGGAAAGTCCCTCAGTTCCCCTCCAGCCCATTAATTTCAGGCAGCAGCCAAGCACTGGATCCTTATTTGTGTTGCAGCAGCACTTAGCAACCTCAGCTGGGGCCGGGGCCTCGGTGCTGCCCCAGCCAGCGGTGACCACCCCATCCCTGCCTGTGTGCCTTGCAACACAAACAGCTGCAGCCAGGAGCCAAAAGAGCATGGAGAAGTGTTGAAGTGACATGTCTAAAACCAGACCTCAGGGAAGCAAGAAACATCAGCAGGAAGTTCTTGAATTTCAGCCACCGGACGATGATTTCTGCTTTGGTGCGAGGAGACTATCCCTCGGCTCCCATGGGGAAGCCTGCAGCTCTCAGGGGGCTGGGGGAGGCAGAACAAACCATCAGTCAAACTCAGTGCATGCTGCTGGCAAGAGGGTGTTTGTTCTGGTCATAAATTGCCTCAGGAATTGGGTGTCATGTTCCAGTTTATCACAGCGCATTGGGGTATTTTGCTTTCTTTCAATGGTCCATATGTGTTGTATGTGCTAAGCTGAAAATTTTTCCTTGGAAGAAATGCAGCGATGGTTCAGCAACACAACACTCACCAAATGTTGTCTGTAAAAGAGAAAACTCCCTGATTTTTTCCATCTCACCATTTCTAGCAGCTGTTTTCTTTTCTTTCTACTGTCACAAGACAGTCACTTATTTACCCTGGAAATATATTTCAGCTCAGTGGTTACAATCCTTTCCTTGTAATTTTTGAACAGTAACTGATCCAGTTTGATAAAAATTCTCCATGTTCTAATCAGTCAAAAATAGTCCTCTCATCAGACATGTATTTTTGGATAGCTCTAATCATGACTGAATTGGTCAGATGCCTAACTACTAATTTAAATAGAACCATGTCTTTTCAACATCCAAAGTGCAGTAAGTTGCTAAAAGGAAAAAAAATAATCTATCTTGAGTGCTTTGCAGTAAAAATAAAAAATTGAAAAATTTAAGAGCCTCCCATTTCCTCATGGAGTCAGACAGCAAAATCCTCTGGCCCAGCATTTGATAAATTTTTATTCATTAGTTGTATAAATTTTCTTAAATTCAGCTGTAGTTGTGCTCCCTCCTTGAACTGGTCACCATCACTTGAAGTTAACAAGAAAACAGACATGTTGGATGGGTTTTATGTGTCTGTGATGTAGATATTTGCAGTTTAAATGAAATAATGAAAACTCTGCTCAGGCAGGATTCCACCATTCGATGAAAGTCATTGCTTTACTGCTTTGTCACGACTGGTTTCCTATTTGTACCAACAAGAAGTGCAGGTCAGGCAATAGGAGCTGCCAGGAGGAAGAAAAAGGTTCTTTTCCAGCTCTGTGACTGAGGACAGCCTGTCCTTTACAGATCTCCCTTTCCCCACCTGCATTCCCTCACAGCACTCAATTACCCATTAAGGTTTTTAAGAGAAACAGAATGGCAATTAGGCCCAGTACAGCAGTGAGAAAGTGGTGGAAGCCGTGGGCTTGCTGAGAAATCTATCCATAAATGAATTAACTGCACAAATAATTCCAGCTAATTAGAGGTGTGCATTCCCCAAATAACTTGATTCTCTCATTTACTTAATTGAGTTGATGGTTGCTCTGGGATGGAAGAGCAAACTGTGCAGTGGCTATTACAGTAAATATCACTTTGACTAAATCTGTTTAAACAGTATAGACTTTTTCTGTTAACTTGGAATTTGTCACAGAATCAAGAAAACTGTTGCTTTAGGGTGTTGTTTTTTTTTTCTTCAAATTACATCTTTGTGTTTAATATTTTAGAAAATGAAGGTAAGGTAAACTCTATTTACAATTGCCAAGTTTAGCTGAAAAGTAGGGGTTGTAAATAAGGATTGTTGGTCAGAGAAGTAGAGTCTTTGTTTCACACTTCAGAGATATGCTGATGGGACTGACAACTTTCCAAATGATGACACAAATAAAACTGCCATGCTCAGATAACAAATCCAGGTATTGCCTAAGGTCTAAGCAAGCTTCTTTTGGGTTTACATAATTTAGAATTTTCCCTAGATGGAAAAATGGAAGAGAACCAGCAAGCTTTGTTGGTGAGATGTTTTCTTTCTAAATGATGAGAGAGACTTCAAGCAGCCTCAGATTTTTCAGCTTGTTTGACCTTATCACTCCCCTTCTTTAAATGACCACTCAATTTCAGCATCCAACTTTTTGTTACGTGTTCTAACAGCTTGAAGAGGGCCACACCAACTACTGGGCATCAGTAAAACATCTTTCTTTTCTGTTTCTTTTCTTTGTTTTCTTAATTATATTAAAGATAAGCACAAAAATACTGCTGGTACTGAAAGCATCCCTTTTCAAGAAGAATAAATTTCAATTCCTGCTTTGTGTTGGGACCAAGTGAGAGGAGACTTGACCAAGATTTTCGTTCTCTGGTGTAATGCTTGCTGGTCAAGGATTTCTATTCTGACCCTCAAGGCTTAGGGATGTTAATGAAGGAGAGAGGAAAAAAAGGAGAGAAATTAAAACATGAGTGGCAAACGTGAAAGAAACAGACAGTAGACACCTTTTTCCTTAAGAGAAGTAAAGTTGGAAACATGTTCCTGTTCTCTGTTTTCTTGGAATCATTAAATGTGCTGGTCTTTTGCTAAGGAAATAATTTAAGTACAAGGTAATAGCCACAGTGCTGTTTGTCATTAGCTTGTACCTGCTAATAAACAGGGAAATCCATCTGTTATGGAGTCACTTTCCAAATGGACCTTCAAAGACGTGTTCCACATGTCAGTGTTCATGGGGAAAACAAGAAATGAGATTGCCAGGCCACCCAAGCCCTTTGCAAATAGGAGATTTGTTCAAGGAAACCTTGAAAAGGTCCAGCACAATTTCTCTCTATTGTATTATTACTCCACCAACATAACCTTTCCTCTGTTATTTTGATTCTCACCCTCTCCCAGCATTACATCCTTGTGGAAATTCCATTTCTGCTCAGTCCTGTACTTATTTTCCTCCTTCTTGTTGTTCTTCTGCAGTTTATTTTTCTTTTCGCTGTTGTATTTCCTACTGGCACCAGTGATGTAAATCAGTGGGTGGGTTTGAGACAGGGCCATTTTGTATTCTCATGGACATGGGAACATTTCTCTTCAAGCAAAAAAGCAGGGTTACTAATTTGGTATACTGCTGAGACTTTAGTTAGTTTCTTGAGTTTTGTTTTTTTTTAATTGGATTTGAGCTTCAGCAGATTCAGCAGATGTTGGAAAGCAAATAAACCATATGCAATGGTTGTTAGACATTACTCATGGTGTAATCCCTTTATCCAAATACAAAAGTTAAACATGTGAAACCATATCCTTTGATAACTGCTGAAGTTCAGCTCATACTCAGAAAGCCACCATCAAGTAATTCCCTTCATTATTTGGTGCAGCACATCCTCTCTGAAGGAAGGTGGGCAGACAGTGGGAAGATGGATTCATGACTGTGCTTTAAAATAAATGTCAGCTAACCACAAAGGGTCAAATTCATTGCTGATGTAACACTGCTGACTTCAGTGCATTTACACTGGGGATTAATGTAGTCCTTTCTCTAATATATATATATATGTTCTGGGGGGAGGAAGATGGTTTTTGTATGGATTCAGCACAAGATCTGCTGGCATATAAACAACCCAAACAGAATTGTTCCCTTCTCAAACATCTGTTAGCATGATTGTCCAAATCCTGTGTATCTGCCACAGGTTGTTATAATCGAGCTGCATTACATTAACAAAAATACAATAACCATTTGGTCTCTACTTTAAACAAGAGCTTATAAAAATGGCTTTCAGGTGGAGGGAGTGGTGATTTGGCAGCCTTCTCTTGGCAGGGCTGTGGATTGCACATGAGGGAAAGTTGTTTGGTGGTAGAGCAGACAAATTGCTTAACAATTAATAAAAATAATGCCTTGTGTTTCTGCATGACAAGGTGCAGTGTAGGAATTCTCCTCTCCCCAGCTGCTCTCCACTAATAAAACGCAGTCGGCTCTGTAGGTTTTTAAATAGCACAAAGCAAAGTAGAACAGTGCTTTAAAATGGGCTAACATTGTGATGGTTTGCACAAGTAAAACTTGTCCATGGAGATCCATGGGTTACAAATCTAATTTCTCCAGACTGCCCTGCTTTTAAAAGTTTTTTCAGCCCCACTAGAGTTGGCACTGTTGTTTTTGGGTTTTGTCTGTTTTGTTTAAGTTTCTAAAAGTTTTCTCCTAAGCAATTAGCCGATATAACAGAGTATGTAGAAAATTTTTACAAAAATCAGCTGCATCCTTTTAGGAAACGTATGGATGTGTTTTCATCAGAATCAGAGCAGTTTTAATATCTTAAATCTTATTTTACAAGGCAACTGAGCCTTCGCAAGCCAAAGTGTGATGCAAAGTGATAAAAGGATTGAGAATATCCACTTAAAATCAGAGGTATATTTGAAAATGTTCTTTTTGTTTTGAACATGTGATGGAGTCTTAACTTGTGGGAAGAGACAAACTTTGTCAGCGTTTGGGTTTATTCTGCTGAAAGTTCCACGGCCAAATCTCCTTCTGGGAGAATGTCACATCAGCTGCTCTGGGGTTCTTTGCTCTTCATGCTCATGGCTCCACTGGGCCTCTACCATGTCCTCTCTGAAGTACAACCAACCAGTTTTATTCTCTTACCAAGAACACTTTATTTGCTTTCTTTGTTCCACTGAGTTCTGAAAGTTTTCCTTCCTGAACTTTTTTTTTTTTTTTTTTGCACCCCATTTTGAAAGTAGAGACTGTTTTCCTTGGGAGAAAATTGAAATTTCTTGGAATTGCTGCGCTGTTGGCAGATGTCAACTTTTTAGAAAAGAAATCCAGGCTCCTGAATGTAATTTTCCTTCTTAGTATAGTGTGTGTGATTCTCATAGCACCGATTATGTTTTATCAGTGGTAATTAGAAGCAAGATACTGTGTGAGGATTTCCTCTTTTTGGGAGATGTAATTGAATATTTGTACAACACACTCAGCATTTTCCCAGAATTAATCCCCAGTGTTTCACATTTGAGATTATCTTGTTCAAACAGCAACTTTTAACTTTAAACACATAGGTTTGGGGCAATATCTGTTATTCTGCCCAGAGTGCAAAACCAGTTCAGATTAAAGCTCCAGAAATGTGCTGGAAATCTGAGATTGGACTCAGCATAGAATAGAAGCTGATGCAACATTGGTTTGGGCAAGGATTTTGTCTTTTGTAGCACTGGAAATCAATGGGACTGGGATAAATTCTCCTATTGCTGCATAAAGAAAAAATAATTACTTTTGGTTCTACTTTTCTCATATACTCACTTGTTTTCTTGATTAAAATTATTGCCTTGGGTTTGGTGAATTAAATAATTTAATCATTACTTTAAAAGATGCCTTATTTGTACCTATATCAGCAAAGGCTGAATACTTCAATTTGGAGTTTATAAAACCTCCTAACTGCAACATTTTTTTCTCATTGTAGGGAAAAAAATCGTCAGGTAGATCTTGGATGATGATCTAGTAAAGTTCACGTAAATTATTGCTGAAAACCTTTGAAGGAAAATAAATAACAAATATAACCCTTACGATGTGGATTAAGGCAGGAATTAATATGTCTCCAATTAGTTAACAGATTTGTATCCAGAAATTACGAAGTACATCTTGTTAAAGTGATTTTTAAAATATATATATGTGTTGGTTTTGGAGAAGTTTTAATGTTTTAAAGCAATGCTAATAAACACAAGTGTCTGCTGGTAAGGATTGAATAGTCAGAAGTTGCCAATACAGTCTTGATTTCCTGCTTCCCAACAGGGTGTGCTCAGGTGATGTGTTAAAGAAATCTGTGTGGTTTGATTTGGTTTTTTTAGATTAAATTAAAGTTTTATTCTCCTCAAATGCTTCCTTATTAAGATTCTTGTAAATTAAAATATTTAGGTGTCTACTAATCACCAATAGCAGCCAATATACTTCTCAATTAATCAAGTAAAGCCTGTTAAATGCAGCTTAAGGACCATTTTATGGGGATTCTCAATGACACCTCTGCAAATGTATTTAAATCAACTTTATTTGAGATCTTACCTAGGCTCTTGGGCAAATAAAGTTTTACTCCTCCAACTAATAACTGATTGCATTGAGGGCTGTGCAGCATTCAGAAGCAGTGAACCTGTAAACCTATTAAATTTACTGTGTTCTGAAGCACAGAATATCCAGCGGTTTCCTAACTGGTCATAGGCAAATGGAAAGAGGTTGAGCAGAGGGGCACTACTACAAATCCCCATTCCTAAATATCTGTAGAGATTCTCAGATCCAAAGGGGGATACAATTTATTTTAGCTAATTTTTCTTTAATGCAGTCCTTAACCAAAATAATTATGTTGCTGAACACAGCGAGACTTTAAATCCAACTTTGACAAGGATGAAATTTCCCAGTTCTGTGGCCCAGAGGTATTCCCATCAGATGCTCTCTGTGCAGTCAGTGTGTATTCTTTTTTGGGGGCTATAAATCCTCAGAGGTATTTTTAATGGTGTATTAGCTGTGCCTCATGAAGGGGACCTGGGTTTCATTTGCCTAGCAGCTTTCATTACAGGTGCCTTTGGAAGGCTGATGGCTGGAGATAGAATCAAAAATAGAGGTGAAAAGGAGTTATTACTTGTCAGAGACTCTTATCTTCCCTGCTGCTCTACAGGGCTCTGTGAAATGGCCCAGATTACAGATCAATAAGGGAGTGCTTGCACTCAGCTAAAACCAAAACCCCAGAAACTTTAAAACATAGAATCCATGCTCAGCTGGGAGCTTGCTGAGAGCTGAGCTTTGCTGCCTGGCTCATCCAGCCGAGATCTGGGGAATATTTATCTTCCCAGTGGTGTCAGTGGAGGCTGAGCTGGCTGCTCTGGTAGTCTTGCCATTCTTCTGCAGTGACATCAGTTAAAATGCTCCAAAGAACTCTGCAAATACACCGCCCTCCTTCCTACCTATCCTGCTGAAGGATTGAGCAGTGTCTTCCAAGGGAATAATAGCAGCCGAGAAATTGTGCTTCTCTATAATGCCTGCCTTGCCTTTTTGAGCTTTGCAGAGGACACATTTTCTTGTTGGTGAGATTAGCACTGTGTCTGGACAACAGTGCACACCTATTTTTTTTTAAATTCTGCTTTTACTCAAGTGACCAAAAGTGTGGGAGATATTTCAGGTTCTGATACACATCTCTAGGTGTGGGTTCTGAGGAGTTTGTGTTGGTAGTTCTTCTGGTGTTATTATTGGTCTCCCCTTGAGCTCTTTAGGAAATCTGAGACAGCACAGGCCAGAAACTGGAGCTCCCCAGCATAGTCTGTGCCCTCCTCAGCCTGGATGAGTGCTGGATGGGCAGAGTGGGGTGATGGGGATGGGCTCCGCCAAGAGCTCCTGGTGCAGTAATTTAAGGCTTGCAGGTGTCCCAGAGGCCCAAAATGCTACATCGCACAGAAATCCTATCTCACACACTCCTTTCTGCTATATTTATACTTTTTTATCATAATATTGCATACTTCTGTGGCTGCTGTACTTTTTTCTGTATTTATTAGGCTTGACTGAACATTATTATATAAATAATACCTTTTCTTAGCCCTTTTTAAGTGCTCCCTTTTTCCTGTCTTTGATTGTCCCTGCAGGTGTATTAACACAGAGTTTGCACCTTGGTGCTTTCTCGCTGCAAGGTGTGTGTGAAAATCTCACAAGATAGCTGAAGGTCTCTTTTGCATTGTTAAGCAGTGGCAGTAGGACTTCAGGATCACAGGGGAACAGGCAAGAGTCCACTGTAATACTTGTAATGCTCTCTTAAAAAGCTCTATGAAGCTTGGAAAAGTCATGAGAGAAACACCTGTGGGGCAAACATGAATTTTCGTGGGATCAGAGGTCAACTGGGTTGGCAAGGGAGCTCGAGAAGCCTCTAATCCAGCTTCCTGCTCAGAGCAGGGTTAGCCCAGGTTGCTCAGGGCTTGATCCAACCAGGTCTTGAAATATATTAAGGCTGGAGACTGCACTGGGCAGCAACTGCTCCAGTGCCTCACTGATCTCATGGGGGAAAAGTTTTTCTGCATTTCCAGTATGAAATGCTTGTTTCAGCTTCTGCCATCATCCTGCTGTGCACCCCTGGGAAGGGACTGCCTCTGTCTTGGGATGACATCCCTATGGGCAGGGGGGGTAGCTGCTGGGTCACCTCAAAGCCACCCATTCCCCAGCCTGAATGAGTCCTAGCCCCTCAGCCTTTCCTCCTAGAGAACATCCTTCAGCCCCTGCTCATCCTGGTACCTGTGTTGTGACCTTTATCAAAGCCTTCTTTTGTCTTGGGGATGGGATGCAGTGCTCCGGATTCACCCTCACAGGGGCTGAGTGAGAGAGATCCCTTGTCTGCCTTCCTCTTCTTTTGTTCCTGCTGCTCTTGGCCCTTTCCTGTTTCACACCTTTCCTTCTGAATTTCAATACGACTAGACTAGAAGAGAGTCCCTTGTCTTCATTCTTTTAAAGACTTTTCACCTCTTCTAAGGTTCATTTCCACTCACAACAGATTGGAAACTGCCTGGGAGTTGTTGTTCACTTTCACCAGATACTCCCAAAATCACAGAGTGTTTTAGAATACCAGGGAGCATTTGCAGCACATCTCCAGATAGGAGCCGGATAAAGCTAAAGAAAGAAGGAAAAAATTAAAGACTGAAAGTCAAAACTCAAATTCTGAACATAAGATTCAGGAAAAGTCTTTATTGGTAAAAAGGATTTACTCTGTCAAAATAAGAAGAATTGTTAGATGAAACCCTGCTTTGTTTTTAAAAACACATGTATTAGTTCTGCTCTGAAAAAGATTGCTGGAGAGAAGTCCTATCTGAGAGTAACTGCTTCCAGCTTTGGTGTTTTTAAAAGTTGGAAGTTTATTTTTGGGCAGAGGAACAGGCCACAAACATCATACCCACTGTTAGACTAAAAATTAAGCAGCCATGAACCCATAAAAATAGATGAGTCTTCATCAGTCCTCTGAGCTATTTTGGTTCATTTTGCTGTAGATTGAAGCTTTAAGGGGATGTCTGCAGCGTGAACACAAAGTGGGTGAGGTTTGTTTATGAAGGGATGAAGTGCTGATCCTTCTGCCCTGATAACAGTCATTTATTTAGGGCCATGGAATACCCTGGCATTACTTTTTTATGTACAGAGGATTTCTGAAAATGGAAGTAACTGGAAATAGTTATCATATTTCAGGTCTCCCAAGCGAGAGTTAAAGCTGCAGGTGATGTTTCAATAGCTATGAATTAGAGAGTTCCATTTAATTCATTGAAGGTCACGATGAACTCGTAGCCTTTGGTAAGAAGACTTGAGCCAGCCAGAAAATGATTGAATTACTTATCTCAGGGGAGGCTTTTCTCTTTTGTTGAGGACTCCAGGCACTTGGGGGTCAATGTGGAACAGCTTGGACAATGTCCTCTTGGCTGAGCCCCAAACCATCTAACCCTTCTCACTGGTTTTCTTTGCCAGCACTTGCTTCACCTTCACCAGTCCCAAGACATGCAAAGCCAAATGAAAGAGAGAAAAAAGGAGTCCAGATGGGAAAAGATGACCAGATGTTTTGGTGAGGTTGGGATGATCCATTACAAAAGAATTCTGTTTTGTTGCCACAAACATAAAGACTGTTCTTGTGCATTGAAATGCAGAGCTTTCATTATCCCAGGCCTTTGTCCTTCCCTTTCAGACTGATATTTCTGCCTCTGCACTCTACTCGCCTTTGCACCATGGGTATAATGGAAAAGAAATGGCTTTTTCACCTGCCTGTAGCAATCATTTCTAGAAAATACTTTCCTAAGGGGCAGCAAGCCTTGCAAAGTTTCTGACAGTGTTCCTTGGAAAGGACTGAGCCACCGTAGGGCTGCTCCCAAATGAAATGAACTGCAATTCTTACACAACTCCTGACCTCAACAAGCACGTTCACACAATCTCAGCCAATATTGGTGTAAGTTATGGCTTATTTCTAAGCAAATAAAACTTGTAAATAAGCTGGAGAATCCATAACCCTTGGACATTAGTGGTTTTAACTCAGTTAATGCGAGGTATGGCTGTGGTGTTTAGTGAGAATGAGAGTCTTGGACTATGAAAATATGTGGATATAAAAGAAGCTCCAGGGGAAAAAAAAAATTCCTTAGGTGTCATAACCTTCAATATCACTTTTGTTAATAAATGATAATTCGGCCTGATATCAAAAGTAAGGCTTGTAATTAGTAAAGTTTTTATTCTGAACTGTCAGGCCCTCAAAATACAAAGTTAAGAATGTACCAAATAATTCAAGAACAACAGGCAGGCTGTTTGCACCTAGAGTACCTGAATTTGCTCGAAGAGCAAATTTGACACAAAAAAGGCTTCAGTTAATTCATAATTAATGAATAAATAATTAAAGGTAAAGAGACTAAATGATTAAAGGTAAAGAGGTTAATTTGTAAAATAAGATAAATTGGCGTCCCTGGGACTCTTTTCGGATCCCACTGATCTGTTGAGGAATATTTCCTGAACTGTAGTGGCTGTACACACTTAAGAGCAATGTGAGGAAAAAAACAGGTTCTAGAAATAGATGGCTGACTGAAATTGTGGCTTTGCACTCTCAGCTTCACTGTGTTCTTCCACACAGGTTAAAGAAGTTGTGTGTGGTTTGTGTACCTTTTTTTCCTGAATGCTTCTGTAAATTCACCAAATTGGGGTTTTGGTTACATTTTCAATCTCACCTACAACGTTAAGCCTTTAATTCTGGCTTTAACAAAAGCTTTGCCTATCTGTCATCAGAACCTTGTTATTTCCACAAGATTTTGACTACTTCCATAAATAATTGCATGTTATAACACCTGCCCTGCTGCTAGAGCAATGTGGAGGGCTCCAAGCTCAGATCACCAGGATTTCACAGGATACTGAGTGTGCTCCATCTCTCAGAGATTTACAGGACTGGGACTTTTAAAACGTTTGTGCTCACAGGAAAAATGCTGTTCTCATGATTGAAACTTGCTGTGGAGCTCCAGAAAAAGTGTGAGTTGAGTGTGTTTTATTGCTTTGCTTAAAAATTGAGTGAGTGCAATTGCAACTTTTTTAACCATCTCACACCAAGAGAAAGTGGAATAATTGACAACCACCTTGTTCATATTTAAGATTGGTTTGAGTAGGAGCCCAGTGGCTTCTTAATGCATACATCCATCTATATGGCCAAAAAAACAAGTCCATCCTGTAGATCAAGGGTGTAGCAGGTGTGCTCAGTCTTTTGCCTTCAAGGATTGTTCTCAGAACTCTTGTAGTGGTTTTATCTCAAATTGGACAGCTCAGTTTCTCAGTGAAAGAATTAATTACTCAGATTAAATACTCCAATAAGTTTGTTGTAGAAAGGTCTATAAGCAGGGTGACTGCAGAAACGTAAATGTTCAAGCTGCTCATAATCCTTATGAGTGATATTCAATAACTGGCATTGTTTCCACATAAAGACAGCTTTGTGCAGTATCAAGGCAGGAAAAATTACAGTCAGAAAATCCAAATGCAAACAGATAAAGTATATTTCCCTTCTTTCGGGCTGTTTTATTTATTTACCTTAAAGTCACTAGAATTTTAAAAAACTAAGTGAAAGCTTGGCACAGTTCATTTTAAAATCTAGTTTAAACGAATAATTGGCTGATTAAGACTCTTAGGCTGCCTGTGTTTTGAAGGCAACACAAAATATTTTCCCGGTGTGATAAGGTAAAGCAGCGGATTTGTGTAGGAAAATGTTCCTTGCTGTTCTGGAATTACCTTTAAAAAAATACATTGCTATTTTATGCTTGTCTGACAAAGTTTTAGAAAAATTATATATTATCTGTTGAAATGGAGAGAAGATTTCCTCCCCTTTAGGAAGACAGGGATGTTTGAGTTACACAGGTGCAACTCCCTTTTTATTTTTTCCAATGGCAGAGCTTGGCCCCTTACCCCTTCCAAACAGTCCAACAGCAGCATTTCCCTCCTGGTTTGGAAGGCTGAATAAAGTTATATATTTCCCATTTCTTGACTGTTTTGGCATTCCTCCCTGAAAGGGAGGAAAAGCCTTACAAAGTTTCCTTTGGCCCAAACCCCAAAACATCTGCTGCAGCTGGGGGAAGGTGGGTCTGGCTGTGGTGGTGCCCACAGTGAGGGCTGGAGGGGGGCCAGCAGCCCCCAGAACCCTTCCTGGGGAGGGGAGATGCTGAGCTCCTGAAGTGGGGGAAAGGCTGGGTGGTACTTTTAGGCCCCTAAAATTAGGGAGGCTTAAGGCACAGAAGCAATAACATGGAATTATGGCATGGTTTGGGTTGGAAGGGACCCTAAAGTTCACCTAGTTATGACATGGACGCTGGGGGCTGAGTCTACACTCCCCTTGTGCCTTTGAAGGTTTTGTGAATTTATTCTGACCTTAGTCTTATTCAAATCATTCTTTCTGAAAAAGTAAACATTAAGTAGCCTGTTGAGCAAACTGAAAGGCCACAAAATATTTTTAAGGCTTATGGTGTTGCCTGGAAGGTTGACCTGAAACAGACACTAGACAGAGCTAGAGAATAAAATAGGTATTTATTGAAAGGCCTCCAGGATGCGCCCTGGGCAGGACAGGAGCCCAACCAAGGCTGCACCCCAGGTGGATCAAGAATAATCACAAAAAAATGCCACCCCAGTCACGAGATCTTATAGTTTTATAAATTTTGGTCCATTTGCATATTGGGGTTTAATTGTCCAATTCCAGCTTCAGGTTGTGAGGTCCCATCCTTATTGTTCCTCCCTTCAGCCCACCATTGTTGGTGCTCTTCAGCGTGAAAGTTGTCCTTGGTTCTCAGCAGGAAAAGGATTTATTTTGTCTCCCTGTTCTGTGAAGAGAGCTGAGTGATACTTAATATGAGGCTGAGAACTACATCCCTAGGCAGTGCAGAATCTGCAAACGTGAAAACTAAAACCTAAGGCATCAACCTGAGAGAGGCCTGTTTTTTCCAAAACCAAATAATTGCATTGCCATGTTCAGGTTGCACTGAACAGCCAAACGTTTGTGTTTATTCTCTTTCAAAACTCTGGTGCCCAAACTTCAGTGGCCCTCACCAACTGTCCATGTGCATGCTTGTGAAAAGCAATGCATTCTCTGTCAAACCCACAAGAAAGAGGCTCATTTTAATCAGCATTAGCTGATATCTGCTGAGAGTGTGGATGCTGGGAGTTGACTTGTGGAAATTTGCTAAGCTATGAGTGAATGAAGCTGAGTTAAGAACCAGTCACACACACAGGGAACTGTTTGCCACCTGCTTTGGAGCTCATGGAATGAAATCCATGATGAGAGGAAGGCAGTTTGGAAGCACAAGTCTCTCTCTGAGCTGACAGGGCTCCTTTGCTGAGGGGTTTATACACTCTTGTTTTCCCTGTCTCTCTTCCATGTCCTATAAAAAGTGAGGATGATAAATGACAATTTTTATTTTGCTTGGAGTGTCTGGGGGATAAATGCTTTGAGGGCTGAATGCCTAATGTCTATAAAGAGTAAGAATAAGCTACCAAAACCTTAAAAAACCCTGTAAGCCTAACCAAGCCCCTTCCCTATTTATTCCTGTGTATCCTGTAAAACTCCTCTTCAGGTAAGACACTTCTGTTCTCTGGCAGCTTGGCAGGAGCAACATTCAGGCTCATATCAGCAGGATGAGAATTTTAATTGGGAATGAAACTGCTCAAGCTCATTAAGCTGGTCTTAATTCATAGCTTAGAGGTAGCTAGTTTCCATTAAAAGCCAGATATAAATATATGCACACAGTGTGACCTGCTGGGTGCCTTGGGTTTTGCTTTCCATCACAGAGCTTCCTGGGGGCTAATCACCCTCCCAAGGGAGCAAACAGGGAGGTGAGAAAAAAAGATGAAATTCCCACTGCAGAGCTTTCAGCAGAGCCCTTGCTCTGGGGAAATATTTTTTCTTTCCTTCCAAAGGAAAAGACAGAGCTCTGATGCCCCAGAGCCCTTCAGCTTGGTCCAAGACATGTGAACAGCTTCAGCGAAAGGAAAATATTTTTGTGGTCTTCACAAATAGCTTCAGGTCTCCTCCTTGTTCTGTTCTCCTTCTATTGCTATGGTGTTGTTTTCAAAATATCTTTACTCCTCTTCTACAGCCTTAGGAAACTAATAAGAAAAAGTATCTGTTACTACTCTGAGAGCAACTTGGGCTGTTCTTCTAAGTGTTTGTGGAGAAAGCCTTTCTATCCGGCTGGCAGCTTATCTAAATTAAAGCAGAGGACACTGAGGTGAGCGCTGTGACTGCCAGGTGATTCACTGACAATACTCTGCTCTGTGGCCCAGCTTTTATTGGAGGCTTCTTTTTGCCTTTAGCATCCTCAGTTTCTTGCAAAGAGTCAGGGTAGATATATATTTCCAACTGCTGTTAAAAATTCTTCTTTTATGGAAGGCCAGTAGTGATGTTTCTTCCTCTTTTGCACCAAAAGCAGTTCTTCTGGGGTGTATTTAAATATAAAACACATAGATGGGATCATTGTTTGGATCATTTGTCGTGCCATATACATGCACAGCATGAAAAATGGTCCTTAAGTCTTCTGTTTACTTCATGTGTGGCACAGCTGCAAAGTACAGTGGAAGAAAGTTTTTTATGCATTTTTGGAGCACGCTGTGTTACAGAATCAGTCTTCGGACATTCCCCTCATCCCCACCTTTCTTGCCCCTCACTATTTTCTACCCCCAAGGATCATCTCTGTGCCAGAAAAATGTGTGATTGCAAAGCAGCTAAAGGACACCCTTGAAAGGTAAAATAAGGATGCAGCTGAAGGATAGGTTTGATAACGTTGCTGAAGCAATTATAAATAGATTTTGTGGAAATGTTTAGAGGAAATAATTGTGTGTATAGTTACATGTCAGAGTAAATTCAAGAAAGATAGTCATGAATTTTGTATTTGAACATTCAAACTGTCTGATATTTTTTATTCTTACTTCCCCTGGTTATGATATAATCATGCTTCAGGTCTGAGAAATAAGGACAAAGCCTGTTCAGATGTATACCTGCATAACCTTAATATTAATATGGTATATTTACTATTAGTAGTTGCTATTCTGAAGGAACTTGTTGCTAATACTGCTTTTAGAAAACAATGTTTGTTCACTCTCCCTCTACAAAATAAAATCTGAGTGAAAGAATCACACTTTCATCACTGTTTTTTGTGGTGTTCACACAGCTCTTTCAAACCCAGTCTATGCTGATAGTTTCAGACATTTCTCAGTACACTGCATTTTCAACCTGTTAAAATTCTGGTTTGTGCAGTTAGGTGAACAATTTTGTAATCTGATGCTCATCTCTACTCTTCCCCTCCAAAAAAAAAAATAACCCCACATAACAAATGTTGAGTTATGTTAAATAATAGTCAATAAAAGAGACAGTTTAAAGAGAATGGATTTATAATTCCCTAGATTTTGGAGCCATGTAGGTGAAAGGCAGGAGGCAGAGAATTGAAAACAGGCATAGACCTACAGTCAGGGAAGCTACGGCCAAATATTATGCTGACATCTCTGTCCTTCAGTCAGCATGTGTTAAATTAAGAACAACGGTTGATAATGTCCTTCAGAAAGGACATTTCTGTGTTCCCTGAAGCTATAAGATATCTGACACCACAAGTGATGAATTCCTGGGGCCACAGGAGAACAGATTGCCCTTGAATCTCCTCTTCTCCAGTGTCCTTAGGAACGGGCTCCCCACCCTTGTCGTTGTCAAGGCGAGTCTGAGGACACCTTTTGGTTTTCTTTAAGAATTTAAATGGCAAAGGGAACATACAGCAATTCCCCAGCTCCAGGTGTGGATCTGAATGCAGACGTGTAGGGCTGTGCCTAAAATGGCAAACCTTCACCCATTTATCAAGAAAAGCTATTTGATCAAATAAAAATCCCAACAGATCCTGACAACCACCTGGTAGTTTTGCCACAGCCAAAACTATCAGAGCATCAGGTGAAAGAGCTGATCACAGCTGTGGGCTAATCCTGCAGAGAATGAGGAGCTCTCCGCTCTTATCCCATTTGGAAAGGTTTGCTTTTTAATGCTAAAGAACAGAATTCCTGCTACAATTACAGCTGCACTGGCACTGCCTGCTTTCCTGGTTATGGCATTCATGGACACATTCCATGCAAAGTAGAGATACATTCTCACAGTCTTTGTGTGACTGGAGGAGTCTGGGAAGACTTTTTGGTTTAGAGGAAGGTGCAGGCTACCTTTTATCAAGTATTTGTGCCTCAGTTTAAGGCTAAGAGTCTTTTAAGGACCTCATGTATCTGGGGTCCCACCCACGCCATCCATAATAATTAAAAAAAAAACACAAAAGATTCAATGATTCTGTTTAGTGACATTTTAGGAAATGCTGGGCCTCTACCCCAAATTACTGTAAGAAGTAAGTGAAAAAGTAGGTTATATAAATTAATTGTTTCTGTATTTTCAATTAATTGTTTGAGTATTTCTAATAATTAGCAAGCTGCGCTAAACAATTGAATTTTAAGTCAAAATTTTAACTGCAGAAAGATCCAGTTCTGGCTCTTTGAATGTTTCATCCTGTGGCTTGGTTAGATTGTTTTATTAGAAATGGCTTCTCTGCCTGAACATGGTTTCATTGCAGCTTGTTATTACAAATGCATTTTTCCTCCAAGTTTTTTCTGCGGCAGTTTTAACTCCCTTCAGCGGAGATGTGCAAAACCTCTCTTCATTCAGTGTATGAAATATATATATATATATCTATTTTATGTCTGAGACTAATTCCAAATGTGATTTTATTTTTAAGTGAGCACTTATGACCTGCTTTATTTGACTGAATTAATGATTTTTCAGGAGTACGTTAGGAATATATATCAAAACCTGTTATCTGAAATACATTCCTCCAAAGACATAAAGCAGGAGCAAGTCCCATCTTTGTTTAGAAACATCAGATTTGACTACTAGAGAGGTTTAAAATGAAAATTCTTCTGGTTTTTAACCAATTTCCTCTAATACATAATGAATCCAGAGTAAGTCATTGAGTGCTTGCAGAAGTCTGGGCTGAGGCCCAGGTATCCAAGTCCTTCCAGATAATCAACCTGTCTTCTCTCACTCTCCAACATCAGGGCTGAAGGGCCATGATGTAATATGGGAGATTTTTGGCATCTGGGGGAGAAGTCTTCTGGAAATTAAAGCAGCAGTTCCTTCTGCTGAGTCTGGAGTCTGCCACTGGGCTCTTTTTTCCCCTCTCTGCTGGAACCATTAGGCAATTTGGACTTCTCTTTGTGTTCTCCCATCTTTCCATGGGGAAAATGCGGAAGTGTCATGTTTTATCTTCTTTTTTCTAGGGTTGGGATTAAATGAATGAGATGGTATTTCTTGTTCAGACTGAGATGTTTATTAATTCTTATCTGTATTACAGTCTCACAAACCCTGAGTTGTACAACACTTCTAGCTAACCAACTAAAAATGGAGCTGTATCTCTCTCTATATAAGGCCTTTTAAGGATAAACTGTCCAATTAAGGAATGACACCTAAATTATTTTTACTTTTAACCTAATAACCAACCACTTGTGGCCCACACTGCAGATTTTTCTGTCTGATTACAAAACACCACCCAGACCCCCGAAGAAGCAGGTGAAAAAGAAGGCTTCAGCCTCTGCCCTAAAACCTCCATCTTGCTTTATATGTATATTACTATATTCTAAAACCTTAAACTCTAAGTTTTCCACCATGTGATATCACACACTTCTATTCAAACTCCACACCCACAATCCCAGTGCTGTCGCTCAATTTTGGAAGCCTGTTCCAAGGCCTCAGGTCAAATGCAGTGTTTGCTTGGGGGTCAGTGCCTGTCAGCACAGGAAGTCTGAAATTCTCAGTGCCCAGGGTTGCAACAGGGAAGGGAAAGATGGAATGGAACCAGCAGAGAGAGTGCCCACCTCAGGGTGTGCCTTCCATGGCTGTGCATGTGTGTCTGACTCTTTTGTCTTGGGCTATGAGCCTTACCAGCACTGAAGGCCTCTGGTGTCTGACCCAGCCCCGGCCAGCACAGACCAGTGTGTTTTGAGGATTTCACATCTGACACTTCCAATTCCAAGAAAATGAAAAATAGAATATGTCAAGTGTTATGAAATAATGAAAATGTTCTGAACAATACAGTGAGCCAGATCAGTGGTCCTGGCATGGTGGTTTACGGGCAAAGTGTGGGAATCTGCCACTGATTTAGTTCAGGTCTGCAGAAAAAGGTAAGAATGGTGAGACCCACAGGGCGTCATTTGCCAGTATTGCTGCTGGGAACACTGGGCTGTTCTCTGTCACTCCTGCTGATTATGACATTTCAGAATAAGTTGGATAAAATTCCGGAAAATGCTCTGTCAGAAACCCTTTTGACCAGGAATGGGGAAAAACATTAAGCAGTAGGAATCTCAGCCAAATACTCCCATCTCATTTTATTTGATCATTTTAATGATTTACCATTTCCTTGACTGACTTCTATGACAACTTTGTCTTGGGTGTAAAGTGGTTTTAAATTTATTTTTTAAAATTATTTTTACATGTGGCATATTTCCCTTTCAGATGGGTTGTGAGTAAGGGTGGCTTTTCCTGACGCTCACTTTGTCAGATCAGCAGAGACAATTGAACAAAGGAAGTTTCCTTTGATAATTTATGATCACAGGATAAATCTTCCTCAGCAAGCAAATGAAGGAAAGCATGATATGATTCATTGCAGCTCAGAGGCACTGCTGAAAATCATGGAGATGGGAAAGGGTGGTCATGTCTTAATGTCCCAAAAACGGGGGCTGGGCTTTCTGGTTGGCTTTCTTATCATCCTTACCAGACTTCTCAAGAGGGCTTACTATTGCCTTACCTTTTAATTTCTTTTTAACATTAATATTTTGATAACTAGCAGATATTAGAAGCTCCCTGTACATTTTGGGAGACATTATTAGAATTTGTACTTGTTGTGAGCCCAGCTGACAAGACACAGAGTCAAAATTTGAGGCCTCATTCAGGATGTTGTGACTGTTCTTTTTGTCTACTTGTATGTAAAATGAGGATTATTCCCTGATTCACAGCAGGCAAAAACTTATGGCTCTGGGTAAAAGACTTGAGGACATGGTTAGAATATTTTCGTGTTTAACAAATGCAAAAGACTTACCTGTTCACAGGGTTGCAGGCTGACAGTGGAAAAAAATGAAACAGAGGTTTGGGAAATAATTTTATTAAATTTAAGATTAAAAGCAATTTGGAATTTTATCCAACTTTGCTCTTGAAAGTTACAGAGAGCAGAGAGTGTTTTTAATTGGGTTTTTTGAGTGCCTTATTGAGGAGAAATCAAAGGGGACTATAAAAGTTTAGTACTTTCAAAAACTAAAAATTCTTCAAGATCAGCAATCCAGATTTCTTGTTTAAAAAGAGCACTTTGCAGTTTTGGTTTATAAATTTTGCCCAATAATTCAGGTAGAGCAAAATAGATATACACATATGAAAAAATTGAGAACTGGGCTCTTTACTGATTGCAGGAGGGTAATACTTGTCACCCTGAGGGGGAAATCAGTGAAGATCAGGAGATGTACACAGTGGAGAGTCAGGAATGGATGAAGGCAGCAGAGTTTCAGCAGGGTGTTTTGAGCATGTACAAGCAGGCAGCAAAACAGGGTCTCCCTCCCCCCCCCCCCAAAAAAAAAANACCAAACAAAACCCCAAACCAACAAACAAAAACAAAAAAGACACCCAAACAAACAAAAACCCCACCGAAACAAACCCAAAACAAAATCAAGGATGGAAGAAAGACAAAAGATCTTGAACAGCAAGGAGAAAACTTTGAAATTTTTCTGGTTTCCATAGACGCTCTGCCAGCAGCTGAGGAGCAGAGGCTGGAAGCAGCAGGTACAAACTGGAATCTAACCAGCATGGGTGCTCTGTATCAGGAAGGCTTTGTTCCACTTCTCTTCTGTGGCCCTCCTGGCATGAAGAGTCATTCCAAGGTTGCCTTCCTAGTACAGAATCTGTGCTGGGAGGAGTGTGGGCCAAGAGTCTGGTTTGCATCGCTGTTTATTCCACGTGTTGACAGGTTGCCATGTGCCCTGAGGCTTTTTTCTTTCCCATCTCTCCTTTTCTCCCTCAGGATTGAAGGATTTTTTTTTTCTTCTACCTCTATGTGAGAAATCCCTGTGCTCACCAACACAAATACTGTGTCTGGGAACTGAAGAAAGTGGATGGCAAGTTTGTCAAGAGAAGATATTTCTAGTTCTTGTTGCATGAAGATCTTTTCTGTAGTGAAACCACTTTGTTTCTCCTTATTTCTGCATCTCATCTGATCAGTTATTCACCTGATAAAATCTTTATGGTGTTTGTATATTTGTTTTACAGCAATAACTTGTTCAGGACAGATGTCTTGGTGTGTGGTGCATAAACATGTTGTTGAGTTTTAATTGGGTGACAGCAGATTTTAGACTTCTTAATTCCAAAGAGATGGATGAAAGTGGAGGGAAACAACAGGGATGGAGGCACGAGAGGTGAAAATGTAGAGAAAAAAATACACATTTTGAACTTAAAATGGTGACAGTTTTTGTGCCAAGTGGCAAGGAGGCAAACGCAGAAACCAGAGCAGCTGCTGAGACTGTAAACCAAAGAATTTCTGGAGAAGAAATTGATTATTCCACTCAGCAGGACTATCTGGATGTTTTGTCCAGGGGTGAATTTGACAACACAGCTGATAGCCATGAAGGGATATATTCTCTTTTCTCACAACACTTAGCTCATCCCTGGGAATTCGTGTCTGAGCAAAGTCTCTTCCAACAGAAAACTGAAGTATCCCTGAAAGAGTCACTCACAGAAAGATAAAAGATATATTAGATTTTCTAGCAACAAAAGTCTTTATTTACTGGTTGAGTTATAAATCTACAGTAATTTGGATGGCTTGACAAGTGTGATTTCTTCTTTGCAACTCGGTTAAAAACTGCAAACCCCGTGTGATACATGAAAATTTATTTCTTTGGCAAGCAAAGGATGCTTTCATTGCTGACTCTGTTCATTTTCAAAAATTAACACTTTGGAAAGAAGACAAGAAATTTTATTCTTACTGAGGAAGATAAAGAATGACTTTGCTTATTACTCCGATCTCTGTATAATTCATAGCCCAAAACATAGCTGATCTTAAATCATATAAACTACAGCACTGCTGTTGATATGTGAGAAAAAGAATTACTCAGAGAAGTTTATTATTTTATAAACAAAATAATCTGCAGCACAATAGATGGGAGAACATTCGAATGCATGCAAATGCAGAACAAATTATTCTTCTTCCACAAAACTAAGTCAGAAATAAGGAGATTAAATATAAAATTACTGCCAAAGTATGTGTGTAGCTACTCACGGCTTGGACTCTGCCCCCACATCACTGCCTGTGGGTCCTACATGGCCTCAGCAAAGGTAATTGACACCAAATTATTTAATATAAAATTTAGTTGACCTTTAGGGTTTTTAGTAACTGTTCTTGGACACCTGGATTTCTTTTCCTGTTTCTTCTCTTCTTTTTTTTTTGTTTCCATTTTGTCTCTGAAGCCTTGTATTATTTTAGATTAGGCCAGAATGAATGATGCTTGTTTACCATATAAAGTCACATCCTTTGCTTGCAAAGCCAGTAATTTTCCAACCCAAGAGCAATTTACACTAAGTTTTGCAGTTTTATTGGTCTCCAATGGCAGGATATAATTTCAGAAACAGAGAAGCCCTCAAGAAAACATGGATTTTCATATGCCTCACTCTCTAGGACTAAGTAGTCAGTTGGGGAAGGAGGAAGGAACGGAGGAAGTAAGCAGTTGATATTAATCCAAGTAGATGATTTTGCCAAAACTACCCATGAGACAGCAGCGACTTTTTCTTGAGAGATGAATCAATCTTTCTTTGTGATATTTCAACAACTCTCTTTCTTTTTGCAAAGGAAACGCTTTTCAAATTCTACAGTACTTGATGGCCCTGACAATAATGCTTCCCAATTCCTGAAAAGTAGGCAGTGGAGTACAGGGAAAAATCAGTGTGTCACTTCTTTTCAAGCAAAAGTTTCAGGGCTATTAATTAAAAAAAAAAATTCATGGTAAATTCCAAATTTGAAGAAACTGAGTGTTGTATCCTCTGTTTTTGGAGTGTGTGTTGGGACAATGGGTGCATTGCAGAAAGGAAGGTAATTTGTTAAAGTGAGAAAATTAAAACAAAAATAAAAGATTTTGTTGTCTGCACTGAAAGGGGATATTTTTGGCTCTTTTAAGGGTGGCATGTTAATAATTGGGAATTGGCTGAATCTGAGAGGAAAAGTCTCCAATACCGTGTGTTTTGTGACAGCAGCAGCAGAGGCAGCACAGTGGAAAAGCTTGGCTCTTTTCAAGGATGTTGGAAAGAGGGGAAAAAAGTGGTGGAGAAGCCATGCTGAGAGTCATCACCAGGAGACAGCAAAAAAACCCGTGGGCACTAAGATTCCATCACCTACAGTCATGTAAGCGGCAGGGGGGCTGACAAAAATATGTGGGAACTTCGACTGCTACAGGATGAAGAAGTGGGAAAACACCAGAACTCGTGATACAAGGGTGTACCAAGGGGAAAATAAACATGATTCAGGGATAAGGCTGCTTGAGAGTGTTTTGACAGGATCATTTTATAGCTCTTGCTTCTAATGGACGTTTTCAGTATGGACAAACTATTATCAGGGAAGTATCCTTTTGGCCAAAATTAGAGTGACCCCAGAGAGTAATCCCAAAATATCTTGCACGATTCCATAGGAAATGCTGACTGGAGATGTGTGAGGATAACAGAACAGGAAAGCTGTATGATATTAATTTTTCCACACGTGTGAGCCTCAAGTTTATTGTGAAAACATGAACAAAAATGTGCCCAGTGGGTAGTTCTGAAAGCACAAAAATACTGAAGATAAGAGTACTTCTGTCTTATTGCCTCCTTATTTGGTGTTTCAGAGGGAGAAGTACTTGTCACTCTTCTGTATTTTTTGTTTCATTTTTATAGGTTTCTTCACAGAGATTTGTGCTGTTAGTTTTCAGACTTTGTTTCTTATTTACTCCACTAAATAAATTAATTTTTAAGCATTCTATTTTTAATCATAAACTAAATGTACAAGTGAACCTGAGATGAAGCTGCTGTAATGGCAAATATGCTTGTTAGCACTCTGGGAAAAAAACCACAAAGAGATGTAAAACATTCATTATTAAATTTAGTATTTGGACAAACACGTAGTAAGTTTTAGGGTTTTTAAACCATCTGTCTGACCCAGTTTATAAATTTCAAACATCCAGAGTGCTAAGAATGATAGTTTAAATACAGAGAATTTAAAGTGTTTTTTTGGGTTTTTTTTAAACTTCATAATTTGTTGTACTATCTCTTTATTAGTATATCTGTTTTACCTATGTATAGATGCTGGGGGAAGTTATTATGCCAAAAGAGGTGTATTTTTTTCCACCCAAAAAACCTCAAGTGACTCCACTGACCAAATTTAATGGAAGTAACTGAAAGGTGGGGGATAATTCTGTAAATTATTTCACTTCCCTGTTCTCATGAACATGGCAGAGTTTATTCTTCCCAAGCTAAAGAGCAAAAAGAAGAAAGACAGCAGCTGGTATCAGTAAATAGATACTGCTGAACTTGGTATATATGAACCCAAGATAAAGATTAACTTTGTCCAAAAATAAATTGATAGGCCTTAAATGTTAAACAAGTAATTGATTATTAACTTAGCTTCAGCAAGGTAGGTGTTAACCATCAGGAAGAAACTCCCCAAACTTGTCAGTATTGAGAAAATTAAGCTCTTGCTGTACTTTTATCACATTAAATATACAAGTTTACAGCCTGTTCCAAAGATTAGATGGATGTTCCACTCGAATTAATGGATTAGAAAGGAACATGGGCATTAATGGTGGAAAAAAGGGGGTTAGACAGCTGCAGTGTCTGTTCCCTTGAATATGAAATGTATTGTATTGCTCCTATTCCAGCCAAATCCAATTTGCAGTAGATAATTTTTGATATAATGGTAGAGCTGAGGCGGAATGAAGCACAGCAATTCTCTGAGGCCACAGGTTTAATTCTTCCCCTCGCTCCTTCCAAGCAGCACACGAACATCAAACCCTTGGTGTTGCACGAGGTACCTGAGCTCGTTTGTTTTCAGTTCTCTGGGGCCACAGCTACACTGCAGGCACTGCTGACATTTAAAGATCAGCCAGATGTGGTTGTGATTTCATTTCTGACTCCACCAGCCAAATTGTGTGAGCCAGCTCCTGCTGATGGGGTTTGTGCAACTTGCTGGAAGAACCTTTCAGGCAAAAATTGTCAGCCTGCTATGATCTTTTTCCTACTTCTCCCCAGCGATTCCTTTTAAATGCATCCTGCTTTACAAAGGAAATCAAAGTTGCTAACTCTAATTAATTCCAGTCAAAAATTCTGCAGTAAACTGCAATTAACTTAGATATACTGAATGGAGGCTTCATTCTACTGTCTTGCAAATAGTAAAGACTTTAAATGGAGCCTGTACCCATTTATTTTGAGTTTTTTCCACGCAACATTCAGAATCCCCACTCTGAGGATATCTTGCCTTAGCCTGTGCCATCTCTGCTTTTTCTGTCTGTGAATAACTTGACACAAGGTCTGTTTAACAGTTCTGCCTTGGAAATTCTAACCAAAATATCAAAATAGAAAGACAAGGAGCTACAGGGGAGGGTCCAGCAGACAGCCACAAAAATGATAAGGGAGCACCTCTCTTTTGAGGAGAGACTGAGGGAGCTGGGCCTATTTAGGCCAGAGAAGGGAAGACTGAGACGGGTCCTCATTACTGCATTTAAATATCTCAAAGGCAGTGGTAAAAGGATGGTGATCAGTGACAGGATGAGGAGGAGCAAGGGCCATAAATTAAAACACATCAAGTTCCACCCAAAGCGAGGAAGAACTTCTCTCTGAGGGTGGCAGAGCACTGGCACTGCTGCCCAGGGAGGTGGTGGGGCCTCCCTCTCTGGAGATACCTTAAGTTTTAGCTTTCATGTTTTTCAGATTCTGTGCTGCCCAGGGGTTCAGTTCTCAGCCTCATATTATTTGTCGGTAAACTCTCTTCACAGAGTAGAGAGTCAAAACAAATCCTTTTCCTGCTGAAGGCCAAGGATAACTCTCAGGCCCAAAAGCACAAACAAGGGTGGGCTGAAGGGAGGAGCAAGAAGGATGGGACCTCACAACCTGAAGCTGGAATTGGACAATTAAACCCCAATACGCAAATGGACCAAAATTTACAAAAGTGTGAGACCTTGTGACCGGTCAGCCATTTTGTGACCATTCTTAGCCCACCTTGGGTGTAGCCCTGGCCCAGCCCTGTCCTGCCCAAGGTGGATCCTGGAGGCCTTTCAATAAATCCCTGCTTTATTCTCTAGTTCTGTCCAGTCTCTGTTTCAGGTCAGCCTTCCCGAGGCATCAGAGACATTCAGACCCCACCTGGATGTGCTCCTGTGTCACCTGCTCCAGGTCACCCTGCCTTGGGTGGCCTCCAGAGGTCCCTTCCAACCCCAAGTATTTTGTGGCTCTGTGATATTGCATTCCCAGTTAGCAGCGACTGAAGAAACAAATCATTTTGTACTCACTGAAGGTAAAGTTTCAAACAGCCACGACACTGTATTTCAAACAGATTTTATGAATCTTATGTTTTTAGTTTGTGAAGTATATACAATTCTTTTTTAGCCTTAATGACATGATCACTCTATATTTTATTCTTTAACATTATTCATAATTCAAGTTACAGAGGAAAGATGGATACTTTCAGTCCCTTTTCTGATTTAGCTCCATGACAGACCCACCAAATGTTAGAAATCCATTTCTTTAAGGTAAAAGGTGTGCTTTCTGGGGCTCTCCTCTAGTGATTCTTCTAGATCCACACCCTTGTCTTCTTCTCTTGCCACTGTAGGATGCACAAGCTGATCCTGGCATTTTGTTGGTTTTTAATTTTTTCCTCTCTTTTTTCCTTCTCCACTTTCCCAGCCAACCAAGAGCAGAGAGTTTGAGGATAGTAAAGAGTGCTGTGTTATTTGAAGCAAGTCCCAATGCCCTTTTTGAGGGTCCTTGCTCTGTTTGGGGCCCCTAAAATGAGATGAATCCCAGCAGGCCATGCTGAGCCTTCCAGAGCTATCCCTGGGCCTGGTGCTGTTGCTGTGCTGAAGTCCAGCTGAGTCAGTCAGCCAAAAAATCTTTTTCAGTTTTTAGAGCCAAAAAAATCTTTTTTTTTTCCCCCGTCTTCTGCCAGGATATCTTCAATTTTGGTGCTTCAAAACAACCCCTGAAGTGCTGAACAACACACTGACCCCAGCAAGATTGATGCCAGGATGCCAAATAAACAATGCAGGGCTGGGGTTTTACCCCTGCTTGGAAACGAATAGAATTTAGATATCAGGCAAATGAGAAAGGGAAATCTCATAATTTTCTCCAGTGCTCATTAGTGGATTCACACCACATGATTCATGATTCAATGAATCATCACATCATTTGAACAAAATGGCCCTTCATCAATTTCCAGTTTGAAATAAACACACTGATGCAAGTGCTCAAAAGATTTTATTTTTCAATGTGAGATAAACAGTCTTTTGCAAACTTGGACACGTCTCTTTAGCTATAAAAAAAAAAAATAAATTCCAAATTTTACTGTGATTTTGATTTTATAAAAGTCTGATTTCACTGTGGTGTGATCTAGGCAAATTTCATTCTTAGATTGTATAGATCTTAAAAATGTGATGAACAGTATGTCTTTGGGTCTTCTTATACTAATGAACTTATTCTCCATGCCAACCAAATAAAAATATAACTTTATAGGGTGACCAAAAACTCCTGCCTGCACTGGGCAGGTTAAAACCTCTATTTCCACCTCACAGCACTGAGATAACTGAGGTACTGTTACATTCCTCCTTTCCTGCTGCAGACAAATGGGAAAGAGAACATGTTTCTGAAAAATGAACATTTCCTCTATTTAATATCTGTTTTTTACTTTTTAATGAATGATCAGTGAAAGAGAATTGAAAAGCTTCAATCTTAATGAATTATATATATGTATTTCTATATCAAGGAACTTCCTGAAGCGGGAGTATCTAGGCAGAGAGAGGAAAAAGCAGTACCTTGGAACAGCTTAATCATCAAGACCCAATGATAACCATCTTGGACCTTTCTGCTGTCTGAGAGAGAGGGAATCTCTGGCCAAATGAGTCCTCTCCTGTACCTACCACCATATGGAAGTGCTTTTCAAGAAACTGTTCCTTGAGGGTTTGGAAAGCAGAGGAAATGATTTTCATGATTGTTTTAGGACTTCATAAGAATGGAGATAAATTCTTTGCCTCACCCACAACTGACAGCTAGTGCAAGAGCCCATGCCGACAGGAAATTCAAATTTTCTGCTGGATATCAACGTCATCCCTACTTAACTCTGGAAAGTGGGGTTAAAGGACGAGCTGTGGTTACAGTCTGTGGAAACTAAAAGCATTGTTGCCTGAGATGTTGTGAAGAGCTGAGGTTTTCTAGGCACAGAGCCAGCATTTCGTCCCCCTTATTTAACAAACTGGACTCCAGAGATGTTAATAATTTCAAGTGGCAGATTACAGTATGCAGCGGTGGTGAGGCTATTAGGTGGGTTTATTTTAAGTAGTTGGGGAGGGTGTTCTTTTCTTCCTAACATTTTTCAGGCCCAGCTTTGAATTCCCAGGGTTTTAATCCAAAAGAGACTGTTACATCAATGTGATGGAACTCCTGTTTTCCACAGGCTGTTACACTTCACACAGTTAACAGTGTGTTGAGTCTAGAAATTTGTGTTGGCATAGCACTCAATTTCTAGGAGGGTATAAACTTCAAGCTATTGCACCATGTCCCTCAAGGGTGTGTTCTGCTTGCTTATGTGATGTATTTTTGAATAACTTAATTAAGCTGTTATTTGTTTCAACTGAAATTAGTTTAATTGCCAGCTATTTTCTCTCTTGAGCTTTGGTTAATTAATTTAAATAATCCTTAATATTAAGTTTCTTTACCCAAGTCCTTTTAAGTTTTGAGGGAGATGAGCAAACTGACATCAATTAGTATTTTGCTGTATGACTTGGCCAACTACTTACAACTAATTTTGTGGATCTCAATTTTTATTCTAAGATGTCAACATATTTTAAACCCTTTGTTATCCTTCAAAGGACTTTATCAAGAATCCAGATCAACTACAACAATGTTATCAGCCATGGGCATGTTTAAATTGAAGAGATAGTTGCCTAGAAACGATACCCAAAAATTCTCGATTAAACAAGTTTTCACAATTGACTATCTGCTGACCTTCTATTTTGTATTGGAGAAGCAGAGAAGTCTGAATCCATATAATATACGCTTTGTAGAACAAGGTTAAAAATCTCACAAAAGTCTGATTTTAACCTATCAATTGCTCTTATTGTCTAAACTTGTTATCTTTTTAAAGATGACATTGTGATTATTGGGCACCACTTGTCTTTCACAGTATTAGATTCCTCAAAACATGGATTTTGAATCCCTCTTAAATTTTTCGTTATTCTTTGCTTAGATTGATTTCCCTCCCTTACCCTTATACGTATTTTCTTGCAAACTTTAACAAAAATATACCTGGTTTTGCAATTTTTTAGAAGTAATAGTAAGCCAGAGATCTCTTTGAAACTTCTTGAGTCATGAGCAAAACTTACCATCACTCCTGGAGTTAAACTTTTTTTAATGACTAATTCTCTAATGGATATTGTCTAATGACACTGTTCTCCCTTGCTAATGGACTGGAAAGTACCTCATTGCCTTCAAAGGATGTGATTATGTCATTCTAACTCTGTCTAAATAGAGAACTGTAATATCTGTTAAATGTCTCTGCCCTGGTGCTCATTGGAACTAAAGAGATGTCGTGTGAGATGGAGCTGATCTGCCAGTTTTGAGCTAATTCTGCACTTTACTAATTTTCAGGTGCCTCCTAGTCTAGGATTGCCATTAATGAACCGTTTTACAAGAGCTGTTTGACCTGCACAGCATTTGCCCATTTTAAAGATGCATTTCTTCCATCACCTTTCCACATGTTGTAGCCAAACCCGCCATGGCCCCCAACGCAAAATTACAGACACGTCCTTTTCAGACAGGTTCTTTAGCCAAAAAAATTTCAGTGCCTTGTGCAGAAGATGCACATTCTTAGAAGTTTTCTTTGGAAGGGTGAAGTAACTTCTCTGGTGAGTTTTCTGCATTCCCTCAGCACCACACCCCTGCTCAAGGTGTGCATTCTCAGCCACGTAGGCAGAGAAGCCACATCCAGGTGAGCAGTGCTGCTGTCTGACAGGAATTATTTGTTAGCTTGTGAGATGAGCCTGCTCTTTACACAAGTACCATGTAGGGAATAATCCTAGCAGTCCAAAGTCAAGGAATCCCATTTCCCTCTTATTTTTGCAGCAGAGAGCTGAGATAGATCAACAATCATCTGAGCTGATTTGTTATCCACTTGTTTCAAAAGGAAAATGACAGTTAAAAAATCCAGGGTGTGGAGCTCCCCAGAGTGGAATCATTTTGAGGTCTGCCACCACTGGCTCTTTATTCGTGCAGACCCCAGGCACAGTGGCACCTGCACAGCCAGATCCACTGGGCAGAATTGGAGTTACTTCTGGAGATGAACTGGGCACTCTGTCTATGAAATATCTGCTTGGAGTGATACCACTGCAGCTGTGATGATCGAAGAGCAAACAAAGCACTTCAGAATTCAATTGTACAAAAGGGCCTTTGAGGAGGATGATAAATGACCTAAATTAAGTTACAATTTTTAAGTGGTACATTTGAACCTTGCTCATAATGAACACTTTCCTCAGGATTTCTTTCACCTGTCACTGTTGGGAAACAACTGGCACTCACCTATCCGTTGTTTAAGGTTTTGGTCTCAGCACATTATTTCTCAAACAGCATCTAAAGTGTTGGCATAAGGAATTAGTGTCTTTTAGAATTAGTTGGCTTTTTGGTTCCCTTTTCGCATGTCAATTCCTTGTACTCACCTGGCAGGAACTCAGAGAATAACTTGTGTCTGGGGGCAAAAAAGTCTGTCTTGGTCCGGAGTTCCTTTGATAAAACATGTTTTCTATATTGATGCCTCTAAAGTTATTTTAGGGTTCTTCAAATATCAAAATAGCAAGGAATAAATAATTAGCCACTTGCCAAGATGATGAACCTGGAAGGCCGTAGACTTTTGAAGCAATTGTGTAGGTGTGGTTTCCTTAACAGAAGTGCTTTTAACTGCAGGATTGTTCTAGTATGTTTTCTGCTTGAAACTAAAGCATGATGAAAATATCATTTGCTCCACCTTGTATTTCTCACTCTGCTTCTTGGTGAACATTATTGTCACATAATCCATTGCTGAAATCCCTTTCAGGACTTACATAGATCTGGTTTTCAGACATCAGATTTGAAGATTGAGAGTCCTCTAGGCTTTCAAGCTGTGTTATTTACTTGATAATCTATTTTAGGGTGTTGCATTTTCTTTTTGGTTGAGTGGAGGTGGTTTAAGGCTAGTCCATAGGTTGTGCTTAAATTGAGCTTGAAAATGTGGCTACTAAAACCTTAAACCCTAGCAAAGTGAGGAGTCAGAACTATAACTTTTGAAAATCAATTTTCCTAGAATCATTTTTAAGTAATTTCTTCCATTACCTCATTAATATCTGTATCTTCCCCCTGCTCTTTTTCCTGCATACCATTTCAGTGAAGTAAAAGATTATGGTTGTGGGCAATAAAAGAAAAATATGGGGTTATGAAACGACTTTAATTTTTCAGGCTCTTTTTACCAAGTGACATTGTGAGGGCCCAGTGGCTGCTCAGTGCTCCACGCTCCCCAAGCACTGGGGTTGCTTGCAGACATCCCACCTCTGGGATGGCTGCAATGCTGGGGCTATAAAAATGACTAAAAGGTGAAGATTAAAATGAAGCATGGGACTACTTTCTGCTTTTTCCCAAGGCTCTATATCTCACAGAGGTTTTCTGAAGTTCCGTCTCAAAAGGGGAGGGAAAAAAATTTGTAAAGCAAAGTTTTGTCATTTTGATTCCAGGAGGTAAAATGTCAGACGTTGTGAGCTTGCTGCACTGACTTTGATTCTTGCCAGAGGTCCAAAAAAATCATGCCATTTTGAAAATCAAAGTGACTTGGGAGCATGATGTATGTTTGTGCAAAGCAAATGCCAAACTTGTATGCTGGGGTATTCATGATCCGCAGTTTTGGATTCATAAACAAGTGTTTGAGCCAAGGGTCCTTAAGTATCAGCCTGATGGAGACCAGAAACTCTGCTATTTACTTATCCAGCTAATGTGCTCTAATCAATACTCCTTCAGGAGTGAATATTTGAAGAAAATAATTCACGCTTTGTTTGCAATGTTGAAAGAATTAATTGAACAGTTTTTGGTATTGAAGATAATATAGGAAATTGCAGCCTGGTTACAGAGCAGGTAAAGAAGCAAAATGCAGTCGTTACTTTTTCCTTCATGAATTAGTTTCTCTCTTATAATAAATTGTTTTTCTAGGGGTCAGATATGGGTAGGCTACAAAACAGAATTGTCATTAACCCTCACACACAGCACCTTTATAATACCCTTAATTCTTGGGAGAGACTTAGAGGGTATGAATCAGTTGCCAATAATTAAAATTCCTTAATTAATTAGTCACATGCTTTTCTTCTAACACTCTAAATACACCCTCTACCAAACTAAACTCTGATTGCCCCAGTTTTCTGGGGATTTGATTTTTTATAGGAATAGTGCCACTGTCCTTCCTTCCTTCATCTTCTCTTGCCTTCACTTTTTAATCTCTTTTAACTTCTGCAAGCAGGACCAAGCCCATGGAAAGCATCACCACTGAGTTTTCTGGTGTTTGCTTGCACTGAATTTTGTTTGTTAAAGACAAATTGACACAATCTAAATGTTTTAGTTCACAGGAATAACTCACATTGCACTTTTTGCACTTTTACCTTGAAGAAACATCTTCCTGTGGGAGGCTGTCCTATTGATGTGATTTGATCATGTGGCACAAAAAATCCCTTCATTGGAGGGGCCATCATGAACTGTTCTCCTCCACAGGCATGTGAATTCCTACAGGGTTATCTGTGATTTCCCTGGTTCCTGTTCAGGAACTTCCTCTCCCTTGTTGGGTGGAAGCTGTGGCAGGAGAAGTGACTGGGGAAGTATCCACAGGTTGCATTATAATACTGCTGATAATAAGCTCATGAATCAGCTTTAGCAGTCAAGGTTTTTTAAATGTGAGTTTGATTTTATTTCTTATCTGTACTGGAATAGTTTACGTTAGTTTTTTGGAGCTTTTCTCAAGTAACAACAGAGCTGGAGAGCTCCAGTAAGAGCTCATGCCTGGGATGGTCCCGTGGGCTCCAGGCTGTGGGAGATTCTCCCATGACCAGAAGAGTTGGAGGTCTGTGAGCTATCCTGGTTCTGCATTTCCAATTAGAGCACTGGAAACTTGATAAATTAACCAGAACATCTCTACAGAGGGAGACATTTTCTGTCCTCAGTCTGTAACCCACGCACAGCTCCCACTGATTTTGTTTTGGGTTTTATTTCCTCAGGACGTTTTAGATGTGATACTCAAAAGGAAGGGAAGTTGATGTCATGAATGGATCTCCTTCTTCTTGCCTATAATGCAACAGAGACCCCTTCCAGATAAGGAATATATTCAGATTGTCATAACATACATCATTACAATACTTGTAAAAGTTTATTTCATATATAAGTTACCAAAATAATCACATTACTGTTACAGCAGTCCTCCTTGGGTAGGCAGAAAACAGTGGAGGTTTGCCTTTTTTTAGATGAATTTGCAGACAGCAGAATTCAAATTCTACAGGTCCTCTAAGGTAGTTGATATTGTCCTTACAGATAATAAATTAAGCAGACTTTAGGAAGAAATAGGATTCCTCTAGAATTTTTACATTGTGAAATTTCAATAGTTTGCATTAGAAAAATAATACAATCACAAGTGTCTGTTTTGTGTATTTTTATTTCATTCATCATTTAAAATGTATGTGAAAAGTCCCATTATAACACTAACTTTAATAATATTAATTGCCTTCAATGGTATTTTAAGTATGTAGGTTGTTTCGCTGATAAAAATGACTAAGATGTAGGGGGGGCGAAGTGCAAACACTAATTTTATAGCTTTTTAATTTGCAGTAATTTTTCAAAACCTGCCAGAAAATGAAATCTGGGAGAAGCCTGACCCAGGCCCACCATTAAAGAACTCACTGAAACTGTGCTCTTTGTGAAAAGAAAACATCCTGACTGCTCTTATTTCAACTGTAGCACATGGGTAGAAAATATACACAATAATTTTATAGTCAGAAAAGTGCCTGCAGTACCAGTACAGGCTGTTTGTATACCCTGTAAGGGTATATGCCCTGGCAGTTGGAACAATCTGTAAATTTAGGATACCTCTTTAATGCCTTTTAACATATTGTTGAAGCCAAATGGTTGCCAGATGAATGGTCTGCAATGTAATAATTTTTATAAGCCTATAGAAAAAATAGCTTTGTATAAGAAAGCATTTTTCTGCAACTCCTTCCCATAAGAATATTCTCAACCCGGGCTAATTTGTTCGTGCCAAATATCTTAAAATTGAAATGGTAACCATCAAATAAGCACTTTTACTCAGAACACATCTGCATCCTATGACTCTGCAGACAAGGATAGTGGCCCATATGAAAAGGGATTTATTTTTGGGAGCTTTCCCAAGCAGACTTGGAGTTTGAAACAGCAATTAAAAAAAAAAAAAAAAAAGAAAGAAGGAAAGAAACCAAAAGGCCAGAGAGGCTTTACTTCAATGTTTATTTCCAGTGAATTCATATACAGGAAATTGAGGAAGACTGTCCCGCAATGGGCTAATTGGAAAGTGTAGGAACATCAAAATGGTGTTCTAGGGCTGACTAAAACACTTCCCTCCTCAGATGCTCGCATAGAAATTCACTGGTATTCAGCAAATTGCAAGCTAACCTCCAGGATTTGTGGTGAACCCTGATACATTTGGCTTGTGGACCAACTGGAGGTAAACATTTCAAATAAAATATTTTATTTCTGTTCAGATTGCCATTAACTCCAGCCATCTCATGTTCCTACAGTGCCACCCCTCTGTGGGGAAACATGCAGTGGGAAATGATCCCATCTGTGGTCTTACAGGGCTCTGGAGGTGGATGACCATGAGTAGATGGCTGGGAGTTGAAATTATCCATTGCTCTGTCCTTTCTGCCCTGCCTGGGCAGGGTGAGATGTCTGGCCTGGCCTGGGATGAGGAGCCAGGGGACAGAAAGCTCCAGGGCAGCTCTGGGAGGCAGCTCTGTCACTCATGTAGAGAAAAAAGGGTACCTGGGTGTCTTAAGTAAGGGAAAATGGCACCTTGAGCCCACAGTATAGGGAAAGCCTTAATGACAGCAAAGACATGAGCTGAAACTTAACTTTTTAAAATATATTTTAGCCTGACTACCCCAAATTGCAAACCTGTATGATCACAGCCTGCCTGTGTAAAGCCATCAGGAGGATAATTTAGTGTAACATGCCCTCTGAAACTTGTCCTTCTTCCTTTGCATAAATCTTGCTCTCTGCCAGATGAGTTTAGATATTTCCTAAAACAAAGTGAGGCTGTTCTTGATTCTTACAAAAGATTCCAACAGAAGTTGTTCAGAGTATGGAATATTCCTGAAAAGGGATGTAAGATATCGTTCACTTGATATTATTTTAGCAGTTAATTAAAGCTAGTGACCTCTAACAAAATTATAAAGACAGTTAGATTACCAGGGAAGGAGTTCAGCCCAATTCCAGCATGTGAAACTATGAAATGGATCTCGCTGGCTCCATTAAGAGGTTCAAGAATTGTAACAGGGGTCTCCAGATTTCTATTAAAATAGTATATACAGTGTGATTACAATGCATTATATCTCTATATAATATTTATTCATTTCCCTAGTCTTTTGAACTTCATGATCCTTTGATCAATTATTTTCAGAGAAGGAAATTGAAATTTCTTACATGGCAACTTTGACAAATGTGCAGCATATATATTATATAGCATCCTCGTGGGGGAACTTCAGAAATAAAATTAGTTCCATCAACATGCCATGAGTTCATTGGTTTGGGCCTTCCTGAGCCCTTTGTCATGGTGAATGTGCAAAGGATTCTTTCACCTTTATCCCTTTTTAGAAACATTGTCTAAGATAATTCTTATCACTCTTCCCAATTACCTCTCCCAGCACTTTACCCTTCTTTTCTCAATAGGAACTTAATAACGAGCTATAATTTCCCTATGGAAAAATAAGTGCAGAAATATATATATACACACACATATATACATGCGTGTGTGTGTGTGAGTGTATATAAGTGCATGCACACATATATATACATAATTTAGTGGAAAAATTACTGTCTCAGCAGGCAATATATGCCTTCCATTTAGGAGAAGGGCAAAGATGATGATAAAATCATTAATTCTGTCAATATAAATGCTAAATAGAAATGGGAAATTGGTTCTCTGCCTTGTGTCACATTTTCTCCAGTAGGAAATTACAGCAGAGAAATTCAATCTGATGAACTTTGTGTGTTTGGAGCCCCCTCATCAAAGCTGCAGCACATGATAGGCAATAAATAGTGTGACACCTCTTAATTAAACTGTGCTATTGTTTAGCCCAAAATAAACGTATTTTTTTGCTTGGCTAGTGGGCAAACTGCAAGCTCCCATGGGAATCATAACATAAAGAGGCCATAAAAGTTAGCCAAAATCAAATTGACAAGCATGCACTAATTATCTCTGGCATTATAGCACTGCAAAGGTGCCTATAGGTTGAGAGATAATAGAAGCAAGCCCATTAGCAGTAAAGCACAGTGTGTTTTAATGTTTGTAAAGAGAGAATTTTTTTACCTTTATGCTGGGTATTTTATACAATTTGTACAATTTTCTAAATTACCGTCTTAGATACGTTTGCAAGTTGAGTTTTTAAAAGCACTATTTTTGGTGGAAAATGGCTATGTCATAGCTGGGGAAGCCTATTATAGACATGTAAACTTTGATTTTCACACTGGATAATAGCAAAGGCTTGTAGGAAGGTGGTAAAGAGAAAGGAAGGAGAAAAATGTGCAAGAAATAAATGAGTCTGATTTTACAGTGTGAGTTCAGACACAAAAAGATTATTCAAAATCTTTCATGTATATCTGTGATTTGCTTTTCCAAACCCACAGAATACTTCTTGTTGTGAACGTGAATTCAGTTTCAACCAAAGGTTGTGAAAAATGAAGCATCTTTTCAATCTCTTCTTCTGTGATCTCTTTAATTGTTTTAATAATTTATCTTTGTGGGAAGAAGGAAAATATAAAAAAATCATAGAAGGCCAGAGTATTAAGATGGATTTCTGAATGCAATCAATTGCTTTTTTAAACATAGAAATTTTCTAGAAAACTGAATTCTTTTGTTCATGCTTTACCTGTAATTTCCCTAAAAGCTCTGTCAAGAACTCCAGGAAAAGAGAGTGCTGCTCTTCCATGTAAGACACTTGACCCATAAGGGACGCTGCTTGCTCTAGACCCAACCACTGTATTTTACAATTAACAAATCAGTAAATGGAATTATTCCTTGTGCTCTCACCCGTGGAGTGAGTAAACAAAATCAAAACTCAGTACAGGGAGAAGAAACTTGGCTCGCCTTATTGTTGGGTGGTGGAAGTAAAAGCCGGGGCTGTCCTACAGTGAAAAATGCAGAGAGCCCCCACCATAAGCTCAGGGAGCGGGGATTTAGGATTCCACTGGAAAGAATTCATATGAAAGATCCAATCTTGGTCATTTACTTAACTTTGAAGAGACAAATTTCCTGTTACTATGTGTCCAAGTTGCCTTCATATGAAAAGATAGCTGGTGCTTGGCTTTACAGGCAAAAATCTGGATTAAAAATCATCCTAAAAGCAGTCGCTTCCTGTAACTCCAAAGTAATACTAATAGGTATTGTTGAACTCCCAGATGCACAGAGGCATTTTAAATGATGCATGTTTTCTTTTACCAGCTAACCTTTACTGATCTCTCAAGTCGTGTTATCTTTAGGAATCAATAGTCTACCAGCAAAAGGAATTATGAAAACATGGAAAGTGCTCAAAGATCCGTGACTTCGGGTGGAAATGATGGAAAATCCTCAGCTCAAATTACTGTTTGAAATATAGTTACTCATAAGGGCAAACAAGCCTCTTGCTTTGCCCATTAACCTGAGCATGAAGAACATTAAAAAGCAGCAGAGCTGAACCCTGAGCCCCAGTGAGGATGGAGTGTTTGTTATTGCTGTGTTCGTGTGCAGCTCTCCCGAGTGCACTGGGGCTGTGTGGCTGGAATACAGAACCAGCCTGATCACTATCAGCAAAACAGGTTCTGTAACCACCCCGCTGTCAGAGATGGATTTTACTGCTCTTTCAAAACTGAGGGATTGCTCCAAACCCCAGCGTGCTGCATGGAATGCAAACGCGGTGCTGTTTCATTTGAATAAAGCTCTGAATTGTTTGTGCTCTTTGCTACGTGGAGCAGAGTAAAACTTGGACAGAAAGGCAAAGTAATATATGCATAGTAAATTTAAATTCAAAATTAGAGGCTGGAGGGGGAGAGAAGTGACAATGAGAGGTAATTTTTTTTCTCAAAGGCTGTGGCAAATTCTCCCTTTCCAAATCTTTAATCCAGTTTGGGTGGTTTTTCAGGATGTGTAAAATTAAAGCCAGTGTGAAGAATGATTTACCAGAGGGTTCAGTCAGCATCGGGAAAACTTGTCAAGTTTTAAGTTTTACCTTTCCTTCAGAAGTTCTGGGCTAGGGTGAGGATTGTCCCAGCACCATTTTCTCAAGATTCTTCACGAGAGCAGTAGGCCCACATTTCATGGCAGCAGGACCTTCTCTACCCACAGCTTTTACTGGTTCTAGATTTGTGTTCTTCTTGTATCAGCAACCCTTAAAAACCATAGTTTTCTTCCTATATTCAGCCAGTTGTCTGAGGTAACTCCAGAAACAGCTCCAAACCAATTCTACTTTTGAGGGTCATCTGCTGAAAATAAGTCTGAAAAATTATGAAAATCAGGAAAAAAAAGCTCACCAGGTATGGTATGCATTTTTATATCAGTTTAATCTATTGACTGCAGGATTTCTCTCTGTCTTTACAAGAACTAAGAAAATGTCTCTGAATTCCTATACCACATCTTTACACTTGGAAACCTTGGAATTTTTTGGAATCTTTCAGCAAAGAGGGAGAGCAAGACCATATGAGCAAAACCTTGTAGCTCTGGAGGGAAAGGGAGAAGTAAAACTTTTGTAGTTCTACTCAGACTTAACTGGAAATGTTCAGATATGATTTCCTTTTTGTTTGCCTACTAAATTTAGTATTGACTGACATTTTCATCTTTCTCTGGTGTGATTCCACTGAGAGCAACCAGAGTGAGCTGATTTTTGTAATAACTTAAGCCATAATTTCTCTATTTATTTTCAGTGGTGGCTCATTTTAAAGCCAATCTGTAGAAATATAACATTTTGCTAACTGAGACTAAATATGTAGGTTAATGTAGGCTGAAAAGGTAATGTGAAATATTAATTACTGGGAATTGTTATTGTGAAGGAAATACCTTTTTTTTTCTTTGAAGCTATCTTTTATTTATGAAAATTAAAATTTTTACATTTCAGCTGAATAGAAGTATTTGTACGCACTGATAATGTTTTCCTTTTGTACTTCTATTCATAAACCTTTTCAATTCTCCCTCTATGTTATTTTTATTTTTAGCCCCTTGATATTTAAGCTTCTCGGAATGTTTCTGTCCAAACTTTCTGCAATGTATAAGATAGAGAAATGATGTTCCATGTCCTTAAAGAAATAGGGCTTAAGGAAAACTCAGTTACTCCCAGTAGCAACATAACTGTGTTTCCTCTGTCCTTTTTTTCTTATGAAGGGTCTGAAATTATTTTGCGACTTGTAGAAATTTAAAATGCAAAACACTGCAAAATCATCTGTATTATATAAATATAAAGCAGGTCTGCAAATTCGCTAGGAGAGACCCAGTGTGAGTGTCATCTTGTGTGGGAGGCGTTCTGCCCAAGCACTTTCTTGCTCTGTGTTAAAAATACCTTTGGATCCTTCACGCTCGTGCCAAAACAAAAAGTGCAAAGAAATTCAGGCCCACGAGGAGACCACCTCTAGACTGAGAGGAAACATATGCTCCAGAAGCAGTGCTCTTTTTCATTCAGCCAGCCTGGCATAATCCTCACATTCCCAGACTGACTCTTGTCAGGATTTAAAAAATGCATGTGGGGGCAGCTGGAGTAGTTTCCGTTCCACTTTATTTAAGCTGTGCCTCTTATCCTGCCACAGACTTGGCAGACAAATGCCAGCCTTCTTCAGCTCTTGCTGGAGATGACTAAACCAAAGCCCTGCTATTGATTTTAGGATGATTTAGTGCCCCCCTGTCAGGAAGATGTCCATGGATTCTTTTATTCACGCTGTTACAGGAACGGTTTAAATTGGCAAGAATTCACAGCTCAGACTTCATCTCTAATCCATATTAACAGAATAACATTGCTTTTCATTAGCTGTTAATGAATGATTTGGTATGGGCTGTGTGCTCTCTGAGTGGTCTCAGACCATCACCATGTGTTAATGGCCTCACTTGTTTTCCCTCTAAGATTTTCCTGACTCGTTTGTTCTGAAGAAAGCTTAACATAGCCTTGTATTGAATTTCTTTATGCATTATGTATTAAAAAAAATATTTCAACCTACATTTATCATTTATTTATTTCAGCGTATTCCTCTCTAAGAACAAAACTCCACAGGCCTCTAGAAATAATGTGGAAATGCCTGGAGGAGAAGGAAAAGCCAAGTACCAGACAGTCAGAGCAGGGCAAAACTGAGATCAATGTGTGAAAAAGGGCTAAAGTTAAAATCACACTTAATGCAGATAATCTGTGCATAATGTTTTGGGGTTTCTTTTTCACATTCTTTGGATGTTTATGTGTGCAAAGGAGTCAGGACAAGATACATTCAGTAAAATCTTAACACATGCGTGAAAACGTTGTAGTCTAACATAAGTGAACGTTAGAGGAAAAAAAACAACATAAAACCTCATGTTTTATGAGGATTCAGAAATTATATTGCTACTTATGGCTGTGTTGGACATAACAAAGCAGAAATGTCTGTATGATGAAATGTAGCCTTGGGTTCATGCCAGGCTCAAATACAAGGAACAAGACAAATATAAACCCAAATTTTATTTCTATTTCATCATATGTGTGTTAGTGAACTCTAAACACATCTCAGATCACACATGTGGGGTTGAAAATCCATTGTTTAGTGAACCCATAATTAAGTAATATCAAGCAGAGTAATTTCTTTTGTAACACCATTGCATACAGAGATGATTTTGGAGTTTAGGACAGAGAATGGGATTGTCTTCCAGTTTCTAAGGGGGAGTTGGGTGTGGAATTTCTGTATCATCTGATAACAACCGAAGCACATTCAGTACAACTCAGTTTAACCATGTGCAACAGCAGTAAAAAACAAACATGCCAGCCAACCTCAAGAAAGGTTAGTCAAAACTTAACCTATTTTTACACCAGGTCAAACATTCAAAAGGGAAAACAAATTTTCTGAGAATTTTGGACATTTTTCCCTCTTTCTATATTCCTTGTGTTCTTTTTTCCATACATTAAATTGCTGCTATGAGAAAATGAATGTTTCAGTTTTTACAGCTAATGATTAAAATAGCACCAGGAAACCATCAGAAGATCCTTCTTGAAAAACAAAAGGAAGGCTTATACCTCCTTTCATCTTCCCTCAGGCAAAAGACCTGTTTGAGAATTATTGCCTTATTTATCCCATGCCCTTTCCTGGTGAAAAATACCAAATTTATTTCTTCCACAGCAAGATGGCAGAGCTGGTATTTCATCTATCTCACCTTTTAGGAACCTTTAGATCTATTTGTGTGTTTGTTTCACTTGCTGGCAAAACTAAAGGATTTTAGGCGTTCCAACTTGAGTGGAGAGCTTCATGTTTTCACTGAAAAATCTGACCACAGCAGCAGGAGAAGCACAACACTTCAAATTTTACCAGGCGTGGTAAAAAAAAGGGAGAATATATTCACATTTAGGGTGGAGAAGGTGTTTGCTGGTGCCAGGAGCTACAGCCTTGTGCAAGGCTGGGCTTTTCACATTCCTTCCCTCCAAGCCTCACTCCTTGGACAAGGCTCTTGGATACTGAGTCTTTAAAACTATTTTAATAATGGCAGCGAATGACTATGATGTATGGCCAGCAAAAATATATTAATCAATTTAAGAGTAATAAGAAGTCATTAAATTCACAGAGAGCACAGGTTTGGAAAGCTGAAGGGGTCCAGGTTTGCCTGCTCCTCTTCCTGTCTAGATGCTGCTACTGAGGCACAAGAGTATTTGACTAATCCAGAGATGGGTGGGTTTAGTCCCCTTAATCATGCAAAAAAAAAAAAATTAAAAAAAAAATTAATGAGCACTCTTTGTGGTAAAAGAAGCATAGCTGAAGAGGTTTTGGTGGCTTTTTGTTGTTGGTCAAAATGAAGAAATAAGGAAAAATTATTATGTCCATAGAACCTAAACTTAAAATATTTCATTAAATAAAATCCATTATTTTACCTTGGTTTAGCCTAAAACCTTCCCATTAACTCCAAAGAAATTTGCTTTTTTTTCCTGTCTTTCCCATGAACATGAGCTTCTAAATGACAAATGACTCTTCAAAATTATTTAAATACCATCCCTCTCTCCCAAAATTGAAAAGGAAATATTTTAACGTTTCCAAAATATTTCCCACCCATTTCTTTCAACCAACACTGTATGCTGAATCTGCTTTCAGTTCCTCAACAGTTTTGGTTTTGGCACAATTCAGTTTTCCACTGAATTCTCCGATCTTTTCAAGAGAATACCTGACTTTGATTGTGTGTCCCCTCATAAGAAATGGGTGTGTCTGTCTGGGAACAGCTAATACCAAAAATAAGAGACTGCAAGTGTTTAAATGAAATTCTTGAGGAATTTGGATGCTCAGGAGGGAAGGGAGATCTTAAGCTGAGGCTTACTCTTAAATTTTATGACCCTGTGATTTCTGAAATTATCTGGAAATCTTGACAGAGTATTTCACAGGAACACCTTCTATGACACATAGGGTGGAGAGGCTCCTGTTGTTACGAATATTGTGATTTTTCCCTGTGTATCTTGGCTGCAGGTAAGGTGTAGAATCCTGAAGTCTTTTTCTCTGTACTAGAGCTCTGGAGGGTTTAAAGGTCTTTAAAGTCAGGTTTTCCGGAGGGAATTGCAAAGCTAAGTACAATCCCTGACACTTCCAGAGGTTTAGTATCTGCCTTCAGGAAATCCACATCTCCTCACTTTTTAATTCCTGGATTTGGACCTCAGCAGTGTTAATCATAACCAAAAAAAAAAAAAAAAAAAAAAAAAAAAAANATGGTGACTTTGCACAAAAGTGCCATTACTGTGGGGTTTAAATCGTGACTTATGAAGCTTTCTTCTGGTAGAGTGAGAATAAAGTTGACCATATTAATGCATAAAGAAAAATGTTATTCCATTTAGGCCCACAGAGTGCTCTCCATAATCAGGCCCAGCACTGAGGACTGTAGTTTTAATACAAAAGCACCATGAAAGGTTAATCATAGCTGAATATCCTGCTATGAGATGGTGCTTTGATGAATGAATTCTTTATGTGCAAATGGGGGCAATTGACTCTCTCTGCACCTCTGAAGGGGTATTGATCTTCCACTTGTGCTGTGGATGCAGTGTTCTTAATTGGGCTATTTGATTTTTTGTTATGTCTAATTTCATCTGGTTTTTATTTTAGTAGGAAGGGCTCCCATTTATTGAAGTTTCTACAGCAGTAACGAGATTGTCATTTAAGCTAATTCTGTTTGTTTCACTGGTAGAAAGGCTGCAAAACTGCCTTATTGATTTTGCTTATAATAAAATGCTGCTTAAAACACCTGTGGCAGCTGCAAGAACAGGGACTCCATTCCAGCCTAAGAAAAAACACTTAGAAATGCTTTCCAGATCTGAAGTGGTAGAACAAAAGCATGTGAAGGAGGAGCTCCTTTACTTTAAGGGTAAATGACTGGAGGAAAAGGAGTGGGGTTGAAATGAGGGGAGAATAGGGGAATATGTTTGATAGCTGAGTGTTTCATGACATTTCTTTCCTTACTGTTGAAGAAGCTCAGTGGGAGGACAGAAAACTCTGGGTCTGCAGACTCTGAAAGCTCAGCAGAGGTGAGAGCTGACTGACTATTCTTTGATGACAGCTGCCTCCATGTCCTCCTTGGCAGACCCTCCTTGGAAACCTTCCACTGGAGGCTGGAAGCTCTCTCTGCTGGACAGCCAGAGAGCTTTCATGTTTTGTCAACTGTGAAAGCTGAGCTTTCTGCAAGAGCAGTGCCTGTGTCCCAGCAAATTGTTTCCAATGCTCTGGCCTTGATAGTCGTGAGATGCATTTTGATTAAACCCTGCCAGGTTTGTTTGCCCAGTGGAATAGCTTGGTCTCTGACATTTAAGATAATGTTAATGAACATGGAATTGCTATTAAAATAACGTCCAGGGCCAGTATCCTCTGCACAACCTAGTCAGGCTTAATATTGTTTGACATTAGAGAAGAATGTGTCACAGATAAGGGATGTCACCTGAGGTGCTTATGAAATGGAAGGAAATGAGACATTTTCAGGAAAATATGTTACTCTGACACCAGGACGTTTGCTGCAGTGCCCTGTGCTCTGGGGGAGCTGCCTTGGACATGTTATCCAAGAAGGAACTGTGCTTTCTACTGTGAGAGCCCCTCTCTTCCTGCAGGGCCTTACTGCTTCCTCAAGCATTGACACGTGTTCTTCTGCAGCAGTCAGAGTGAAAAGGGTGATACAGTCCAGGCAGGGCTTGAATTTCCATGCAAAGGCCTTTCAGCTTGAATTACTCATCCAGGACACACGAGCTGGAACTCTGCTGTCTCTCTCTGCTCCCCTTGCAGCTGCTTGTCCCACACCACCAAAGGCTGGTCTGCCTGTCTAAGTGCAAGAGCAGAAATGCTTCTCTTGTCAGGCCCAGGCAGGTGTCTTCTGGAGACAGAGCTATAAGGAAAGGTCATTATAGATCCATTTTGTGCCCGGAGTAAATCTTGGGACAAATTTTGTCCTTGGTTATTAAAAAAGCAACAGACCAGCTAGTACTTCAGTAAAAGTGAACAGGACAAAAATAGTCCTCAGCTTTGCCATTTCATACCTGCACTGGTGGGCCTAGACCAATTGAACAGCGCAACCTCCCAAACTCCTTTTCTTTTCTGGGGATATTAAAAATCATCTTTCTTTATTATCAGCAATTGGGATTACTGGGCATCATTCTCCTTGTTGACATTCCAGGATCAATTCTCTGCACACCCTAAACTGGTCTAAACTGAAACTGTGGTTCAATTGTCAAAAGAGGGGGAGAGTCGTATTTTTCCTTTTGCCATCTTACCCTCCTTGCTTCTCTCTTCACCCATCTTCTCAGGTAAGGCAGAATTTAACCTGAATCTTCAGTTCCATGGTCAGTTTGCTGTGTGGTTGCAAAGTTGCCTGTGTCAGCACACACAGAGAGTGGTGAGGCTGCAGTGTTGCCTTACTTTACAGCTCCTGTGAAAATCCTGCTGTAGCAAACAGGTTTCCTGCCTGATGTGTCAGCTAAGCCCAACTAAATGATCCAGGGCTGCAAACAAGCTCCTTGTGTCACCCATCTCCCTTCCCTCTCCACATATCACACGCGATTCTTTTAAGCTTTCCATGCCTCAGACATTTTTCCTGCCCTACGTTTAACCACAATATCCTGTTCCTGCAGGTGCACATCCTCCTTTGCAGCCAGGGTTGTGTCGATGCTGGGGAATATTTTCCAGGAGCTGGTGGATGCACTGGCTGGAAGTTGTCTCCCATGTGCACAGTAACTGCTCAGAGCTCAGCACTGCTGCATGCTTTTCTTTTCCATCTCTCTGTAGGTTCTCCCCAGGATGTCGGGACTTAAATTTTCCTCCTGTTGTAATGACTGGGTGCCCACTTCCTTAGGATATTTCTTCCTGAGCAATTCATCAGCCCAGTACTTTTACCAGAACAATATACCTTGTGTATGCTAAACAGAATCAAAAATCAGGTGAAATCAAGAGCAGTGGAGTATGAAACAATAGAGCAAGTCGAGAGTTTGCAGTTTCAATTCCTTTCATATGTTAAAATTTTGATGTCTGAGAGGTTTCCAGCTCTTTCTGTTTTTACCATCTCTAGAAAGTTGAAAAGCTGAGTCATAAAGTCAAGCCCTTCTGCTCCAACATTGTAAAAACCAATGGGTTAATGAATGTTCCAAGCACGCATTCAGCCTTTTGCTATGCAGAAAGTCATAAATATTTTTAGGCTGAATCTTCCATTTGAATGTAAGATTGACTTGGGCTCTTTGTTTTGGTTTTTTAAAAAGTGTCTGAGGAATGTCTACTGTGCTGCTTGGTTTTCTGCCCCAGTCCTGCCAAAATAATGTTGTCAGAACCAATTGTGCTTTGCAACTACTTAAAAAAATCACTTTCTTCTGAAAGGGATAAACAAGTTTTGAATCAGATTTCATATACCCAACTCCCAGCTAAACCAGGCATGGCAGGAACAAGGCCAGGAGAGATGTAGAAAAACTGACAGAACAGAGAGCTTTCATGTAAGATAACAATGCAGGTCAAGAAAAGCCACAAAGCAAAAGCAAAAGGGATTAAAGATGTCAGATGACCAGTAGTGAAGGCAAAACCTTTCAGAAAGAAATAGTTTCTGCTGGAAGCTTTTTACAGTGATTATGCCAATCTGGACTTAATAATGCTTTGAGGATCTACTGGAATGAATGAGAAGTGCTGTGGAAATGCAATTTTTAGTACCAGGATCCATGTCTGAGAGTTACAGCCAGAAGCACTACTCAGCCATGGTTTCTTTCCTGAGTGTACATTTGAATGTTACAAAGGTAAACCAAGTTTTTTAACTTTTGAAATTCATATTTTTAGACAAAAATTTTACCAAAAGCACTAACAAGAGTATTAATTTAGTATCTCAGATAGCAGTTTGTTATTTGCCATATCTAGAATGAGATTAAATTGTGTCTTCATAATTCAATCCACTCTATTCAAGTTAAATATTTTCATTTAGGCTGAGAGAAAGAGTATTTTCTGTATTGAAACCCAGTTTTCAGGCAATGGAAGTGCATTTTATTTCACATGATAGGAGCTGTGCTGTGTCTCTGAATGGTGTTGAAGAGGACAGATGCATTAAAAAAGAAAATGTCAGGATGCACTTTTAGCACACACAGCCCCTTTCAGTATGTAGATAATTTAGGTAATTCAGGTAATTCACCTCATAGAGGTAATACATGTTTAGAAACAAGTGCCTCCCTAGGTGTGGGGCTGGCAGATTGGTAAAGCAGTGGTAAAACTATATCCTATAAATAGGTAAATTGGAAAAAAAAAAAAAGAGGCATAACAGGGTGATGTTTTCACACCCAGATGAGTTTAATGATTTCTAAAGAGCCATCTTCCCTGGGGCTTGTCTTGTTATTGGTCAAACCTAAAAACCAGAGCTCTTTTGGAGCTTTCTTATCACTTGAGAAGCCCGGGGAAGCGGGTGATTGCTCAGTGCCATTAGCCAGGTCTCTCAAAGCCACAGAGCAGGCCCTTCAGAAATCTGTGCCTACAGCAGCATTACTCAATGTGAAACCAGCTTGTAAAAGATTTCCCTGAGGCTCAGAATATGTATTCTACATCCAGACCATATTCGTTCAAAGGCATGTAATGCTTTAAAAATATAGAGGCAGGCCATGATTTTTAACCTTATCTAAAAGCAGTTTGATCCACTAAAAAAAACCCCACAAATGCAAACATCATGTTGATGCATTTGCTCTTATATGATAAAACAGAGAGCATATATTCCAAAGTAGCTCTCAAATGACACAGACACTTTAACAGACCCTACACTGTACCCTTTTAAATCTTGGGGGCTTTAAAAGGTGTGACAGGCCATGAGTTTGCAGCAGCAAGGTCTGAGAGGAGGTCAGAAAGGGTTTTTCATATATTTTTCTCTCCTGCCCTTACCCCAGTACAAGCCAAAAAGAGACTTGCTGGCCTGTAGCAGAGCTGTTGAGTGCTTCTGGGCAGTCTGAGGTGCTTTTGTCCTCTTTAAAAATAGGATACGAGTTTGCAGTGTCTTGTCAGAACAACCGACGGCTTAAAATTGCCTCCTGCCAGCTGAGTTATTGCCTGTCTTAAATCATTATTCCAACAAAACCACTGAGGCCCGGAGGCCACTAGAAGGTCTTGACCCCCTTCCCCAGGGTTTCTCCAGCTTGGCCAAGGTCCAGAACCCCCCTTCAGCCCCCTGGGAGTGCCAGCCCCTGCCCCAAGATACCGCAGCAGAGCCCAGCCTGGCCCCACCTGTCCTCAGGGAGGTGCTGGGGCTGCCCCACTGCCCCTTCCTCAGCAAGACTGAACCCCAAGGCGAAACCTTGGCTTGTTTCTCTTTGGGTTTTTTTGGAATCTGCAGTGCGTTTTGGCTTGTTTGTCATCTCTTGTCACTGTACTCACACAGGCACAATCGTGTTGAAAAAGACTGGAAGTAAAAGAATTAGCGGTCCCACATTCAGGAGGCTGCCATTTGCAGCCCGTGTTTGGGTGTGGGAGAGAGGGCAAAGGTTCAGATTTCTGGCAAACAAGGGCAGGATTTTGTTCTGATGAAGCCTGTGATGATACATAAGCCATGGCTGAAAATCATCCCCCAGAAGGGTCACTCCAGATGAGGCTGGGAATTTTAATTTTCTGTGGCGCTGCATGAGGGTGCAAGCCCCAACTCTGAATCTCTGTTACCCCAGAAGAGATTTTTGATTCTTCCAGTTCCCTGTTGCTGATTTTAAACTTTTACAACTGGGGTATAATTTGTTTGTGTCTGGGAGAGCAGCTTCTGCTCTGAACCCAATGTTGCCGATAAAGGATAGGACCTTGCTTATCTCCACTTGATTTGTCTAAAAAGGGAACCCTAGAAAACAAATGATGTCATGACTGCCATTCGCTCTCAGCTCCTCTTTGCTCATTTGTTTTCAGCATGGATAAAGTATATAAGCATCTTTCTAATGGATGGAACTCATTCTTTCCGTTCTGTAGAATCTCTGCTTTAGAGAGGACTTGGTGCAAACAGAGAGAGGAACCTGACAGATTTTCTAAATACGTGGGCAAGTTCTCTTTTTGATTTCTAGTTTCTTTTTTTAGGTTTGGAGAGTTTGGGTTTTTATTTTTATTTTTAAATCCTCAGTTGCTTTAATGGTGTCCTTACTTCCTACTCAGTCTCACACAAGTAGATCAACATAGAATTTTCTGGGTGCCAGAACAATCCAACCCCTTGTTGACATGACTGGACTTTAACGTTCTGAAGATTAGAAAGGTGATCCTGGAAACGTAAAGACACAGATTCTATTGATTGGTAATGGGCTCCACTCTTCTCCCCCCACACCACCCCCAGTGCAGTGTTCACAGGACTTAGCACAGGAAAGTGCCTGATCTCTCACTTTCCCATTGTGGCCACAGCCAGTTCGGCAGAAATTTGGGAAGTCACAGACCAACCAAGTGAAACTGCTCAACAGTGTAAAAGAAATCTGTTTCTTTTAGTCATTTCACAAGTGACTGGCTCTACAAGAGGACTCTGTGTGCAATTAAATTAGTGTAATAACTGCCTTCTCTGAAGCTAATGGGATGATGTGAGAATAGTCATAATGCAGGAGCACAGCCTGGTCAAGCAGTCACCCTAAGAGAGAGAATGAGAATATCTCCAAAAAGGATATCAGATGCTTCTCTAATTTGCAGAGAGAAACTTTTCCTTTCAGTGCTTGCTGCAGTTCTGAAAGATGCCAAGAGCCTGCATTGGTTCTGTGCTGCTCCCAGTGGGCTGTAATTACAGTTATAAATGAGCTTTCCCTCCTGAGGATTACCTCTGTCCTCCCTGAGCAACTGAAGGGAAATAGAAGCTGGAGCCAGGGCCAGGCAAGGGACAAGTGCAAAGCTGGAGGTCAGGGAAGGGAAGGGATGAAGAGACCCTGTCAAGGCAGCCTTGTTAATTCCTTATTTTTACTATAAGCAGAACAAACAAAATAGCTGCTCCAGTGAGTTATTTACATCAGTGTGCTTCAGAGCAGATGGAGGGGCTTTATATCCCATTATGAAAGGCATGCAAGTTACAGTGACACGACTCCTAATTATGAACAACTTAAACTGCACCATCTGCATTTAACAAAGCTCCATATGCAGGGGGATGAGCGAGCCTGGCTGCCTGCATTTGTTAGCAGCACGTGCAAAATAGGCACGGACAGGAAGGATCTGAAGATGCTCAGGCAGGCTCTGTGAGAGGAACTGGGAGTGTTTGTGCTGTCCCTTCTGCCCTCACTGACCAAACAGAAAACTGGGGCAATGATCACCCCAGGACAGAATTATTGTCTCATGTTAAGAGGGGTATTTGTACATAGGTTCGCCAATTTCAGTTCATTGGCCATCCAGTCATAGCTAACACCAGCTTTTTAAATTTTTTTAAAGTTTTTTCTCTTTTTTTTCATTTTATTTTTGGCAGAAAATTTCACATCATCTTCCCCGTGGCAATCCAAGCAGACAGTGTGTAATTTTAGATGCTCAGATGGAAAGCCCAATTCTTTTGCCACTGACAGCACTCTGCCATGCAAATTTCAGTATAAGGGATCTGTTGATTCTAGTTTAATGGAGAATAAGGAAATTGATCTTTCTTTGGAAAAGGAAATTTCATTGAGGCAAACAGCCCTAGGTACCCCAAACACAAATTAGTGTCCAAAAGTTTGACTTGAAAAAGGGTCCTAGGGTCCTTCTATGCTCTGCAGTGAGAGGAATTGTTTTTCTGCTTCCTTAAAGAGCCTTAAACACAGTCTGTAACTGAGAGGACATTTAGCAGGGGAGTGCTTATTTTCCTTCTGACATTAGCAGTTAGTTCCACAGGAGAAAATTTTAAGACCAGAGCCACACTTAGCTGCTTCTTCCCCATAATTATGAGCACTTGAAATATGAGGGAATTCTAGGCAGCGTGCAAAACCCTTTTGTTGAAAAGATAAAATTTCTAGTGAACATAAAATGATTTTTTTCTGCATGCTTGCATGTGGAAAAAAGGCTGAAGGAGGTCAGATGTGTACGTGCCTCTGGGTATCATAGGTGATCTGCACTGCAGCTCCTCTGGCTCTGTCTCCAGAGCTCCAAAAGCCCAGCCCAGCAGTAGCAGTCTCCTAAATCCAGGCCTCTCATGGCCCTGCCCTCTACCACTCCTCTCCTACCTCTCTCAGAAAGGCTTTTGATCTGGAGCAGTCTGAAGCAGAGTGAATAGCTGGTGAACTCTTGAGATGACAAACATCTTGCTCTAGGAGGGTTTTGTGAATCATCTTTTAGTGAGAGATGGCAGGAGCTGAGGCAGCTGTTATTGTGCTGGGTTCAGCTCCTCCTCAGGCTGGACTCTGTATCTCTGGGAGATAAAAACAAAATACTGAATTAGGAACAAAAAAAAGTGAGGTCTTTATAAGCAAAAGTAATTGGGTGAACACAGCACGGTTGAGAATTGAGAGGGGATCATTAATGTCTGTTTTCACAGAAATCTGGATGTGAGGGATTAAGCTGACTGTAATAGATTCCTCCCACCCCTGTTTCCCCCTTTCCATTCTGCTGCCTCTGATATGGAGATTTACACTGACCTCTGGGCTTCGAAATCTTGCAATTTGCCAGCTCTTTGATAGAAGCACATTCTCACTGGCCACTTAATTCCTTTCTGATCAGTATTACGTGACACCAGCAATCAGAGGGCCTTTGATTCACCAGGACAAAAGGGAGGATGGAAATGTACCTTTTCCCCCCTAACACAGCACTGCCATGAGCTGAGGGTTGTAATCCTGGTCTCATTTTTTCTTTCCTGTTTTTTAGTGATTTTAGAAGCCCAGCTTCGAGCTAAGCAAGAGCAAGATAAGACAAGTTCTTTTACCATTTGAATACTGAGGGAATAAATCTTTTTATCTCTCCCTGACTTCAGGTGCAGGAAGTAAAAAACCTTTTCTGTATAGGTTTGAACACTGAATAGGACTGGTCCATTTTACTTTCCCTGCAGCATTAGCTGCATTTCTGAAAGGAGACCTATTTAACCACATAAAGCAGCAGGAAGTGTGAGGACAAAATGGAACTATTTTCAAGAACACAGCACTGAAGACTCAGACACAGCCGACACAGGCAGTAAAACCACCCTCCATTAAAGTTTCTGGAGGATTCTGGAGAATAATATTTAAACTCCTTTAAATATTATTTCATGAGTCTCAGGCCAATGTTTTCTTTACCAGCACCAGTATTTAAATACAAAATATGTGAATAGTAAGGGTAAAAATTAAAAATATGTGAGTTTAGATGTAAGGTGAAAAGTTGTCTTTGTTTCTTGTCTTATATCCAATTTCTGCTCCACTTTCTGTGTGTATGTGGTGTGTATACACTCCTTTCCTGAGGATATCCATGACAAAGAGTTGATATTTAAACAGTTTTTGAAGTATTGCTTGCACCTTGTTTGCCAAAAAATGCTGCAATTTCATATAAAACCAGAAAAGCCATATCCTTCCATACTATTCAAAAAAATAAAAGCCATATTATTCAAAATAATGCCATAGATTAATTCATATATCTTTATATATGTGGTACATTAAAGTTGTTTTAAATTAGAAAAAAGGGAAAAAATATCTTGGGCTGAGAGTTAAAATAACTGGGAAAGCATCAGGCACCCTTGACATGAGAAGATTTCTCAAGCTGAAGAATCTTCAGTCATTTTGAACTAACTGATGTGGAGAAATTTTAGGCAGGTTTGGAACACTATCAAATAGATAAACTGTACTTACATTATCCTATTTAATCATATTCAAAATATTTCTCATGTTGTTTGATCAAAGCTGTTGTCAGCTTTGTATTTTTTTAAGGATTCTCTCTGATTTTTACAGGGAAGAATTCCATGCAAGGCAGAACAGATGAAAACCAATACTTTTAATCTGACAGAAGTTATTTTGGCAAAATTCTACCTCAAGAAAATTTTATAACATTTTGGATTAGTATAGAAGAGAAATAAGATTCCAACCTCATAATCTATCTACCCACTAAAATGTGATGCCATTACTCTCTCTTGTTTTCTGACTTTTAAACCATATAGCACATCATTTTGCTTATTTATTCCTCTCTTTCATTCCCTCTCCATGCTGAAAAACAGAGACCCTATTTTAGTTTAGTTAATGGAATTTGGTAATAAGCGTTGGCGAATTTAGGATTTTAGAAACAAATTGATCAATATCCAGCATGAATTCGTACAACTGAGAGAAAAAGTGCAAGTTTAAGGTTGCTACCAGAGGATCAGGAAGCTATGAGTCAAAGTGCCAAGAAAAGGAGAAACCACTTAAATCATCAGTCTTCATTTTATCCATAGGAGTCTGAGGGTTAAATTAAAATTCTGCATAGTGTTAGTGAGAGCAAAAACCATCATTGTCTTTAATACTGTGGCAGTTTGTGAAAGGGATTCAATAACACATAATGAGGATGGAGCTGCAGTGACCCAGGGGATCCCTGCCAGTTCTGTGCCCCTAGAGTAAATATTTAAAAGGCAAAGCCATAAAGGGGATGAGTGGATTTTTTTGGCTACACAGGAAAAAAAGAGCTTTACTTTGCAAACTGAATGCCCTTGCTAGCTCTGCTGAGGTGTGGATAAAAGGTGTCTACTGACTGTGGAAGTTCCTTAACCTGGCAGTGAATCATCCATCATTGAATGTTGGATGTCATTAGTGAAGTCAAGAGGGTTTTCCCAAGGTCCTCTAAGCTGGTAAGACTCAAACGTGGATTTGACAAACAATCCCCAACCCTGACCTTGCCTGTGAACTTTTGATCAACCAGATGGAACACAATTTTTTTTTTATTATTGTTTTCTCATCTTGGTTTTAGAGCCCACCATTGGTTTTTGAAGACAGATCCAAATTACAAATTTTCACTTCACAGGAAATGAACAATTTCTGCATGGGATTTTATAAACCTCCTGTTTTCCACAAATAAAAAGTTTGAAAAAATATTTTTTTGATAATTTGAGTTACTGTACTCAAGCAAAGCAAACATTTTGTCTTCATTTTTAATGATGAGCCAAACATCAAACATTTTGATGAAGTTTAAAACAAAAATATCATAAACAAAATCTATCCTATTAGAAATTAATAGGAAACTGATTTTAAAAAGATCAGCATTTTCTCAGAAATGTATTCTGATGGACAATATTTGACTCTTTCAGTTGTTATTAAGTAAAATAACACTCTTTTGATGAATGGTTGGACACGGAAAGAGAATGGGTTGGATTTCATTTTGGGGACTCAGGTACAATGTCGCAAACAAGTTATGAAAGCTGAGCTTCTGTGATCATCAAACTGTATAAAATGAAAACAGTTATTTGTGTTTTCTACCGTTTCTTTGGTCTTTGGTCTCCTGTTCCCCTATTAAACATGAAATCCTGTAAGGAAAATTATTTTAGAACAGTTATCTACAGCATAGAGATACCGTGAAATATGTAAACAAATCCAATATTCATTAGAAAAGGTTAATTTCCATCCTGTTAACTCTCCTTTGACTCATGAGCAGTAGCTAATCATGGGCAGAGCTTTTAAAAAGAATTGAGCCTGAAACTGTTGTACTCAGGTTGTTTAAAAGGCAATTTTTTGGTGCTGCTCTCTCTGTTATTAATTGCTGTATGATTTGAAAATGCAAGTGGCAGAAACAGCAAGAGCCTCTTGTGGGAGCAGGTCCCTGCTGAGTCCCAGTTTAAGGAGGGAAGCACCAAAAATCTTTTTTTTTTTGAGGGCAGTGCTGAAGCTCCCTGTGTAGTTTAGGGGTCACGGGCTCTGATGCGGAAATCCAATGTAAGGAGTCACTGCTTTGTTTCTGGAGAGAGGAGACTCCAAAAAGGCCCTGAGATCTTCACTTGGTAGAAATCATCCACCAAAGACACTGCAGCAGCGCTGATTTACACCAGCTGAGGCCAGGGCATGGGCCAAGGTGGGGGCAGAGCAACAGAAAGTACAAATGAGCTCTTGGAACACAAACCTTTTTTTTTTTTTTCCCCAGTGATGTAGACCTACATTTAATTTGCCAGCATGGATTGAGAGCAGTTATCAAGTTTATTTCTAACCTTCAGGATAGAAATTCATCAAAGAGAGCTTTCCTCACAGTCTCTGCTTTGTATCTGCAGCAGAAGGAAAAAATAAGCAAAGTGAAATTTTTTTGATGCAGCACTGGAAATTTCATGTTAGTATGTTACAAAATAACAAACAGACAGGTATTAATTGCCTAGGATGCTAATAACATGCAATCTATGAATTTATAACTTATTAACTGTCAGGAAAAAGCAGCAAGCTTTTTAGCACCTGTAGCTCCAGGCAGTAAAGAACCCAATCTGCTGATACACCATTCAGCTCTGTTGAAATTAGGAAAGTGTGGTCTAACTTTTCCAGAGAATCATCTCCTGATTTCATATGGACCATTACAGGAAATGTTGCATTTTCAGGTGCAGTGGGACTGACATCTGGAGGGATGGCCCGTGGTGGTCACCTTCAAATGGAGCAACAGGACCACCCTCCTGAGCCTCAAGCGTTCCCGTCCTTCAGAGCTGTGACAGTCTTGTGCCTTTTATGGTGTTTTGCAGTAGGGTTCCTTATTTTCAGAGGAATCTCTAGGCAAATAGCTCAGGGGCTGAAGCAATGTCAGCAGAACATTTGGGGATTTTTTTTGGTTGGTTGGTTGGTTGGTTTAGGATTTTTTTTTGTGGTTTTTTTGTTTGTTTGTTTGGGGTTGTTTTGTTTGGGGTTTTTTGTTGCTCGGGGTTGTTTTGGGTTTTTTTTTTTTCTCTGGGAGGATTAAGATGACTTTTACAAAAGGAGGCCCACACCTGCCCCACCCTAGGTGGAGGAGAGCAGCTGAACTCAGGTTTTCTGCATCTCCTGTGTGTGTCTGAACCTGTGCCCTGGAGGACTCTGGTGCTGACCAGGCTTTTGAGCCAGCAAATGCTCTGAGAGAATTATTTTAACAAGGGCAAATTCACCAAAAGTTACTGAGATTAAAGCTGTGCAAGCAGCAGCTTCATTGGGATCTGGATTGGTGGTGGTGCTGTTCCTGCAAGGACTGTAAGTGACATTTCATGTGTTTTTTTTCTGAGCCTTGTTTGCTGCATTCAGCCTAACTTTGGGAAAATAGCTGAAAATCTGCACATAATGTAGAGGAAAGATGATTTGAAGCTTTTCTTGTACTTACTTTTTCCCTTCAGGCATTTTTTTTCGGTAGCAATGAAATAACCGGATGTCTGAAGTTCATCATCTGCAAAGAAAGTACTTAATTTTTTTGGCATGATAACGTAAAATAAGCAAGTTCTGATATGTCAAAAATATTATTAGGACAAGAAAAATCATCTCTATGGAATACCTTCATCTGTTCCAACATTTTTGCATTTTTTGCTTCTCTCTAATTATATGTACATATGTGTATACATGCAAACTTTTATAAAAGGGGCAGGATGAACGGAGACTTATAAAGTATATTTTTATCTTTCACTCTTGAAATAGTTGTCAACGGAGATTATGCAAATGTCACAGGGAATGAAGCAAGTTCCTATAGTGATTAAGAAGGTCTTAAATCTAACACCTGGTAGATCTGCCCTGAGAGCAGATTTTTCTTGGATGAAGTTGGTTGAGTTTTGTTTGTTTCCTTTGGGGTTTGTTTGATTGTTTACTTGGTCAATTTCTGTTTGGTTTTAGAAATGGATGGTAGAGATCGCTGAAAAGTATTTCAGGAGTAAAATGTAACTGCATTAACCTGCTGAGACTTGAGGCTGTGTTTTAAATTTACCCCTCTCCAGCTTCTTGTGATAATCTGGCTTTTCTGTACTCAGTAAGAGGAATGATGCGTTGTGTATTTACAACACTTGACACCACAGAACTTGCCAAAATTCTTTTGCATTGTGTCCTTATTGCCCTCTCTAAAACGTGCTGAGGCTGTCACGTAAATACAATATTTTTGGTGTTGGAACAGTTTATATCTCTTTGCTCTCTCCAGTGTTCGTGTTGGGTATCTTGGGAGATGAAAAGTTTCTGTCTGAAGTTTGTTAAGGGGGGTTTATTATTTTATTAGTGCTTCCCAAATATTAATAAATTTATTTTCATATCAGTCAGTTCCCCTACACAGACAGAAAAATTAGTGCTATAAAGGAAAATGAAAATTGCTGTGTCAAAAATCTGTGACTGAGGAGAAAGGGTGGTATTGGAGAAACAACTCTCTGGGCCAATTTACGTATCCAAAATAATTCATTTGTATTTTTAGCTGTTACGATCCTGTTGGACTAGAAAATGATAAAGCAAAGGTAACTTGTTCTCTTTTGGTAGGTCTAGTTAAACCACCTTAGGGTAGTTACTCACCATTTAGTGCAAATTTTCTATTAAAACCGCTGCCTGCAAACTGTTTTCCAGTATTCAATCTTTACCTCCAACCACTGACATGCCTTCCATGTGCACCAGAGATTCTGTATGCTGTTTAAACTTGCAAGTTTTCAGCTGGACAGTTTCTGTTACTTGATCACTTTCTAATCCATGTGACACGCGATTTTTTTTTTTTTGGTCCAATCTTTGTGTATTGCCATGTGGCCAAATCCTGCCATAGATCACTTTTTATGTCTCTCATTAAGTTTGCATGACTTCCCAAAATAAAATGTCCATATTTTCTCAGTCAGGTCATTCATACATTCCACATAAACAGATGAACACTGTGATACTGTGGCAAGCGATAATATTTGGAATCATTTGTATAAATTCTAGGAGTGACTGGTGTTGGCATGTTATTGATTGTGCTTACTGAAACTGATGTTTTGCAGACAGGAACTGATTTGTCTCTCCCAGGTATCTCTGTGTTCCTGTTTCTTGGTGTGAGTGCTGCATATTTAGGGCAGTGATGCTCAGGAAATACAAGTTTTTAATGGAACTGGTAAGTGAGGGGTTTGTTCCTTGTAGTCAGGCAACTGCACTAAGCTTCCATGGTGTTTATTCCCCATCCACGTGGGTTAAAGCTAGCTCAGAAATGTTTGCAGAGTAATAGCTGGTGAGTTAGCTCTGTGTGGAGCAGACACAGAGAAATAACCACTGCAGTCTAGACAGTCTGAAGGAAAACGTGGGGGTTCCTAAATTAGAACAATGCTGTGCTCTCAGGATTAAATGTGCTCAGCTCTGGCGCCTCTTGTTCCTCCCTTGTGTTAGAGACTGTTGGCACAGCTCTCCATGGGACTCCTGAGCTGAATTCAGGTTTACAAGACAAAAAAAGGAGAGAGAAAAAAATTCCTATCTCCTTTGTTCAGACTATTTTTGTGTCTATATTATACAGTGCAGCCCCAGAAATACTGTTCCAGTGGGAGAGAACCTGGATTCACATCCTGCATGTGGAGGTGAACAACTCTGCCTCGGGAGCACATGCAGAAAAGAGTAGGTGGAAACTCCCTGGGTGGTCCAGGCAAATGCCCTTTTAATACCCTAAAGTAGCATTTTGGTGTTTAAAACAAGTAGTTCAACCCAAGCTTAAGCAGTGCCTGTCTTGTGTCAGGAAGGCTTTAGCTGCCTTTTGGTGTCTGTTTTAAGGTAGATGAGTATGGGATCTGCTCACTCCACAGCAACTGCCTCAAACCAGAGGTTTGTGAGCGTTCTCCTCTTCTTTGTGATTATTCTCCTCCTTTCTGTGAGTATTCCTCTCCTTTTGTCAGGAATTCCCAGGATCCAAAGCAGAGCCTAAAGGCTGCAGGACTGGGATTTTTGGATTTTGCTCCAAAGGCAAGGCAAAGGGCCCAGTAAAGTGCATCTCCCCCAACAGCAGATATCAAGGAAAATCTGATTTCCGCCCATTCTAACCTGTTTATGCTGCCTGCTCTCAGAGCTTGCCCCTTTTGAGAAACTTATTCCCTACTGCTTGTCCTATTCACAGGAAGTTTGGAGCTTTCCAATTAGACTGGTGTAAAAGTCTTTGCAAGGAGAAATTTTGTATTTCCCACAGCAACTTCACACTTTCACAGCAGAACCCCAGCTCTCCATTTGGGCTGGTTTTTTAAGTGAAGATATATGACACTGAATCCCCATCATATCACTTAATGCTTTTGCTTGAGACTGATCTGGCATTTCTCTAGGCCAAGGAGGCAAAATATTTTTAATTACTCTGAGCATATCTTGCTCCCCAAAGTTTTGATTTTTCTGATGAGCTTTGTGGTTCTGAATTTTTAAATTTTATTCCTAACTGCATGAATATTTGGAGATACCTGCTGGATTAATTTTGCTCTAGCACAGCTGTAGGGAATAACTGCATGAATTGAGGCTTCTGTGCTTAACATGTCATTGTCAGAACTTTGTGCCAATATTTGTGTTTAGTTCCACACTGAGGGGAGCATCTTCGGTGGAAAACACTTTATGTATATGGATGGTGAGATGCAGGCAAAATTAAGGGTTGATATCTGCAGGCTTTTTGGGAGTGAAATATGTTAGTGAAAAATATTCTTTCTGAAAGAGGTTCTGACTAGCACTTTTTTATTTTTAGCTCTTTTTCAGCTTGTGTATAACAGCCCTGTCTGTTTCTTCTCCTCTGCAAACACCCTTTTAATGTTAGCCCTCTGTTCAGACACTGCACAATCCCCCTTTGGATTGCACTCAGTGCTATTAAATATTACAGCATCATACTTCTTTGACTTTGCTGATGTTAAAAAAGAATATGTTTTTTCTAGCTTGGTTTTTTTCTTTCTCCTGTTTATTTCTGAGTATTCTGCTTTAAGCATACCTTGTAGAGCTTCTGCCTGGGGCCTGCCAAGAACTGAAGCAGGTATTTCAGGGGTCAGCTGTCAACTGCTTGGTCACAAAGGTCCTGAGGTCTGAAGGGAGCTCCAGCAGGCAGGTGAGGAAGGAAATGGTGTCTTGCTGATGTGCACAACAGCACTAAGGGACTCACTTACCCAAAAGCAAACTCTGTGGAGGCACTGCGGTCAGGTGTCAAAAATGTTTACAGAATTAATTTTACCCTCTCATGGGGGGTGAGGAGGAAGCCTTTCGACATCTTCACATTCTCCTGATGCTGCTGCCCTGATGTGACACGTTTGTTTATTGCAATAGTGCTGAAGGAAGGCAGGTCGCAGGGGCACTGGGGTTGTACAGACACAGCACAAAACCTGTCCCAAAGGTTTTATTCATTAAACAAGAATTATTATCTTTCTTCTCTCAGCTTTTGGGGCCGTTGTCTGACATTTTGGCAAGGCTGCACTTCTCTGAACTTGCTTGAAGTCAGTCCTCTTTGAAATATTTGTAGTGCAGTTTCATTTGAAAATTCTGTATGTAGAATCACTGAGTTTTTTAATATATATGCAACAGGATACCTTCTGAGATAGTTTTAATAAGGGAAGTCTTTGCTCAGAACACAGTTTGGGACGGGGTCACGGGTAGAAGGAAAATGAGGGATGGTCTGCTTGTGACTGTGCTCCCAGCACAAGTGGAGATTATTATCTCACTTGGATCATGTTGATGGGGAGCAGGGGGCTGGCAGGATGTGAAATTTAGCAACTGAATAAAGATGCCCTTGGTCTGCAAAAAGCACTTTTGTTAACAAATTTGTGAGTGCTCACAGTTTGCAGTTTCATAAGTTCTGCACTTATTTCTATCCCACCCCCCTAAACTGATCAACACGTTGTATCAGACACGGTGGGAATCCATCAGGATCTGTTTCAATCCCTCAGGTGCATCTTGAGGGGGCCTTTTTTTGCCAACACCCCTCCTAGGCCATGTGAAATTAGGGTGTTTAATCTGTCTGTTTCTCTGGACTCTATCATCAGCTGCCCTGGTATTTTTGTAAGTTCAAGTGTTTGGCTGGGGGTTTGCTGGGTTTTGGTGTTTGTTTTTTTTTTCCATTATTAAACAAGACTGGAGTTTTTCTTACTGACACACAAAGGTTGATGCTCAGTTGATTGGGGGGAAGAAGCTGCTTAAAAATTAAATTTCTCTTGTACCGCTGTTGAAATCAATAGGGCAGTCTCAGGCTGCAGTACATGAAAGTTTTCCTTATGGTAAAAAAAGGTAGGGAGTAATAATTATTTCAAAATTACTCAGTTCCTGTTCCCAGCTAACAAAGCTGTTCCCAGCTTTTTAAGAAACATTCCTTGTACTGCTCTGAACTGATGACTGCAATACCAAATGGAAACATTCATTTAAATGTTATTTAAATAATAATTTGCTAAAACCATTTCTATCTCTATCTCATTTCTGCTAATAAAACATCTTCATTTTTAATGAAATGCTGTCTACACACACTAATTTGCAGCAAAATATTCCTTATTTTTCACAATTATTAAGACAAAGGAGTACATTTGTGACACTATTAAAGCATCATCAACAAATTAGTTACCTTATCTGTTCTCTATCTGCATAATCCCCATACCCCTGTCACCATGTTTACAAATCCAAATGAATATTATGCAGCCCAGATCTAATTAATTTTGGATTAGTCTTCCAGACACATGTAGTGCTGATCAAAATAATCTGTATTCTCTCTTTTTTAACCCCTGGAGTGTTCTGTTTGTCAGGGGATGTGCTGGAACACGAATATCAACAAGCAGGTTAATCCTTGGGCTGTCGCTCTCTCCTGGATCTGCAGCATCCTGTCTAATGTTGCGGGAAACCTCAGAGATCCAGGGAATGTCAGGGAGCAAATCAGTGTCATGTGGGGCTTAGGGCAGACTGAGATCTGACTAGGCATTTAAGCAATCCAGCAAGGTGTATAATGAAAATAGTCTGCTGAAATGGCTTTTCAAAAAGAGCTCCTATCGTGCTCTTCTTGAAGAGAAAGAGCCAACTGGAAGAGACATTTGAAAGGAAAGATGAGCTGCTATAAATTTCAAAATGGGTAATGAGAAATTTAGGTGATGTTGATTGGGTGATTTGTTTGGTTTTATGCATCCTCTGACAGGGCAGCTATCTGGAACTTCTGTTCCATGTTTGTGGCAACGGGATTAAATGGAAAAATTCCATGTTTTGGAATGGAATTGATCAAAAGGTTTAAGTGGAAAAATTAGCTTCTCCCATCCAAGCTCTCATGGTGACTGAAGGAAAAAAAGTGAAGATGCTGCACATTCAAATAATTAAATGCATTCATTGAATGTAGTAATTAATTTACTATAACATGAAGTCCTGTCCTAATATAGATGGTCTGCAAAGAACTTCCCTTGGAAGGCTGTTATTCAAAACAGGAACTCAATTCCTTTTTCCTTTTCCCAGAAATGTTTGTAACCAAAGGGGAGGGGAGAGAATAGCTCAAGAATGACTGTTTTTTTCAGTGAATGCAGATTAAATCTGGTTGAGTTTTTCATTCTGGTTTTCCCCTCAAACCAGATTCACTGTCCCTGTACTGTGCTCCCTCAGAGGGCAGAGCTCCTTCTCTTTGACTTGGGGTCACCCAGTGGGTCACAGCTGCTGGCATGGGCTTGCTACCAGCTCGTGGAGAGCCAGAGTCAGTGATTAAATGGCTTTTCCCTCCTCTGTGCCCTGAGGCACCAAGTTCCTAGATCAATGTCAGGCTTTAAACCACTGTCCCAGTTACACAGAATGTGCTATGACAAGGCAGCTTTATTTATGTATCACTGACACCACCACTGAGCTGCCTCTCCTTCCATGCCCCTTTGTAATGAGTTATTCTCCAAGGCTGGAGGCTGACTGATTAAGCTGGTCTTACAGAGAGCTTTGATTGGAGATGTGCCAGAGTGTGTGTCAAGTGAGACACTGCAGATCTTTCTCTCTGTGCTTCACTCAAGCTCAGCTTTTGATAAATATATAGAAGCACCTGGTAGCTGAGATGTTTTACCATCCTGAAATAAAAATCATACACGTTTCCTACAAGGAAAGTTAGAGTAGCTGCAGCGATTTTTGGTAAATACGTACAAATCTGAATCTACTACAAATCTTCATCTACTTGTAGGCTGCCAAAAATGAGGGAGGAATAGAGATGCTGAGATACATTTTTGGTGAAAATTTGGCTCTAAGGCCCAGCTGCTGCAATACTTAAGCATGGGTTTAATTCTGTGTGTGTGATCAGCATTACTGTGAGCTTAACAGAGGTGTTAGGATAAGGAGAAGTGAAAACTTGTGTAAATTTTGATGAGAGGTTTATTTGTGAGCCTCAGCATAAATAGGATAAATCTGGTAATACACAAAAGAATGTGTTCCTCAGAGTTGTTACATGATGAAGTTGGGCTTGGATTATTTTCTTCGAGTGAAATATAGAATCAGTCTCTGAAGAGCAACAGCTAGAAAGGATAGGGGGAAACAAGGCTTCAAAGTCAGTCTAGAAAGCAAAAGGTGCCAAAACCAATATTAAACTGATGTCTTTAGTGTCCATTTCTTATTCTGCCTGATCAGTTATCACTGGATGCAATGGCTGAAAAAATTGTTTGGGACTGTAATAGTTTTATGTGTTGCCTTCTGCTCCTCCCTTATGTCAAACGTTTCAAACCATCAACTTTCTTAGGGCCTTTGATGAGAAACAAAGGTGCGCAGATATTTGAATTATTGTGATGATATTTGGACTTCCCGGCGTTCAGATTATCTTTGCGGTCTTTAAGAACAACTTGTCAAGAGTCAGATGCCTTGTGCTAGACACCATATGGTTCCTTTGCTCTGTGATTTTCAATTTCTCACTAAAAATCTACAAGAAACGTCTTTTCTCCCACTAAACTGACTGTATCAATACAGCTATCTGCTTAAAGCTTAAGTTTAGGCAGAAAACTAACAAAAATAAAAAGGAAATTAATGAGAGGAATTAACATTAGGTGTTAACTAGTAAACATGCGCAAAGGGAAGAACAGAAAGGGAAAAAAAGGCAGCAGATATCGATGTTATGACAACTCCTCTTTTAGACTGAGAAAACAACCCCTAGAAAAGATTAATTACATTGTTAAGTAGTGCAACTTTTAGTAGCTAAAAAACCCAGAGGGCTCAATCCATCTTTGTATTTTGTCTTCAGAAGTGAGTGTCAAATGATGATGCAAGATAGGAAACACTGATGGATGGGATTGAGTCCTATTTCTGAATTATTATGGTGCTGGAAATCTGTGCTGTTCTCCTGACCTTGGTGTAACATCAGCTGGTGGCAGCTGAGAATTTGGTCCCTTGTTGAACCTTCTCAAGAGAACAATCAGCATTATTTTGTGTAAGAAAACGAAGAAAAATCTGAAATCTAGACAGGGAGGTAAATTAAATCTCTTTGTGTAGGGAACAGAGAGGTAAACTAATGTTTCCTGATGGGAAGGAACATGTGCTGCTTCATGTACAAAAAGGAGTCACATTCCCCCTCAAAACAGAATATGCATTTAACCAATCTTTTGACAGACATTAACAGCAGAATTTACATTATTTGGTTTAGATTTTTTTACAGGAATGCACGTAACTCCGGGTCAAATACTGCTTGAGTCAGGGAAAACCGAAGTGGTGGTGATGGACATTGTGTAGCTTTATTCCTGTTTAGGGTTGAGGCCTGTGCCCTCAGAAAGAAGGACCTTCTGAATTTACAAAAACTTGCACAGCCCCACACATGCCACAGACCCTGATTGATCGTGATTTAATCATGATCAAATGATCAACTCATCTCTGTTATAATTGAATACTGTGTACAACGATTCAGCTTCATGGAGAATTCCCAAAACAGAACTGGAGGGATGCTGGGGAGAAGGCTTCTTTCATATTCTTCCATAACACATAAACTTAAATAACACTTTTTAATTTTATAAGGAGCTCAAGTAGCCGTTCTGCACAAGGGAGGACAAGTCTTTTTGAGTGGTCCTGTGAGAATAGAACTTGTTCTTTCTGTCTAACCAGAGAAGGATGAAAAGGCAGAAACATCAAAATATCCCACTCCCTGATGAATCTCTGTCACTCTGGTTATACCAGACAGATACCCACTTTTTTAATTTATTTTGCAGTAAGAATAAAATATGCTGGGATTGCAGAAGGCTTACAGCTGCTGCTGTCTCATGAACAACTTTGTGCTCCTTTGAAGCAGTTCATCACCACACCAGAGGAGGTTCCTCCTCCCCTGCCGCCGCATTCCTGTCACAATGTTCTACAAAGACTGTCTCTCTCCCCTTCCTCTGAGCTGCACAGGGACATTAGCATGAAAACGAGGACTTTGTTCCTTAAGTGTTCATCCATTCCTCCGGCTTATCCTCCCACCTGAAGTCCTCATCTGTGGCATCAATGGGTTTCCCTGCAAATTGGTTTGATGAGGCTGCTTAAGTGCAATCCACTTACGTATTATATGCAATAATCTCTCCATAATTATAGACCTCCCTTTATTATTATGGCATCTTTTAACACTTTTGAAGTTCCCTCAGTCTCATAATTCAGCTTCATTGACCAGAAAACAAAGAAACCCACCAGCTGCAGAGTTAAAATCATGATGCTGTTGGCTTTAATCTCTCTTTAATCATTAAAATATAAATTAGCACTTGTACTTGTTACTTCCCAAGCAGCTTTCTCTTCTGGATTTCTTTCATCCTCTGCTCACAAGTGCCACCTGCTTTTTCTGGTGCCTGCCCTGCACCAGGGAGGAGATTCCTTCCCAGGGTTTGTCAAGAACAGGGTTCAGGGGCCTTAACGGCAAAAAATCACAGTACAGGAGAGGAGTTGAGCAAGTACAGAAGAGTAGGTCAGGGCTGTGGACATCCCTGCCATAAGGACACTCCATTTTTAGCTGGGGTGTCTCTCGAGGTGAGAAGTTTCTGAAGTCTCTTTGGGGCAGTGCTGAAGTTTTTAGCCAAAATTGGATGCATGGCACACATCACTTGTGCTAAATTTCCTTGCATATCCTCTGGTGGGGCTCAAGATTGCTTTGGTTTTATCTAAGTTTTCCATAAGTGAAAATTCACCTTATTGCTAATGCATTGAAGTGTGTGAACACATGCTGCCTGTCCACAGGTTAGTTGTTGCCTGAGATCCACCATCAGGAGTAGATTCTCTGCTCTTAGCTGCATCTCCATCCCAGCCAAGAGCAACTCTGGAGGAAAGGATGTGTTATCTTCTAATGGGATATTTCAAACATCAGGGTTTGGTACACAGCTCTGAAGGATCACAACTCAATGTGTGGAAGAGCTTTACTGTTACATACACAGCTCTGGGAAAAAGAATGATTTGCTGAGCTGGGAGAAAGGCTGAAGTAATGGAAAAATCATGCAGCACATCTGACTTAATTGTGTCCCTTATGGGATACCTAAATAATGTGCAAAGGGATGATCCTAATTAAGAAAGGCTCAACCTGTTGGTTAAATCTTAGAAAATTTCTGTTCTTCCTTGTTACCTGAGCTTCTTCCTACATTTCCTAAATGTACTAGACAAAATTTAAAGCTTAAATCAATGAAAGATATACTGTGTCTGGATTTTGTGTATTCATTATATTTTCCACAAACTTTGAACATGATATGGTTTGGTCCGTGGCCAGTTCTTAAAACAAAGCCTTTTTTTATTATTATTTTTTTTTAAAAAAAAAGTCTATCTTCTATGATACTGCTCAGGTTATATGAATTAGACATGTGAAGCTCTGGCTCCATTGAAAACAGATTTTTTTTTTCTCCAATAAATGCTGAGGAAGCAGTTTTGTTCCTTGCCAGAATGAGATAGTTATAGCATCTCCGAAAATAATCTTCCTAATTTTGACAATACTACGAAAACCCTGGTTTGTTTTACCATGCATAAAAACTGGCTGTACATAATTTGTGGTGTCTTAAAAGGATATCCAGGGCTCTATTTATCTTCTACTTCAATAAGCAGAGAATTGGAAAAGAACAACAGAAAGAAGCAACAGATGTGCTTGGGTATTTGAGCATAACCCCGTTAAGGAAGACTCAGTGTGGTTTCTTGGAATCTCAGTGTTGTAAAGCCAAGCTCATGTGACTTTATGGGGAACCCAAAATTTGTCTGATACAATGGGAACATCATTCAAAGTGGCAGAGCTCTGTGCCTGGCAGCAAAATGATCTGCCAAAGGCAAGCAAAAAATACAAGGAGTGGGTGGAGGCAGAAGGTCCCTGAGCAAAAACCACAAAACTGCAGGGTTGTGCTTGGAGTTTCACTGGTCCAGCTCTGTTTTATTTGCACCCCCCTGTCAGACATTTATTCACATTGATCAGATTCCCCTGAGTCTTTCCAGAGCTAATGGCCCCAGCTGTCCCAAACTCTCCTTTATGTCAGAGGCTGCAGCCCCTTGATTGCCTTCACAGACCTCTGGTGGGCTCTTTCCAGGAAGTCCATTTCACTTCCACTTTCCTCGGTGCTTGACAATCCCCCCCCGTAATCGAAGTTTGGGAAAAAGAAAGCAATGCTGCCATGATCAGCCCTATGTCCCTCCTGCTATCAGCCACCCTCCCAAGGGAGTTAATGCCGTACAAGAAAAATTGTCCTGCAAGAGCAGCACACCTGCTTGGCTCTGCTTGGAGGATGGTTTTCCTTTCCTAAGGCACGGCAGGTATTGTTTCAGACACTGGGATGTTGGAACACTTCCCAGTTACATCTAAAAAATATTGAATTGCAAGGACCGTGGTGGTGCCTTTGAAAGAAACAAGTGGAAATGGGTTTGACCGTTGCCAAGGATTTAAGTGACATTTGATCAGGTGTGGATTCCTGTATTCCAGGCAGCTTTTATGTAGATGCTTCAAATAAGTAATCATAACACCCCCCCCCAAAAAAACCCCAAATAAACAAAAACAAGCTAACCAAACAAAACAATCAAATTGAAGAGTAACTGCAGAGACCTCATTGTATGCAGGCTCATATACCAGTTAAAATAATTGTATTTCACACTTTATATTCGTTTATTTTCAATGTTAATTTTTCTTTGTCCATTAAATAGTTTATTTGTCTGTAAATACTAAATAAGAGTGCTGCATGTTGCTAGGTTGGACACTTTCACAGTTATTTGAGTCAAATGTAGTATTTTTGTACTGCATATATTGAGAATAAATGAGTTGTCACTAAGGTTTATGTTTAGTAAAAGCTACATAATGCAAATAGGGAAATCTCTAAGAAATGGTAAATAAATAGATTATTATTATTACTATTATTATTATTTGAAAATACCAGGGCATGTTTTGATTTTGAAGCTTAACTTGAATGGCTTTCAATGTGATATTAAATTGCTGGTTACGTGGGCTGCTTAATAACTTAATTCAGTTAACTCACTGAATAGTGAGCAATTGGTGAATAACTTCTGTGTTCAGTCAGTTCTCCACAGTAAAATGAGGATGCAACAGAGGAAATGAAGCAGGTGGGTGGATGTCATTCCCTGAATTCAACATTGACTCCTACATAGAGAGGGATGTTTCTACCTAACTCAAAGAATTAAAATGTTCCCATTCAGTTCTAATCAGTTTTGACAAGTGTCTGCAAACCCTTTTTCTTCCACAGAAGTATGGAGGAGAGAATTTTAAAACAACTGACAACCAATCTTTTGAATCTGAAAGGAACTATCAAGTGGGTGTATTTGTTGGGGGTGAATGTGTGATTTATACCTAAAGTATGAACCCACACGCAGGCTGGGGTAAGATGGAGGGACTTGACAAAGCATTTTGTGGAGATTTCTTGTTTAACAAGAAATTCATTTACCATTCTGCGTTTCTTCCAGCTGCCTGTAGTAAGTGATTTATAAGAAAGGATTGTTAAGGTTTGATTTAGAGCAAAGCCAGGTGCTGAAGTAAATTCACTTTATAACAGATATTTCCGTTAGCTTTGAGGAGATCTCTGCAATAACAAATCTCCATGCCCACCTAGATCTGTTACAACCTGCTTGAAAACTCTCAAGCAAAATCCGAGGCTCTGATTCCCTTTTATATTCTGCCTTCCCAGCCATGCAAGAGGGAAAAAATAAGTGCAAGAGGGAAAATTAGGTACAAGAGGGAGCAGGTGGTGAACGATTCAGCAGCAAATTAGCCATAAACTTGTGGAGAACAATGTAAGTAGAAGCAATTAATTCCATACATTGAAGAACACTATTCCTTCCACTAATCACAGCTGCCCAGGTCTCACTATGGATAAGAAAAGAAGGATGATGGGCAGATATTTGTAATGCCATGAAAAAGTACACCTGGTTTACAATTTAAATTGTCTTGTGATAAAGGCTAAAGCCATCTAAATTCCAGCTTTAGGAAAGCACTAACATTTCCTCCTTAGAAAGTATATTAATGTATAATAATATATATAATAAATCCCTTGTTAAAGGTCTTGGGGACTGGCTCTGGATTTGATTATCAATTCAAGGCTATATCACATCCATGATCTTTTTTTCTCTTTTTCTATTCTTGGAGCTCTGTGACTAAATTGTGATAAAATAAGGATTCCTACTATTTATTTCACTAATTTTTATATCCATCATAATGGTTATGGCAGTTGTCAAATCAGAGATGGAAACAGGGAGGCTTTAGAGCATAATTTGCTCTGTTACATCACTTAAATAAGGTCCAGCTTTGCTGTCTGTTTATCATAGGAGCAGAGAGATGAAGTTTTTATTCACATACAGGATTGGTAAAATCCTTCTTTGTCCATGCTGTGTCCTCTCCAGAGCTCACCTCAGTTTTCTGAAGCAGGGCTGGAATCAAAAGACACACTTCGAAAGGAGTCCCCTTACAGCACTAAAAAAAATCGCCCTGGTGATAAACAAGCAGCGGTGAAATGCATATTTTTTTGGAGCATTTAGACCATGTTTGGGTGTCCCCTGAGAGAACAGGGGAAGGAGAGCAACTCCTAATTCAATTGTGAGTTTATGGACTGTGAGCAGAAACTGCTGCACGGAACGGTGTGCTGTGTATTCCGGAGGGGTGGGATTACTCAGGGATCACTTTCAGTCCTTGAGGCTCTTAAAAATCTGTGGAAGTTGAAGACCCTCTGTAATGAGGGAGGGCTTCACCCAGAGATAGTGAGAGGGGAATGAGGTCATCCAGAGTCATGGGGCTCACCAGCAGGCCACGAGACAAAATGCCCAATTTTTATGGAGAAATGAGCATGTGTTTGCCCTGACTGTTTGTGTGGAAATCCTTTGCCTTGGATCGAATGTTTCTCTTGGAAGCCCTCGGCCCCGGGAGGCAACCTCCAAGAAATCAGGCTGGAAGGATCACATCCATTTGGCCCGCCAAAGTTGGTGGAGTCAGATGTTTGGATTTGTCACTCCCCTCTCTTCTATAAAGTCTGGGCTGGGGTTTGCTGGCCAGACTGGGGAGGTTGGTTGTGCTGAGCTCCCTTTTCCTGCCCCGTCTGCTCTGGAGGAGATCTATGCTCAGGGCTGTAAACTGCTCAGGGTAAGTACAGCAGGCTCCAGCTCTCCAGGGGCTGTGCAGAGAATGAGCTGGAACCCCAGAGGCAGCTGGAATGAAAATGGATAATGTCTCCAGCTTCCCACACGGGAGACAATGCTGAAGCTTAATGACGGAATACGTCAGAATTTTGTAGACCAAGCCCAACAGGGATAAAGTTAAAATTAATAATTTCAAACTTTGATGGGAACTAGAGTGGCCCAGCAGAGTTTATCTTGGTTTGTTGGGGATTTTTTTGATTTTTTCTGGTTTTTTTATTTATTTATTTGGGGTTTTTTATGTGGGTTTTTTTTTCACTGCCTCACGTGATAAAACACAATGAGCTTTTCCACCAGAGACAGGCTATTGTCCTGCTTGTCCAAAAAATAGCCCAGGTGTTACCAAAAAAAAAAAAGAAGCAACATTATAATAATCCAGGAAAACTTGAAATTACTAAATATGAAATTTTTATCCATTTTGTATATTCCGTATTTATATCTTTTACATCAGATTGTCTTGTGGTATTTTCCCACACTCCTCCTTCAAAGTTCTTGCTGTCCTTAATGTGTCTCAAGGAAGGTGTTTTACTAATTAAAAAGGCTCTTGTAAAATATAGAACCCAGTTACAGTTCTGATTGTTCTTCAAGAGAAATATATTCATTTAGCCCAGCCTTTTTGGAAAACAACTGATGAAAGCTTCCATAGGTGACCTAATTAAGCCCAGCACTGGCCAGACAGGTATTTCAAAATCATAAATGATATTTAAACTCTAGATTATTTGATGTCCTGGAAAATGTTGATACTTATTTTCTTACCTTTCTCTGAATTTTTTGGACTGCATTTGAGCACAAAACTTTAATTTTGAAATTGGAATATTTTCAAAAGCCTTATTCCTATCTTTGCCCACCAGAAATGGGGACTTTCAAATAACCTTGGACATGGAAGCATTGTTAGCCAAGGTGGTGGGTGACAAAGCAGCTGCCACAACTTGTCTAATTAAAAGGCATTTTAGCAGCTCTGCTCACATCTTTGGGATTAAGCATGTCTGAAGCTGGCTTTGGAAACCACACCCTCCTTGCCTCACGATGGGGAGGCACACAGGACCTCCCAAAACTGAGTGCGGTGACAGCATGGCACAGGGCAGGGATAAATCCCTCCGGTTTATGTCTGACCATTAAACCTGAGCCTAAGATTATGTCCAGCATGAGATTTACCTCATTTCCTCTTCTGAGAGGATACAGTTGTGGAGATTTGAGTGGTGGTTTTTAAGCTTTAACCTTCATGTGGGTGGTTTGTAGGGTTACCTGAGGTACCCACCTGAATGGCGCTGTCTGTGTGGGTTCTGTCCCTTCTCTGCACAAGAGAGAAGCCCCTGACCATTTAGGCAGTGAGGGATGCAGCAGGAGCCATGGCCATGGCAGTGGTTTGTGCAGTTCAACATCTGCTTTCACCCCTTCCCTCTCTCATCTACTGTAATAACAACTTATGGCTACCTGTGTTGGGCATTAGCTTCAATTATCAGATTAATTATCAAAGTAATGCAATTCAGCTAAAGTGGGGAGTGAGACAGAGCCCTCACTGCCATTTTAATGCTGCAAAACTCCAAGCTCACTGCCAGCTGCCTGGCAAGCCAGGCCAACAGGTCCATCCCTATTTTTGCACATCTGCAGGAGGGTGCTTGTGCACAGAAACTGCACAGGTCTGCCCAGAATCACCCAGAGAGGCTGAGACAGTGAAGCCTCAGCATTGTAATAGCTCTGTGTGCTGTTAGACCACGTCCTTATACCCAGGAGAAGGCAACCTTGATTTTCATATTGAATAATAATGCTCCAAGCTCAACATATTGCTTTGAATCAAAGCAGCTCAAACTTGAAAGCATTTATAAAGTGGAAACAGGTGTAGTCAGCTGTTTAAATACTTTGCAAGTTGTTTGACACATTGCCACAGTAGTTTGATTCACATTTGAAAGTTAGGCATTTGCATAAGCAGAGTGAGATCATAAATCATTTTGGACAGCGTATTATTATTGTGTTAGTTCCTGGGGATTGATGGAAACGAGTAGCTGGAACAAAGCAATGCAAGTCAGTTCTGAACATGTATATACATGTTTATGATTAGCATTAAAGCAAAGAAAGTAATAGAAAATAATTTTTCATAAATAATAAAAATCAGATGAGTAGGTTTTTTTATTCAGCTGCATTATTTTTGTGCCTCCTTTTAGTGAGTTTGGAATTGCTGAGTGGAAGTAGCTCAAATGACTGTTTAAATAAAATGTCAATCAGGCATCTAAATTCCGTGTAAAAGGGAGCTGAGGCATTGTATTTGCAGGATTGAATTCCAGATGCTTCAGAGCACTCCAGATCATGTGCTATCTGCTGCTCCTTGTTGTGTTTTGAGTAATTGTTGCATGCCACGACCCGTGATCTTTGTTTCCCTAGAAGTTCCTACTACTCCATATTTTATGACATGCTGCAAAACGGATGGAAATATTAATCTTCTAAAAAGAAGTTAATTTAATAGAGGAAGAAGGGAGAGAGCCAGGCCTTATGTTACACTTGTTTGATGAATGTTCTATATTTCATCTTCATGCACTGGAGCCAAGAGAGAGTGACTTGTCTCTTTGCATAAACATATGGTGGCTTTGTTTTGAGGCAGATCTGTGACAGCAGTGAGTGAGTGACTTCCCAGGCTCTGACAGTTGTCATATTCCTGGGTAGCAGAGCTGCCAAAGAGCATGAATATTAACACAGCAATTCAAATTCCCTGTAACACCAGAGCACTGGATTCACAAACTGCTTCTCCTAAGAAGTTGAGTGTTACTACGTTTGCTTTCTCAGGGGGAGTTCTGTTCGTTTGTTTGGGGCTTTTTGCTTGTTATTTTTACAGCTTTTGGAAGTCTTTATCTTGGAGCCAACATATACAATAGAAACTGATTGCCTTTGATCTAAAGTAGTCAGAGATACTGGATTTCAGCAACTGCAGTCTCTTTCTGGGGAATAGATCTGTTTGTGTTGTTTAATGATGGGAAGTGACTGGTGTGGTTCCTCAATAGACAATAAATATGGGATGCTGTGAAATGGAAAGCAAAAGAAACATCTCTTTTTTCCCCTTGACAAAGGCCATCTGACAGATCCACTCTGAAAGTAGGAGAGAAAGGGAAAATAATGAAGAAAACAGTAATGAACAACAAGTTCATACTAAGGATTTTATGGATTAAGAGGGTAGATAAGGGACTTAAAAGACCATGGCGTGCTGTGCTGAGAAACATTTATTCAAACACATTAAAGGAAAACCAGAATGTTTTATTATTAAACAATTTGTGTTTTGTAGCCAATAAAACAATTGGGCAATTGGGGTCAGATCTAAATAGAACCAGCTCCTCCATTTCTTGAAAACCATCAAAAATTTTCAAAGGAAAACACCATCAGGATCAGAGCAGCTTTATTATACTGAAAAGGAAGAGGGGAAAGGGCACACAGATAAAAATTTGTCTTTCTGTGCTCAGTTAAATTCCCCACTTGGCACTGGCAGTGCCAAGAGCCACCAGCCAGAGAGACACAGCAGCTCAAACTTGATTATTACTCTCAAACTTGATAGTTAGATTCCAAAATAGAGGATTTCCCAGGAAAGTGGTCAGTAAAAAAAGAAAGCCAATTTAACAGCTTATATGTGTTAACTGTTTGTGTTATTTGCTGAAATTTTGATGCTGTCTACCCCAAATCCAATTTTTTTCCCTCAGGACATGACAATTGGATGTGAGGGGCAAAATTCTCTGCTTCTAATCTCCATGCATCAAATCTTATTTAAATGCAAATAGTAACCTTAAATTCTTTCTCTCAATTTAGTTTTGCAACCCAAGAACACCAAAAGGTCTCACTGAAGTGATTTTTTTCTATCAGTCTGACATTTGTAGAACCAGATCCAAATCAACTGTGTAATAAATAATAAACTGAGCATTTTTGTGTAATATAAATATCATTGAACATATAAATTAGCAAGCTGGTAGAGAAACCAAACGTGATAGCAAGAGATGGCAGAAAGCTCTGTTGTCATATTTCAGATTATTGCGCTCCCAATGTGATGAGGTTATTATAACCCAAAGCTGACAATGAAGCTGTCCAAGGAAAGCACAAAAAGATCATGTTTTGTGTTATATAAATATGTAGATGCTGAGTCAAAAGTAGAAGGAGCAGTCGGTGACAAAGTTTTAATTTCTGAATGTACTTCCACAAACTCTTCAAGTCCTTGATGTATTTAGAAAGCAGCCAACTGTTAATACCCAATTTTACAGGGAGAAAGTGCACTGTGGAAAACAAAACAAAAATATAATTCTTATTTTTGATACAGCAAACCACTTAAGCACGTGTTCCATCTCATAATCTGGTTAGCAAAGCATTGAGGCATTTATTTCAGTGTTCCCTATAGTAGTACTTAAAAATTAATTCAACAAGCTGTTGAGCAATCTTGCTTCATCCAGTAAAACACTCAAGCATGAGTAAAGTAAAATTCTGTTACAGGTTTTTATTGTCCCAGTCTTTTTTCCTAGCCCATTTTTATGCATAAATTTGCTCTTTGCTTGGCATCAGAGGATGGATTTGCTTTTGTATTAATTGCAAACTTTATCCTGAAATATGGACTGAAATGATCACAAAGAATCACATGTGATGAGCAATAGCAGCAGAAGTGATGAAGTTTTTATTTCAGCTAAAATTTGGGCTCATATTCAGACTGACATGAGATCAGCTCTGCACTTCATAGCTTTCTTCTTGATACAGCCATGTAAAAAATATTGTTCTTGTTTCCAGTTTTTTGAGGTTTTACTTTTTCAATAGTCTGTATTTCTGATATATTGTCCATTTTTTTCTGATGAGGATTTGGGGTTGAATATAGTGACATACACTAAATTGTGGGAGCAGAGCGCTTTGGATAGCACTGGATACCTCCAAATTTTACTGTCACTAAACAAAAGTAACATTGCTGAATGGAAATTCACTTCATCTTATCAGGATGTTTTAGAGGCCAAAAACATAAATAGGATCAAAAAAGGATTAGGCAAACCCACAAAGGAGTCATGAGTTATTAAACACAATATTTCACCAGGTCATTGAGCAGAATTCCTAATCTGCTCTTCAAGGATCAGATAAGGAACACTACATTTGCTTTGATTATTCAATATTTCCCTTGAGTGTTCACTGCTGATCATCATGACAGGCAAGATGGGTTTCTGTGTTGCATCTCTTCTCCTGATACACTCTGATGTCTTCACAGGAAAACCTGGCAGATCTTGCCAATGGAAAAGCAATTTATTTTCTTTCCACTTGTGATTGTGGAGATATAATTTCCAAGAGGTAAGAGGATGGAGAAGTCTCCTTGAAAAATCCAGAGAAGACACAGAAACATTCTCTAGAGCATGTTCTGTTCCTTTTCTTCTCATCCAAAACATTTCACTTAAATTTTTGCATTCCTACTTTTGATTTTCTCAGCCTGTTCCCTAAACTGGATGGCTGTTGTAATAGTTACACCTCCACAGGTGATACCTGAAATGGGGCAATGTGCGTGTCAGTCTATTATTTCTTCTGGAGGAAACTGTCTTGTCCTTGCTTATGGGCAAATATAGTCCTCATTTTAATTAATGATTTCCCAAACAATTAAACGAAATAGAGATCGAGGAATAAATAAGAAAGTCTGGTTTAGATGTTTCTTCCTCTTAGCCAAAGGCCAAATGTGTTTCACATTAGAAAATAACTTCCACTTTTCTTTCTAAACAAAAGGAGCATGAAGGGGTCCTTCTTCTGCAGCCACAGCTGGACAAAACAGTCATCATTCTCTTATTTTGACCATGGGAAAAAAAACCCCAAACTTTTTTTCCCTACAAATCTATTTCCTAGTGAAAGATAGAAATAGATTCAGCTGAAACCTTACGGTTTTTCATTTGCAACACAGATACTGGGGGTCTGTGATTTGATTCAGGTTGCATGTGTTGACTGACACTCACACAGACAGTAATTGCAATCACTAGGCAGTGACTCCCTGGCAATTATTTCCCGTGCTGAGTGAGCTGAGTTGTGTCATCTGAGACAGGAGACCCACAAAATTTCCTGTGAAGGTCCTTCTTTCCACGACAGCCATCGGGCAGGTCATGGGCATGAAGAGCAGCTCTGATTTGAGAGGTTGTGGGCTCTCTGCACTGGGAGTTTAAACACTCAGGGATCTGGTGGGGAAAATAGCTCTTTAAACATCCTAAATTTGATTGACCCTCCACAAAGGACTGTCTTGCAATCACAACAGTTATCCACAGTGCTCTGAGGGCCAGAGGAGGAGAAGGTAGGTGTCTCTCAAGCAATGCTTATAATCATCTCTAGTTTGTGGGAAGAGTTTTCACTGTTCCTTTGAGAAGTTCAATTATGTGAAGATTACAGAAGTAGCTGTTGGATTTATTCTCAAGTGTCTTTGGTAATAATTCAAGGAGGAATGAGTGAAAAAATAATTTGAAGTCTGACATTAATCTTTGAATTTGTAGAAGAGCAATTGTTAGAAAATTCCCTACTGGTTTATTTTCCCAGTTCAATTCAAAATAGTTTTGAACAGGAGGTTATTCAGCACAGAGTTAGTACTTCTTTTCTGTACAGCTGGCATAAAATATTGCTGTCAAGAGTCAATTTGGGTTGGTAAATATTTTTCTCCTGCAGTCTTCCAGTATGTTTTTAAAACTGACAGAGCAGGCTGAAAAGCTGAATCTTGGAAAAAGAACAATTCCATGAATTTTGATTAACATCACTTGGTTGATGGATCAAAACCAGGATCTGAAATCAAACTTTTTTTTTTAATACAGTGAAGCTAAAAGTTAAGTCTGTTTATAATGGGTTTTGACTTTAAAATGAGAATGTTATGTTCCATCTGTGTTTGCTAAAAAGCTTCTGAAAGAAACTCAGTTTACAAGTTTATTCAGATCAAGATAATCAAGTTCCATCTGTATGGCCTGATCTCATCAGAATTATCCTATTTTAGGTTACCGTCTATGTGACAATAGCATTCAGATCTAGTGCTCATGAACCTGACCCAAAACTAAACTATATCCTCAGGCAATCTCGGATCGTGAGCATTAAATCTTTCCTAACTGCAAATTATATTTCCTCCATTAATTTCTAGAATTTCCCAAGTTATCAATTACACAAAGCCAAATGTTCAATGTTGAAAAAGCCCAGTAGATTTGGATTTTAATTTCTCTTTGCTCTTTGTCATTGTTCAGAGATAGTGCATATGTGATTTACAGATGCTTAAAAATCCCAGGAAACTCTCAGGATGCTGGGAATCACTCTTCCACAATTTACATGAAAGGCAAGGTGAGCACAAGGCTGAAACAAATGTGTGTTTTACTCTGACCAAAACAACCAACAACAGCCCAGGATAATGCGAGGAATGTATTTTTCTCTGCTTTTCCAGATTAGATGAGTCTGTGTGTATGAGCTGGGACAAAGAGGTTCCTTTGGTTCAGCTACTTTTAATGTCATGCAGTTGCCATACCCTGGCGTGCAGCAATGGGAAAAACCAGATTTCTATTTCCAATTACAAAATACAAGGCAAAAGGGCAGGCACACACAAAGCCTGGCTAGGACACGTGACTGAATATCACTTGCCTTGCTCCTAAACCCTCGTTCCGAGCAAGGGTTCCCATCAGAACCAAGATCTCTTTGAAGACTTGGAAAATTTCCTGCAAGGTTTGATGAAAAACAGAGCTTTGCATGAGTTATTTTCACAAGCAGAGCACAGGGCACAAGTCAAATTATTGGGCTTCTCTAGGGATGCTGAGACAATTGGGTTGCTGGATTCAGGGTGTCCTGAAGTGTGTGGGAAGAGCTCAGCTCAGTTTGCTGATGCAAACTCTGTCCTGTCCCCACAGAGTTTTTGACTTTTCCCTCTGGAGGGTAAGTGAAGGGGAGAATAACAAATCTCAATACATTCCCTACTTGACATTTGAGCCCCAAAATTTAAACAGAAAGGCAGAGCTACTGCTACCTTTATCTTGGCAAAATACTTGAACTCCACTTAGTTCATACAGAGGGTGCAAATGCCTGTGATGCCCTTATTGTACCTTCACCATTTGGTTCGGGACATTTTTAGTGTTGGAAGGTGTTCTTGGCATATTAAAGGAGGCACAAGGTCACTGCTTTGTACCTGTGTGGCTAAATGGAAGCAAAGGCTGCACACTGCCTTTCAGGATGCTCTGCCTAAACATTTTCCATTTTTTTCTGGTTTTAATTACTGCCCCTTTGGGATGCAGGGTGTGCTTAGCACAAGTGGTTTCCATTAGAAGGCATTTTACCAGCAGTGCCCACACAGGTGCTTTCGAATAACATATAAGGGATCTTTGCAGAGAACCCTGCAGATCTTCAAACTTGCCAGAGCATTATGGCAACAAATACTGGGAATCTAAATAGAAGGGTTTGTCACATTAGGAAAAAAGAAGGGATTTATTCTGGAGTCTTGAGGAAAGTTCAGATGTGCATTTCCATGGTTGTACTGGGGGTAGAGGGGTCAGGTTTGCTTTTTACCTAGTGCTTGTAACCACTTGGTTAACCAGCAATATTTGCACAATCCTTTCTATAGGTAATTATAAATATTACTTTCATGGTGAAATGACACAGAACAGTCTCTGATCTATCCATGCTAAGTAACATTTTACTTGACAAATAGTCCTACTGAACTGTGAGGGAAAAAGTTGATTGAATATTAAGGTTTTGGAATCTGACCATAAATAAATGGTGACTTTTTTTTTTATTGCTTCCAATTTCTTATCTCTGAAGTTTCCTGGGGTAGATTCAAGATGTCCAGAATTAAGATCATTGCTCCTCAGTGTAAATTAAAAGCAAAATTAATTATGTCTGAATTTATTTCCCATAACTTTAATGCTTTCAAGATGGTTTGCTCCACCTCACCCTGAGCTTCACCAAAGTCAGTGGAATTAGGCCAGTGGTAAATATTGTCTGAGATTCCAAGAGGGAAACTTCCTGCACAGAAGATGACTGCTGCAGTTTTTAATTTAAGCTGCAGTTTTTCAAGACAGAGAGATATTTAGAGAGTCAAAGGCACATCTGGGGATATTTTATAAACTGTAGTATTCTTCCAAAGAAAATGTAAAGCTTGTCTTGTGTTATATCCAAACTTTCATCTTAATTAGGGTTTGCATTCCCTACATGCAGCCATATTTTATGTTTGTTTTGACATCAGAGACATGGCATTAATTAAATGCCAGAAAAAGTAAAGGTGGTGGAGAAAGAGAGTGACATAAAATATGTACATATGAAAATATGTATATGTATGTGTGTGCATGTGAAGTTAAATAGTTCATTTTGCTCAAAGAGTCAGCATCGAGATCATTCTGAGGTTTTATTCCTTCCTAGACTTCACTGGGGAAAAATTACCTTGGGAGTTTAATGGAAGGGCAAATGAGATGAACTGATGGGGTGTTTGGTTTTTTTCTACACAGCCTCTAGTAACCAACTTTTCAGTTTTCATTATGAAGGTGCATTCTGATCACTCCTTCTCTTTGTAGTATAAGGCCTACTGGGATGTCTTCATGCATGTTTGGTTTGAGGGGGGGGTTGTTTTTCCAGTATTTATTTATTTATTTATTCATTATTAGCTTCAGTTATCCTTAACCCAGCTGTCAGGAACATAAGGACAAGATGCAGCAGCTGTGACTTGAGTTCTTGTCATGGTTTTAGATAAGTGTGGTCTGAAGCTCACAGATACAACCACTCCAAGCTTCTCAGCTACAGCTAAATCTGAGTGAGAAGTCAAGACGGGAGCAATAATCGGCTCTTTTTAATGATATAGAGAGTATGGTTTACAATAATGATGTGACAGGACACACAGTAATCAACTCTGCAAATGTTTTATCAGATTCTTGGTGATATCTTTACCTCCTCACATAAAATGCTCACTGTGCACTGCGACCCATGTGGAAATTGTGTGTGTTAGTCCTGAAGGCTCTTCTAGATCCCTCCTGTCCTGCAAGGATCAGAGAGGGAGCTGAACTCGTTTGTTGAGTCCCAGGCCAGAAAACACTCAGGCCGCTGGAGTTTCTCACACTTTTCCATGCATGACTTCTTGTTTATCCTTTTATTGCCAATATATTGGCCCAAGTTAATGCTCCAACTTGTGAAGATTATTATTTTCCATGTCTTCTGGCATTATAAACTCCTCTGACAGCAAATCTACTCCTCCTACCCAATATTTACCTGTTTTCTTATACCAGCTTGCAGATTAGAGGGAGTAATAATTCCCTCTTGGAAAGGGAAAACAGTATCCTACTTGTCCAGCCATGTTATCGTCTGCTGAGTTATTTAATACTCCACACATTTATTTTATGCCATTAATCACTGAAGCTGGATGACACACAGATTTTTAAGGTAGAGAAAACATCCTGCCAGAATCAAAACACAGGGTTTTTATAGAAGGGATTTTTTTACCTGTGTCTGTATCCTGAGAAGGGAGGCAGGCAAGTTCACTGCAGTATTTCAAATAATCTGATCTTCAGAATGCAAAAATCACAACAGACATCATACTCAGCACCAGATAAGATCTGAGTGAAAAATTGAATTTAGGAACGGGGTCCTGTTCCAAACCCTTCAGAAGACTGTTCTGGATACCTGAGGAGCTGCTTCCCTCTACAGGAGCGTGCCTGACCATGACAGCTGTGAAATAATAGAAAGATTGGAGGAATGATTTTTTTCAATTACTTCAATGGAAGAATATGTGTTGTAGTCAAATTATATTGGTCTTTTGCAATTCTCTTCTTTAGATGGCTGTCCTAGAGTAAATCTCTGTGTAAAAATCTGTGGTACTCCTTGAGAAATCTGTTTGTAGTTTTCAAAACTTGTCCCCTCAAAGAAAATTTGTTCAGCTCCTCATTCTCTCTTTCTTGCCTGTAGGTGGAATTAAACTGTAAGGGAATTGTATTAAGAACAAGATATGAAGTGGTCTTAGGAAAGAACAGTATCTCCAGTTTAAAAATGGGGACAATCTTCATGTCATTGAGGTCTGAAAAATCCCTTTTGCCTATAAACTTCATAGTGCTTTGCCATACAGTAATGAGGCCAGTAAAAGAGTTGGATGTGTAAAATAACTTTGGATTTAATGACAGATGGTTAGCTCTTGTTCAGCTGAAATTTCAGAAGTTAATAAATGGCAGAGTAGCCTTCAAAAGGCTACAGGTAAATTTTGGCAGGCTAAATGAAGTGAAGTTTGGATTAATATTTGACATTCTGATATTGGATGAGGCGGAATATCTTTAATTATCCCAGGATTGTGATCCGCTTGAGATTGTGGAGGTGCAAGAAGAATTTTATGTCCATATTCTTAAATCCAAAATCAATATGTGTAAAGAAAGAGCTGCTGAAGTCTAACTCAGAATTTGTGTATTACAATAGGAAAGAAAAGGTTTTTCAGCTATATAAATAAGGAAGTTAGAGGAGATACTTTTAGGCTCCAGTGTCAGTATGGGTATTGCTTTAGATGCGGTATTTAAAAAAATCCCAAAAGAAAACAAAAAACCCCACAACATTTTGTCTTGTCTTTCCCCCACTCCCAACATACAAAAGAGATATTTAAACTGGAGAGAGAAAAATGACCCATGTATTTATATATATATCTATAGTACTGAAGGATAAAAAAAAATTTGAAGTAACCATGAAACACATTGGAATAAATAGAAAATGTCTTTCGTTATAGCACAGCTGTAGATCAAACAAGATTAGTCACTCTGATAAATTCATACAGACATATATCCTTTGTCTAGCACAGTGCATCAGCCTGATATTCACACATTTCACTCATGAAAATGAGTAAAAATTGGAAAAGGCATGTTTAATATGAGAGTTTCAAGATTTTAATGTAAATGAACCATAAACAGATGATATAATGACAGGCACTGATGAAAAGTGGATTACAGTGCAGATTAGAGATGAACTCTGGATTAATTTGGGGATGAATCTTGTTTGCTGTTTTGACAGGAGCTATTCTGGCTGTCTATTATTTCATTTGCTTTAAAACCATGAGGGGAAAAATCCTCTGTAGGGTGAAAGATCAATGCACAAAAAGGAATAGAAAAAACTGTCCATAATTATATTTTGACTGAAAACTATAAAAGCAGTAAAATTATGCAGTACGTTCCAGCAGAAGTACTGAGACCAAACCAGAGATGTATTACTGCTAAAATAAATAAATGTCTGCATCAATAGACTTGATTGTTTAATCTCTAATTGATTTTAATGAAGGACAGTTTTTTTGTTATATAAATAGACTGAAAGAAGAATTTAAACTGCATGCAATGAAAGCAATGCAGGACTATGTTTGAAACAGCAAGGATACAGGAAAATATCAAATATTCAATCCTCAAAGACACCTTTGGCCTGTGAAATCATATGGGTGGTATCCTATTAGGGGAGAAAATTGAGTATATAATTACAGACTGTATCATAATGCAAATATTGGGGGGTGGGGTGGGGGGGCTGATTCAACATTTCAAAGGGCAAATGGGATTCAGATATTTTGCTTTTGGTTTTAATGCTGTAATGGTAGGTTTGGTTTTTAGGGTTAGTTCTTTATTTTTTTTATATGCCTGCGTGTAAAATTTGTATCTGCACTAAGACAGAACACCCAGCAGTGCTTTGATAAAACACTAAATAATTACTGCAGGTTGAAAGTGTTAATTGGAGGATTATCCATCCAAAACAGTAGAAGTGATATAAATTCCACCATTCCTTCTTTTTTTTTTTCCCCTTTTTTTCCCCAACCTGGCAAATATTAGCTTTCTAAGGCAAAAATCACCAAGCAAGTTTCCAAGCATTCCTCAATCTGTCCACACTCACCGAGCTCCAGGAAACAGAAAGGCTGATACAGCTGCTTGTAGGAATTGGAAAATGTTGAAATCTTTTCAGTAGCAAAAAAAAGGATCTTGGACAAGAAGTTTTCCACAGGGGAAAAAAAAAAATGTTATCGATGTAGAAGTTTCCACTCCCTTGAAAAGTCAAAGTGGCAGAAAAAGTTTTTAGATCTTTAAGAAGGACATAGAAAACATCCAATTATTTATAAATTTAAAAATGCCTGCTTTTGTGTCATAGATGTTAGAGAACAGCTAGATGAGAAATGCTCTGCAATGAAAGGATTAACATTAATTTATGTCATTTATCCTAGTAGAGATTTTTATGATTATGGAGCTTGTGGCTGGCAGAAACTGCTGCAGCAAAATCATCTTCAGTAAATTTCAAATAGGATAAATAATCAGCAAGTACTTGTCCCCCATTAAGCCACTAAAAATAAATTAGAGAAAAAATGAGCTTCAGAATTCATAAACTCAATGCATCTCTCACGTTTTCTCATATAAATGGTAATAGGTGTTATGGGGTGCTACGGTTTTGGTAATTCTGCTCTCAAAAATTTCCTACCAAAGTAGGAAATGTCCTGAAAGTGTTTGCAGATTACAGCCAGAAGTTGTCCTATTGGATTTCCAAATTGTCACTTAACCACCCTAATTTCACTTGGATTTTAAAAACTGTTCATAATCTCCTCTGACAGTCACTCCCCAAGCGATCTCTTGCAATTAAAAGCAGAAGAAAACTTCACCTTTCAGTTAAAATTTTGAATTTATGTTGTTTTCTTGTTGGGAAGCCAGCAAAACAAACAAATCTCAGAAGGGAGCTCTTCATACGTGCTGGAAATAATTGAAATCAGGCTGTGGCTACTACAGAAACAGAAACATTCTTTATTTGATGAATGACAACTTCACAAAATCATCGGCTTCTCAGTAAATCTCTGAGGGACTTAATTTTATGCTGAAATCTGTACAACAGTAACAAACAAACAGTTTTATGCTCCTTGCTTGGTCCCCCTGCTGTCCCTGGGGTTTGTACATCATAAAAATTAATTTAGCAATGCCTCCTCTGTTTTGCCAAATATTACATTTTTATTGCATTGTGAGCTTGGCTCACAACTCTCCTAATTAAAGAGGGGGAAAAAGAGCATTGCTAATTTTTCATTTGTAATCCCAACATAGGTCCACTAGCCCAGGCCATAAGGAAACAAATGCTTCCTGTCAGAAGTGATGTTCTTAAAGATAACGAGGAAAATGCCTTGCTCTATCTGAGGAAAACCTGATCAGTTCAAGATATATTTTCTGGGGCAGGCCCTTTATTTTTCATTTTCATTTTCACCTTGCATGCTCTCAATTGATATAAGCCTCCTTGCTGAAACCCCCATTTATTAATTTTGCCTGTACTGAGATATTTATTTGCCAGATAACCCAGAAATGGTGCATGGGAGGTCTCCCTAAATTTAAAGTTTGACTTTGCCACGTGCAAGAGTCAAAAACGTGTACAATTTTGTCTAGGAGCTCATTGTAAAAATAGATCCTTGAAACAGTTCCAATTAAAATATAATTACACTGCTGTAATTAAGAAATAGATTCTTGGATGAGTGCAAGATAGCTAAATATTTTTATTTAGTTCAAGATTTCTAATAAAAAGCAAACAGGTTTAAAAAGGTATCATGAGGAGAAAATTTTTTTCATAAATGCTTGGAAACTGTTAAAAAAGAATCCTGGAACACCATGATATTGTATCTACTTCCCTAACTTATCCACAAAAGTAGGTGAGGTCCCAAGCCCAGAAATGGATAGGAGAAAGAAGATATAGTGTTTTAAAAAGATATTATTTATGGAGTAACTCACACAAGCTGGGAATGCCTTAGGAAGGTGGAGTTGTCACAGGAATGGGACGTTTCCCATGGGAATTTTCTTTGCTAAAGAAGCTGGGTCATGGATTTCAGATCTAGTGGTAGAGTTTGCTGACTTTTAAACCGTGTCAGGACTTGAGATGTGCTGTTCTGGGATGCTAGAGCTGGAAATATCCCTCTTTAGAAAAACCCTGCAGAACTGTTAGGATAGGAGAGACAATTGCTTAAAGTCATGTCAATGGATAAAAAACTCAAAATAGGTGGGGAGAAAAAAGCACAAAAATCCCCAAAGCATCCAGTGATATATTCAGCTACCATGATGGTGAGCTCAGAGATAAGAGATGAACAAGCCAGAACCAGTTTGTATTTTTCCATCAAGAAAATCATTCCCATCCCATGAATGCAGATTAATTAATAGGAAGGAAATCTTTACTGTGAAGGTGTTGAGGCTCTGGAACAGAAGTTGTGGAGGTCCCATCCCTGGAAGTGTTCAAGAGCAGATTGGATTGGGCTTGGAGCAACCTGGATAAGAGGATGTCCCTGCCTGTGATAGTGGAGTTGGAACTAAATCTTTAAAGTCCCCTCCAACCCAAATCATTTAGGATTGTATCTATTCTTCTGATGAGGATGCTAATAAATCTTCTATCTATTTAATTAAATTTACTACTATATTATGCACTTTTGGCACGGCCTTTAGGTTCCCTGTATCCCTGGCACAGCTTGATGGAACTGTCTGGTGGATGCTAAAAGCACTGAACAAATACAAACCATACAGCAGAGGAAACTTAACATGATTTAGTCATGGGATAAGCCTTGGCTGAAGCTCACAATGTGTTCTTAAGCCTTATAACCAGAGGAATTTTAGGTTACAGACAGAAAAAATTATGAATAGTGTTTGCTATCAAAGGGACTTAGTAAAAACATCTTTAGTTCATCAGAAACTGAAAAAAAAAAAGTGTGGTTAAACTTTCTTTTAAAAAAAAGAATCTAAATTGGAAAAAAAAAATCAGCTTTGGGGGAGTTTTTTTCTCTGCTTCTTGCTTTTCAGGGCATCCAGAAACAGCAGGGCAAGAAGAGCCACACAGTTTCTGTTATATTTTACTGTTTCCAAATTCCTCTCTTCTCCTTCCACCTTTATTATCCTTCTTTTCTCCCACAAGTACCTTTTAAGAGGCCTCTACCCTGTTCCCTTGAGCCTGGTGCCTCTGGGCATGGATTTCTAGAGCTATGATGATGGAAAATCATTTTCATCCTGTAGAGGAAGCCTGAGGAAGACGATGCCTTGCAGAAGCTGTCGCACAGGATGCTGTGCTCAGTTGTAGGCAGTAGGCAAGAACTGTCCATCCTGTGAAGGTCCACAGTCTTTTTAGCTAAGAAAATTCATGAACACAGTCCTCCGATCCAGTTTTTGCGGTAATGTTTCTTTTTTCAAAGCCGAAGGGGATATGGATGAATGAAATGAGTAATTCCTGAGAAAATCCTGTAATATTTTCCATGTATGATTAGAAATGTAAACATGTTGGGAAAGGATTTGAGGAACCAAGATTTGGAGGTGTGAGGGATATACTTTAGCCTTTAGTTCATAAATCTGAAAAAGTTTAAAAGATATTGCTAAGTAAACTAGATGTAGGTATAACTGCTTGGTTTGGGATTTTTAGTTTAGGGGTTTTTTACTGGTTGCAGAAGCTGCCGGTACTTCCAGCCTCCTTCTGGAAAAGCAAGGCAGAAGAGCAAACTCTTTCCATCCGGCCACAGATCAGGCAGCAGATGGCAACTTTGGACAGCCTCCGACCAGGCTGGCTCCAATTAGAGATGAGCCCTATCCCCTTCCAAGTGAGCACAATGCAAGGCTGAGCTGGGAATTGGATCATGTCTAAACATTGTGTCTGGACTCAGGATGCAGCAGAGTTTTTGCTGTACCTGATCCAAGGGCTTGATTTGAGCCAAGTTCTAATTAGGGCTCGTACCTTAACAGAGAAATGCTCGATGTGCTGCCAACGGTAGCTCTGTGTTACCTATCTGCTCTGCTGAGGCTTTAGGAAAGATAAACTGTCTCCAGGGCACAGCTGGTCTCTGAGGGCTGCTCAAAACAGTCTGTTTTAACACCTGAAAAGCAAAAAAACACCCCACAGCTTGTTATCTGATTTGGTAACTTGTTTTCCTTACCAAGCCCGCTGGACTTAGGAGACACATCTATGAATACTCTCCTAAAAATGAAGCCAGGTAACCTCTGAAGTAATCAGCAGCTTTTAAGTAGTTGTTTGCAAATCAGGAGCAACTTGCACTTTCCCAATGTTGTGTGTAGATGAAAAGAGGCAATAACTTGAATATTCGACTTCAGAACAGCAAAAGGCAAAGCCTGGGAAACAATTTTGAGGGCAGTTGTTAATAACGTGGATGACAAAAACCAGAGGAGCCTCTCTAATTGGTTTTCTGAGTCCCTCGTTCTCAGGCTGGCTGATTGGAGTTGTGCTGCCTAATGTTACTTCCCACTCTGTAATCCCTTGCTGTGCAGAGAAGGGGAGAAAGTGGTGTGGGACTGCAGCAGAGGCAGCCCTGCTTTCTCCTCCCTGACAGCCCATGTGCTCTTGTGATAATAGCTGAGGTTTATTAAATGGGTCTGGTGTCTGCATCCCCTGGTAGGCAATCCTTCTTCATCTTGCTGTGGAGCCAAGCTCAGCTGCAAAAGGATCTCAGCACCTCGTTCCTTTCAGAGCTCACCCTGCCAAAGCCCTGCACCAGGAACAGAGGTGAGGTCCTCCCTGGCCAGCAACATGGAGAGAGGCACAGAAAGGCTGAGTCTGTGCAGTACACTCAGGGTAACAGCAATCTACCCTTATGTAGGTATGCGTTGTCTCCCTCTCCTTTTTTTTTCCTTTAGGAACTATTGTTTCATAGAAAAAAAACCCCAATTTTATTCTGTGCACATACTCATAACTTATATTACAAGCTAAGAGGACATCTGATGTTGAAGATTGTTTTATGATATGTTGTATGATTGTTGGGATTTATTTGTACAAAGGGCAGGTCTCAGCCATGCTCTATCCCAGAGCTGTACTCCCCAGCCTGCCCCAGCTCCCTGTGCTGGGGAAATCACTCTGAGGGAAGCTGAAGGACAGAAACAAAGCTTCCTCATCCCCATAATATCCAGAGGGAAGCCAAACCCCACAAGGGCTGTGGGTCCTGACTCTCTGCCCATGAGGCCAAAAGAACAATCTCACATTTTCTGCAAATTTATGGGTTAATATCTTGAAAGTCTGACATAGCAGAGACCGTGCAATACTTCAGGCTGCTTTAGCATGCACATCTTGTTAACATGCCAGCCTAATTCCACTCTTTTGCTTCACAGACAAGCACCACTTTATTAGCCACAAATCCATTATCTTCTCATTTGAAAGGCTCTGAATAGCTTATGGCAACATTCTGCTTTTGTAATACAACAAGTCTTTTCACATCGGTTAAAAATACTTTAAGAAATGAAAAATAAAAATTCAACAGTGACAGGCATTCCAGTCGTGCCTTTCATCCTCCCTGTGCGAGCCAGCAGGTGCAACTTGACATTCTTTAAACAAACCTTCCCCCTGCTTTGTGGCTGAATAAAGGCCTTGACAAATGCTTATCCTTTGATATGATGTGTACTTGACAAAATTCACAGGGAGATCTGAACTGCTGCTTTGAAGCAAATACTTATTAGAACACTGGAGAACTAAAGTGCACTGTGATTTGGCTCGGTTGCTAGTAAGACATCAAGTAAAATGTGCCCATTATGTCAATTCAAAGCCAAATCTAAACACTGGCTTCTGAGAAATCTGAAGAGAATTTGAGGCTGTGCAGCTCTCGTGCTTTATTCCTTATCTAATTTGCATTTCCTTCTCTGTCTGTCAGTTCCCCTCTGCGTTTCTAGCCGAGCAGTTGGTGAATCATCTGGAATTCATTAAATATTTTCCATTACTTTATTTTGCTTTCCACTTTCAAGCCTTCTTCCCCTCTCCCCCAAAATGCAATGCACTTCCAGCTGAACAAGACAGGGGATGGAGACCTGTCTCCCTTTCACAGATTCAGGGTTGTTCCAGATTTGTGCTTCATCTATGCAGGGATTCAGTGTGGAATATTTGCTCTAGATTACCTGGAAAGATGCCATGGAGAATAGACCAGCAGAGGGTCAAAAAGAGACTCCAACTGTAGCCCAGGAAAGATTTGTAGGTGAAATGAAATTAATTCATCTCTTTCTGCACAGGAGAAAAAAAAAAAAGATTTCTAGAACAGCTTTCATCCTTTCTCTCTATTAATGTCTTGAACAATGCTGCGAGATGTCACAGTTCATTGCAAAATCTTCTTTCTTTGTTGCGTGCTAGTAACTCCTAGCCTGCTTTTAGCTGTCTGGGCACAAGCAGACAACTTCAGACATGATTCTTCAGGTCTAGAGAGCACTCAAAAAATGCCTGACCTGCCTCTTCCACAGCAGATGGCAGGTAATGCTATCCTGCTAGAGGATCTCTCTCTGATCCTAACAAGCTGTCTAATTCAGCAGAGGTATTTCAAGATGCAGCTTCAGAGAGCTTAGGAAATTCAGGTTCAAATTTGCAATTAGGAGCAATTTTTAAATACTAATTATAAGTAACTCCCAGGAAGCCTCCCTGGATGTGTCATTTACTCACTTTACCTTGATATATTTATGGCAAGTCTTGATAACTTTCTAACAGATTTTCTGTAGTCTAATAGCCTCAAGCAGAAAGCTTTTCTCACAGTTTGGGCTGAATAAATAAATACATCACATAGCAGCAAGCAAGCAAAGGAGAAAGGTGCTCCAGGTTTTTGTTTCCCCTGCTGTCACGGAAAAAGTGCTTGGAATTCTTGATTTGTTGATGTGTTCAAGTGGGAAATGACACTCGTTTCTTTTTTTGAAAACTACCATGTAAGCACAACAAATCTTATGTTTTACTTTGAACATCCAGGTTACACCCTAAATATTACACCTTACAGCATGTGTAAACACAGATATAATACATAGGAAAAAAATAATCCATTTGCAAGGCTTGCTGCCCTGGGGACTGGTTTTGAAGGACATGGGCGAGGAGTCCAGAGGTCTTTCCATGGCTGGATGAGGATAGGGACATTCCAACACAGCACTGGCCTGGCCTCAGGTGTATTAAGCCTGCGCAGCCACAAGTGGAACTAATTCTGGGAGAGAGTTGTAGGTAACTTTCAGGTAATCCTGTTGCACAGAGTGCAGTGCAGGCTAAGGTTCACACACAGGGCTTGTTTCTATTTTTTTACTTAGACAACCCCAAGGGCTGAATCCCTCAGAAGAAGCGAGTGAGCAAACACAGCAGTTGTCAGCAAGCCTGACCTCTGGCAGATGCCACTCATGTCCCCTGGAGCCAGCAAGTTCCAGGTGATGCCTTAAGTTTCAGCTTTCATGTTTTTCAGATTCTGTGCTGCCCAGGGGTGCAGTTCTCAGCCTCATATTAAGTGCCAGTAAACTCTCTTCACAGAGTAGATAGACAAAACAAATCCTTTTCCTGCTGAAGGCCAAGGACAACTTTCAGGCCCAAAAGCACAAACAACGGTGCCTGAAGGGAGGAACAAGAAGGATGGGACCTCACAACCTGGAGCTGCAACTGGACAATTAAACCCCAATATTCAAATGGACCAAAACTTATAAAAATGTAAGATCTCCTAACAGATCAGCCATTTTGTGACCATTCTTAGTCCACCTTGGGTGTAGCCCTGCTCAGGCTCTTGTCCTGCCCAAGGTGGATCCTAGAGACCTTTCAATAAATATCTACTTTATTCTCTAGCTCTGTCCAGTCTCTGTTCCAGGTCAGCCTTCCCGAGGCATCTCAGGGAGCACCAGCTGAGCTGTCAGGGTTTGTTAACCTCCTGCCATCCATACACACAACTACACGTGTTCAGCAAGAAGCGAGGAGCACTTTGCCTGAGCTCAGCAAGAAAGAGTGCTGAGGCAGGGGGCTGGGCTTTATCTCAGCAGGCAGAAGCTCAGAGCCAGTCCTGGTGCTGGCACCTGGCTAAGGAGGCAGACTTGCTGATGCTGCTGCTCTCAGGTTTTGGCTCTGTCCTGGTTTAGGGTAAATTTGAGAGGAAACTTCTGAATGGGGTCCCTCTGGGAAGCAAACCCAAAGAGCCCCGGGGAAAAAACAGGTCTGGGAAAAAAATCTCCTCAGAGAAAAGTGGAAAATACTATTTATTTCACAAGCAAAGTGCCCACAAGCACAAAGAAAATGAATACTATGAAACAATAAAACCTCTCATGGCTCTGAGGCCAGATGGCAAACTCAGAAAGTTTTAGTGGGTGTGGCTCGGCTCTCCCTGTCTCCCATCAGTCCCTCGGGCACTGGAAAATGCCAAGGCCCAGGCCCTGGTGGGCCGCAGGTGTGAGATCCAGGTGTCTCTATGGGTTTTTTGGTCCAGGACAGCTTTAAACAGTCCCAAGAAAAAGAAAGGGAACAGTAGTCCAGGGAACTTGTCTGTCTCAGCTAGCTAAAAACTGACTAAAATCACAGGAGATCTCTGTCCCGCTGTCTGTCTGCTCTGCAGACAGCACAGTCCAGTAGTGGAATGCGGAGGGGTGAGAGCAGTTTCTGAAAACAAACCCTGCACTTCTTTCCACCACTTTGCTCTCAGAACCAGTCTTAGAGATAGAACTTAACATCCAGCATAAACAGAACAGACAAATGGGGATGCAAGCACCACAAAGTCCCCCCAGGACAGGCTCCTGGACATGGGGCCAGAGCTGTGGAGATGCTCAGGCTGTGATATCACAGCACCCAGAGAAAGGCTTGGCATCACCTCCTGCAGCCAGAGCTGCCCTGCTAATCACCACAGGGGCTCAGCAGAGGAACTATTAATTAGTGGTGCTAAGCCAGGGACGGCAGAGAGTCCTGCAAAATTCATATCGGTGTCAGCCCGGAAAGAGCTTTGCCTCTATTAAAGAGATTAATGGGCAATGTGGAAAGTGAAATCCTGCTGTTGCATCTCTGCTTTGGCTGCACCCCTTGGTCTTTCTATGTGATAGTGTAAGAGCTGTCATCCCTCTGTCAAGGGCTAAGGGAGCCTGCTTTGCTCTTTTTGTACACAATTTTGTTTTTTTCAGAGAACCTCTCCTTGCATCTGAAATAGATGCAGCTCCGGAATTCATGTGAGACATGGGGCATAGCAGGGCATCCAGGGGAAAAGAGTGCATGAGGCTAAATCTAGAAGCCCTCAGAGAAATTCACTGTCAAGTTGGAGTAAAAGGAAAAAAAGTGGAGCTATTCTTTCCATGTTTTAGTAGGTTTTTTTTATGTATGCCAGTGAGACTCTCCCATTTTCTTCCATGGGAAATACTGGAAAAAACCAAACTGAAATATGATTATATTCCTCAAGCTAGCTATTTGTAAGTAAAATGCATTTCATCTTCTCCAATGGAAACCAGGGGAGTAGGTAAGGTGATTTCTTTTCCTGCCATTTTCCACAAGTTTCAGTCTCTTCCCACATCTGGTAAATGTTTCTAGGAGTCTGTAAAAAGACATCTGGGAGGCTCCCAGGCTCCCAATATTCAATTAGCATGTAGTACTACACTCTTTTCTTTGCAAATTAAAAACTATGCAGCTACCATAGCAACCTAAACAAGATAAGAATCTGAGTGAAGACAAGCTGATTTAAGTGAAGATAAACAGACAGCAATGTAGATATTTTAAATTAATCTGGGAGTTTCTTTATTGGTTGTGGTTTTTGTTTGTTTCTGAGGGGTTTTGTTGGTTTTTGTAGTTTTTTTTGGTGTTTATTTATTTCCTTATCTCAAGGTGTATTTGGAATAGTAAACTGTAATCCTCACTTGAAAGATCTCTGGCAATGACTGAGCAGCAAGAGACGCTGGCTTTGGCACAGAAAATACATCCAGCACAAACCCACAGTTCTTTCACAAAGTTCCTTGAACTCTGCTTTTAAAACTTGTTTTGTTTGGACAACAATAAGTAGGTGTAGCCATCTCCCTGTTTTAGTTGCTGTTGGGTTTTTTTAATTAAATGGATAATCAATGGGTCAATGGATGTCCCTTTGGACATGGGCAGATCATGATTAACTATTGGTTGTTTGTGCAGATGGAGGTTCAGAGACACAAAGGCACACCTTCTGTATTAGTTTCGTGAAGATCAACCACAGGTATGAACCTGAACTTAGAGAAATTTCCCCCAAAATGCTGGCACTGTGCTCCCCTTTGTCAGGGTGGTGCCCTTGAGCTTGTGATGAATGGGACAATTCTAAGCCACAAAAAAACCCCTGAACAGTCCATAGAAATTTTCTGGCCTGTAAGAACAGTATTTCTCATGGTTTCTAAGGAGCTCTGTTTTCAAAGGAGGGTGAGGAGAAGGAACTAATTCCAAACTCCCATCGTTCCAGTGTGCAGTGTTTGCCTGCAGTGTGCTCCTCCACATCACTGCTGGGTTGAAGCTGAAGTTCAGGGTCTGAGCACTGACTCTTCTCTGCCAACCATCCTGCTCCCTGTTGCTGTTTAGTGAGGATTTAACCCTGTGTTTGGAGCCTCTCAACCAAGTTTTGGCCCCACCAAACCAGTGCATGTGCAGCTCAGTGCCAGTACCAAAATTCCCCAGTGGGGTAATGAGCTCAGGAAGATGTCACTCACGTCAGTACAGCACAAATATACCTGTAACAGGTGATTCTCTGCCCTGCATCAGGTTGATTGAGGCAACTTTTTTTTGCTGTGACGACAATAAAAATGAAGACAAAATGTACTGCAATATTTTATACACATTTGTGTTAATACACCTCTAGGACAACGTTGTGTGTGAGATTCTATACGGTGTGGATAATAACACAAATTAGGTATTCCAGCTGCAAAAACACAGTGTGCAGGGGATGATGTGCAGTTCAGCTGCAAAAATACGGCATTTTTGTGACATTATGTTCAACCCTCTTCCCCCGAGACCTCTCCTTCCAGGTCAGTGTGGACAAGACAGCCATTGCTAACACGATGGAGTCCAGTTGCTTGGCAATCAGGAAATTTGCCTTTCTGCAGTGGCCAGTTTTGTGCTCCTAGCAAATATCAAAGTCAAATGAAGAAAATTGGACTGTCAAAATCTCTGTTAGTAGAGATAGACACAGTTTGATTGGGGTGGGGAGGATTTTGTTAAAGAGAGAGTAAGAATACATATGTTTTGAATGTATTTAGTTTCCATTAAGTAAGCAATTTCACAGCTTAGAACATTTCAGTAAGGGCCTTTCCATTCGTGTCCCTGTCAAGTTAAAGTATATCTTTTATTTGGCTTTATTATTTCCATAATTGTCATCACCATCTCCATCTTTCATCCTGGAAGACTCACTGAATGGTTCCTGTCAGGGAATTTCATTGATCCAACCCGAATTTTTAAGGTGTGTGTACATAAAACTTTGCATTACACACTTGCACCACTTAGGGGTGAACAGCAACTCAAAATTCCTGTGGGAACCACCTCTTGGATTTCCTTTTCTTATCATGTTCCTATCTTGATATCATATGTGGCTGGATGCTTTAACAACTGTTTAAAAATGGGAGCTCATAAGTGACAGGAATATCCACGAATTGCCTGAATTCTGTGCTCAGTCAAGGTTTATGAGATTTTAAATTCTTATTATATAATTGTGAAAACAGCTTTAAGGATGCACACTCAGTCTCAGCTGGTAGGACTAGGGGGGAAAAGTCCTTTTGAAGCATGTCTACTGAAAGAAACAACTGAGATTTTCTATAGTCTAAATTTTCCCTAATCCAATACATCCTGTATTCCATTCAAAGCATCCTTCACAGTGTGACTCTCAGCTAGTGTGCATAATTCATTAACTAAGGCAATTTGAATGGCCCAGGAAATAGCTCTTCTTTAAGAAAAAAGAAAAAAAAAGAAAAGAAAAAAAATCTTCTTCTTGTAGGAAAACTAAAATTTCTTTGCTGAACAATGAAATTCAGAGCTTTGTACTTCCTGTGCTTGTTTTTCTTCCATGCACATCAGCCTATTGCAAAACCCTTGGGGATATTTTATAGCCTGAAGTTGAGGTGATTAGGGAAAATCCCAAATTGGATGAGCTGCAAACTGGAGATGCTAAGGAGTCTCTCAAGAACCGATTTTGTTATGGACCATGTGCCAGTGGGACAGGCAGAGTGCAGAAGGCTGTGGTCCATTCAGAAATTCAGATTTTCAGGAGTCTCGGATCACAGTGACTAATTTGATACTGAAACTCGAAGGGATGAGGGAAGTCGGTGAGTCTGGCAGCTGCAAACATGTAAACATGCAAAAAGTGTGATTTTAAGAGGTTGAAAAATGGTGTGAATTGTGCCGTCCTTAGTGCTGGATGTGGCAACATGATGCAGCATCGATGAAATTTGTGTTTGTTTTCTTGTTTTGGTTTGTTTTGTTTCTCATTTCCCCGCTTCCAGTGGATCTGTTGCAGCTGCAATAGTTAATGAAGTGCTGAAAATGGAGCTGTTATTCAGCACAGGGGGAAAAGCCTTCCCTCTGCCGGCTCCCCACAGGCTGCCGGAGTCCCTGGGATGGGTCAGGGGGAGGACTTGGCCGTGAGTCAGGCAGCAGAGCCCGATGAGCAAAGCTGGGGAGTTTGACAAACAAACATCTCGGCAGCTGCATCCCACCCAGGCTGGGACGGGAGGACAAACTGCGAGGTGTGGCTGGGAGCTCCCCTGGGTTCCTGTGCTCCTGCCTCTGCTCTGCACAAGTCGGGCTGCAGGCATTCTCCTGCAGGCAAAAAAGGACTTTCAGTTTAGGATAAAGCCCTTGGTTTTGAGTTTGTCAGCCGAGGTGTTGGCGTTTGTCTTCTTTTGGTTTATTTCACGTGAGGCTCAGCCACAGACATTCTCACAAATAAACAGATGTGTAGGACTTTTGCTAACATATTTACTTTTCCAGCGTGAAACTAATGACTGACATATTTCTGTAGCAGCTGCCTTGCTTGTGCAGCCCCTTCCTGCAAAGATCATGCCCTGAGAATGAGGAGGAAAAAAAAAAAATAAGGAGTTCAAAACCTGGTAGAATGATAGCAAACATGTAAGTATAGATGAACATTTAATTGAAATAATAAATGACTCACTCCAGCAAGACCCTGAGTGAATCCCAATCCTGGACTTCCTGTGCTATGTGAAGAGCCTTGATGGTGTTTATTTAAATGGGAAACATTCTCTGCAAGGAAATGGGTAAATAAAGACCTCAGAAGTTCAAAGCTAAGGTCCTGCAGAAGAAATACCAAAGCTCAGGGCCATGCCCTTAATTTGTGTACACCATTGGTCACAATTCATATCAATCAAAGATCTGTCTCAGTGCTTGTTCACATTATTTGCTCTTATTGAGCTTGCAAAAATTGATCTTGTTTGTTTTTAGCTTGTAGGAGCTTCTGTGTCTTCAAGCTTTAATGACAGGTGAAGGTAACATCAAATTTACCTGATTTGGACAGTGGCTGACTGGTTTTCGTTCTGTCTTGAAACAAAAAAAGGAAATGGATGTATCCAAGCATAAAAGAAATTACCCAAGCAGTTAAAGGAACACATATTTAAAACTGCTTGTCTCATATTCTGGAAGGCTCTGGAGAAACAATTATCCAAAGACATTTTCTGGCTGCAGCAATCAGTGGAGGTCAACCCTTTTATTTGCCAATACCTTCTGCAGTGTTTATGTGAGTTAAGTAACAATAATTTTCTTCAGCACGGATGTTTCCAGCATGTGTGAGACAAATTTTGCCAAACAGATGAAACAAGAAGACATCTCCAAAATGTGCAAGTGAGGCGCAACATCACATTTACAGCAGGGACAGCTTGTCAATAGAATTGTTCCTCTCCCAGCAGTGTCTGCTGGAGCTGCAGACAGAAAATCCCAAAGTGGTGTCAGAAATGCCTAAAATAACGATAAAGTTATTTTCAAGTTATTTTCTAAGGAGGTATCTTCTTCTGCCACGGCCTGACAATAAAGCTGTCAGAGATTTGAGCAGGCACTTGGCCCCAGAGCAGAGTGCATCAGATCTGAGTGTTTGCATGAGTCAGATGCAGGAGTTGTAGCACAAATATCTCTGAGAACACTACATCTGAGAGGGTCTGCTGTGCTCATCATAGACTGAGTGATGGAGGAAGTACTAAACCCAGTGCTAAATTCAACTTTCTACTGAAATTTCCAACTTGATCATTTCTTGGACCAGCCCCTGTTGGATACCTGGACCCCACAACACACTGGGATATCTCCAGAGCTGCTGTGGGAGCTGAAGGGTGTAACATGGTCTGTGCTTGAGGGCCATCCATTCAAACGCTTGGCTTTGACTCTACAGTAGTGTGGATAACTTCAGAGGCACTGCATCATTAATTCATTTCCATTAGGACTGGGATGAGCCCAGGAAGACCCCTTAGATCTCTGAATGCAACTCAGTTTCTCTCCTGCCAGTTCAAGCTTGGTACCTTTCTTTCAAAATCATGTAATTCCAGAATGTAGTAGAAAGCAGTCTGGGTAGCTGTGGGGGTTTTATTTTGGGGAAAGTGTTTTTTGTTGTTGTTATTTTATAAGCTTGCTTTTTTGTTTGTTTGTTTTGTGTTTGTTGTTTTGTTTTGTGGAGGTTTTTTGTTTGTTTTCTTGTTTTGTTGTTTGGCCTTTTTTCCCTCTATTTTTAACAGGAGAGAGATTTTTCATCTGCTATCCGTGGATGTGTTTAGGGAAATGGACCGCCACATAGACATGGTAAAATGGCTTCAATTTAATGATAATCCAGCACCAGATTCTAGCTGTTTATAATGAATCCCAAGGAGTTTTCAGTCCTGCTTCTCCCTGGTTTAAATCCAGCCTCTGTTAACCATGTTAACAGAGATGACATCAGTGCCCATGAGGAAGTTTGCATAACCTGCACTGGTTTTACAATGCATGTCTAAAGTGCCTGGTTGGGTATTTTTTGACAGGACAAAATACGCATTAAACATAAAAAAGAGGGAAGCAAAAGTCTGTGAAAAATAATTTGATGCTTACACCAGCATTAAAGTTACTCAGAGGCACCACTGGTGCTGTTTTGCAGTGTTAAGATGATTTTAGCCCTTGACAAATATAGAGCCTTAAAAGGGACACCACAAATGTTAACCAAAGTGCCTCCAGGGCATTGATTTTAAACACCTCAGCTTCACTTTGGTGTTCCATTTTTAGGCAGGAAGTTTATTAGAAAGGAAAAATACACGTTGCAGGAAAGGAGAGACCTCTGGTAGTTTCCAAGTCAGCATTTACGTGACTCAGGTTCATTTGGAGGAGAATAATTTATGGTTGTGTGAATAAATAATAGCCACGAGTTCTAACTGTCCAAACATGATACATAATACCCTGGGAAAGCTTCCTTTGCTGCGTGCTAATGACTGATTTTTGACTTTTAAGTTATGAGTGACTGTGGCGAGTAAATCATTGGAAAATAACTGATGTGCTCAGGTTTGCTTAAGCAGCACTTGTCAAACTGCATCTTCAAGCCATGGTGAGACAGGAGTTCAGCTCACTGCTGCAATCACTGTGGTCTCTTTGCCTGCATTTGTTAGCAACCATGCAAGATCAGCTGCTGGACTTAAAATATCAATAGGTTGGTGTGATTTGTTTTGCACAAAATTGCTGCTATATCTGCATCCCTCCTTGTGGAAATAAATTTATTGAGACATCAGGTAAGTGACCAGATCATCTGGGGAGATCATCTGCCACTGAATCCTAAAAGCAACACAAAAATATATTCACTCATGTGGTCATTTTTTGTGTAGAGAAACATTTTCAAGCTGTTGTTAATCTCACCCTGTTGGCTGCTCCTCTATCAGCATCCACCGTGGGAAGCATTTCTTTTTTTTCCTATTGCAGCTTTACTGAAATGCCTCTTTTTCTATCATTTTTTTAAATCATCAAAGAGAAAAGTCTTGCATGCTTTTCTCCCTGCTTGACACTGCTTCTTGACAGAGAACCTTGAAACTTTGTCATGAAAGGAAACTATCTAAAATGTTGCTTTGATTTTCAGTTGCATCTCTTTGTTGTTTCTATGAGGGACCTTTTGAAAGGTAAGGATTTTTTTTCTCTCTCTCTTGCAGAGGACATAAAATCTTTGGGTAAGGAGATAACTGGACAATTCCAGTTTTTTCCCTGCATGTTGAAGCCTACATTTATTGTGCTTTCTGCATAAGTAGTTCTCTGAGTTGTTTCCAGGGAGAAAAAAATAAACAAAAATAGGGTAGTCCCACACCTTACAGGAGCAATAAAAATTTCTGCCACCTTTCTTATCCCAGGTGACAACACATCCATGGAATTTCTCCTTGGCTATCCTCCTGGTAATATCCAGGCACTGAGTTCACTGTTAGAGCTCTATAAGAAAGAAATCTTGGCCTTCTTAATCTAAGGCCTTTGACAAGGACACAATTGCTTTCAATGTCACAAATGAGATTTAGGGGGTTTTTTCATGTCTTCCGGCCCTGTGAGAGTGCAGGTTTGGGTTTTTAATTGCTCGATGGGAACAGCTCTTTTTAATTGGATTAAGAATATAAAGGCAGGAGGATACCAAAACCTCATCCATGTATTGTGTTGGCTGTGGGTCACCACGGGTTTGAAGCCAGTGTTGAGGTGCTGACATGGATTTCAAAGCTTTCATCTCTTATTTAGAGTGTTCATTGTGCCTGCCAGTTCCACTGCTCAGCAGTCATCTTATCAGATCAGCTCTTCTGGCCTTTTTTTTTCCTCTTTTCCTCTCTTTTGCATGTATTCACAGCAAGATAAACCTGCCCAGTGAATGATAGGGTGAAACCACCCCACTGATAGTGAATAGGTAGGTGGCTGTACCACTGAACATGGTTTTATCCTGCTCTATTTTCTCACAAAATATTTATATTATTTTTAACAGGTTTTATACTGGGGGGAAGTTGTTCCCTGCCTGCATTTGTGCTCAGTTCTGTTTGCTTTGGATCCAGTGCACTCATGTGAATTTAGCATTCAGTGAGCAATTCTCTGTGGCAGTCACATGCATAACTTCTCACCATCTGGCATCACTATGGCTACTACTGGCCCAGTGCAGTTGCCATGGTAGTCAATGGAAATTTCTGAGGGTGACTTCACAAATCCAACACAGGAAAGAAAACCTGTCAATCCAGAAAAAAAAGCTCAGCACTGAAGCATACTCTTATCTTTTTCCCTTTGCCCTATTCTTGTTTTGTGGAAAGTGTAATCCCCATCTGACAGGTGGGGACCACTATCTTCAGATTCATCCAGTATTTCTAAAGGGGTGGAGGATTGTGAAAATAGGCCCAAGAATTAGGTCTTCCAAGAATCAGGTGAGCATCCTAACTCTGGTGCCATCCTTGAGAAAACAGTTGTGGCGTGAAAGCGTAAAGGTAGGGGGGGAAATCAGCTATCACAGCATCACATCCACAGATCTGGGAACAGATCTTTGCTGTTATCAAGGAAAAAAATCCCTCTAAATCCTTCTACAGTTAAGTTTGTTTTAACAAAGGTATGAGTGTGTTTGACATCTGATTAATGCAAGTCCTCAGTTGTTGCTCTGGCTTTCTCAGGAATCAGAGAATTAAAAGGTTACATTGAACAAGGTTCTTAAATTAGTTGAATGACTGTAATCAAGGGCAGGATTTGGCAGAGTATCTTGGTTTTATTGATGTCATCTACTTCATGTGTCTCTAATACAACGGAAATACGAGAGTAGCTTCAGTCCCTGTGACCCTCTTATGAGTGAGACCAGAACCTCACTGATAAAAAGAGAGCTACAATATTTCAGAGTTATTTTCGTACAGACGTCCTCACTATTATCTTTTTCTCCTCTCTTCAGCGTATTCTTTTTCTGTGTATTAAAAACCACTTTCCCTCCTCTGGAGAAATTTTCCCTATCCCATGCCCTCCCTACTCCCAGCTTCCTTGACCCTCTTTTTACCTTTCTTTTCACACGATACACAATTTGGGTTGTTTTCAAACAAACGTGAACTTTTGCTTTCTTCTGATTTTATTTGTGGGCTGACAAACAAAGCACATTAACTTGAAACAGACACTGAATTGCCTATGGGGGTAACTTGCAAAGTACTGATGCTTGGAAAGCTCCCAAAAGAAAACAAAGCCCAGCATTCTTGCCTTGTTTGTAGAGCTGATGGAGATCACTGACTCCTAAACCTTTGCCATCTCCTTCCAACCAGCCCCCTAAAATAACAAATACATGGGTTATGTCAAACAGTTATGGTCTTCTGGATGGTGAGCCAGACATGAGAGTGACATCGAGACTGTTCCTGCGCATAAACATGAGTAGCTCGTTTTGGGGGCAGCTCCGTCTGAGCTGTTTACTCCCACCGGGGATGTGGCCTGACGTCCCAGGGAGAGCAATCCAAGTGATGGGTCTGGAAAACAAAGCTCCCTCCATGTGGCGTGAAGTGGCTCCGCAGGGTTTTTGTTTGTGGTGTGCTCGGTGCTCGGCGAGCACACAAGTCGGTGCTGGATGCCCCAAATCTAACTTAGAAAGCAAAGCTGGCAGGGAGTGTTCCAGGCAGGGAAACCCAAGGCCAGGCGAAGGGGCACAGTGGGATTTTGTGGTTGTGGTCTGCCCACACCTCAGTGGGTCAGAGCATGTGTGATTTGAATCAGTTTCTGGGGAAAATGCAGGCCAATCACAAAACACCAGCATTCATTCAGCTGAGTTAAATATTCTTCTGTGCCTGTGTAAAAACAAGAGAATTAGCACAGGCAGGTGCTGTAGTCTGAGAGTTATTTAAGACAGCTTGGAAGAAAGCAATTGCTCTCTCAAAATTAAAAACTCGATAGCAAAATTTCACTTCATTGCTAAAGAAGTTTAACGTTTTACACATAGTAGAAAAGTGTCATACTTTATTGGTGCCACGCTGTTCATGTAGTTCCAAAGTTTAAGCAAGGGAAGGTTTGCAGCCTTAAGGGTGGACCCCAGCCAGAACTTGCACACGGAAACAGAGAAGGAAGAGGACACCTCTAAATACAACTTTGTCTAAAGGCACGAAGGTGGGAGTTATTCTCCTGCTCAAATGGGAACAAAAAAAGGTATAAGAATTTCTTTCTGGTATAATAAATGCCATTTGTTTCTACTTCTAATTTGGAAACAGCAGTGGTAAAATGCAGAAGCACAACTTCTGCCTTTGCAGTGTCTCACATAGGAAAAAAAAATATAGTATGGATTCTTGCTGCTTTCAGTAGGATTTGCCAAAGGCTAAATGTGTGTTTGCTTCCAAGGCTTGGTTGCCTTACCTTGATCCACGAGAATGATTCCTGCTTATCACAGAGCTCTGTGCAGCCAGTGTGCTGTGCCCCCCGTGCTGGGCCCTCAGATGGCAAAGGTTCCTCTGCAAAGTCTGCCTTGTGTTTGAAGGGCTGCATGCCAAAATTACAGGGCACATTAATGTAATCAGTCCTGTGGATTAATGGGAATATTAATCACAGAATACTTTTCTTATTGATTTTCCCCTCATATATTCCTAAGGCATGTTTCCTCTTTTTGCTTAGGTTTCCTTGTCCTTCCTACTTTCCCTGTTCCTTTTGCTTTCCTTTGTTTTGGACATGATAAGTCCAACTGTATAAACACCCATCTAACAAAACCAACATGTGATAGACAGGCATACTAAAAGAGAAATTGGGTTATTATCTCTCACTCCTTGTACACAATAGATGACTTTGGTAAGGAGTGGGATGCTGAAAACCTAATTCCTCTCTCTCATGACTCTCTGGAGTGACTCCAGAGCAGGCAATGGAGTCACCCTTCTTTAAACACTGACAGGAGACACCAGTTCTCAGAATTTCCTCTCACAGCACTCTCTCTTCCACTGAATTATGCAAATATATTACTTGTGTTCAGTGCTCTCAGCGTTTCTTTTTCAGGCCCCATTTAGGCAGAAATACTGAAGTGATCTAGGTAATAACGTGAAAGAAAATAGACTCATTCAGTGACAGATTTTGAAATTGCAATTGGCCCTTGAAATGTGGGTGAAGTCAGGGACAGGTAACAGATGGTGGCGGTGGCTAATCCTTCAGCCTATTATTTTACCACATGGGGGTCTGAGCCACAGATTTTCATGCTGAAAATAAAGGAGAAATTAATCACTGTATGACAATGTATTGGTTAAATACTGCAGTGATATTTGCCTCCATCCAGAAACCATATGCAAGGAAATAGGCTCTAAAACAAGAGTAAGGCTGTTTTTTGTTGACAGACATCACATGACCTCAGAGGAAAAAGAGCTCCACCATTTAGTTTATACAGAAAAAATTAATTTTCTGGCTATGCTAAGGAGTCTGTGAAAGGAAACCTACATGCAAACACCCCATGGACTCTAATAGGAAATGATAGCTTCTCTGTGGAATCGAACTGGGAATTACATCACATGCATAGGACTCTCTAGGATGGTTAAAACCAGAAATTATTTCATTCTGTGTTATTTGACAGTCTCTTAGCTGGTCTTTCTTCGCTGAGGGTAGAAGTGCTTTGGTTACTGCAGGCCTTTATAAGTAAACTCTATTCAACTCTAGTAAACTTGTACAACTATATCTATTAAATGCTTATTACATTTTGCAAGGTTTTTCTACAAAAGAAACACACAAAGAGCATTTCTGTCTATTCTGTTTCTCTGTAAATGCCTCCTTAAAATGCTATCAAGGTGAGGTTGCTTTTCCATTGGTCATCCAGAACTAAGGTACTGAACTTCCAGGTAACTTTCCTGCTATCTTCACTGCTGTTGACTGTGGTAAGGAGAAGGACCAGCTCCAAAACTGTCTCTATCTGACTGCCAGAATGTGTTCCAGAACCCACTTCAGACAAAGAAGTCTTGATTTTAGAAACAGATGTTGGGAAATACAGGTTCACAACTAGAGAGAAATCGGAACACAGCTTGAGCCTGCAGCAAATCCCACAGCCCTGCCAGTGCATTGGCATGCAGAGAAAAACTCTGAGAAGAGGTCAGGACTCGGTCCAGTGCTCTATAAATATAAATAACTTTCATTAGTGGGTTTTGGAGGTGCATGCTTATGTATGGGAGCAGGAGCAGTAAGAAAGTTGGAGGTCAAAAACAAGCCATGGAATTGTGGGGGCCTAAAGAAAAGCAAGGGTGAAAGTTGCATCTCTGAAAAACAGTTTCCCTTTGTAGTCCCGATTTCATTTTTGCAGAAAGGGCTTTTTCCTCTGTGTATGTGTGTGTGTGTGCAGAAGGAAATAAATATGCACAATTTGCTGATGTATTTCACACATGAAGTGCTGACAGAGTTATTGGAGGTATCTATCACAACTTACACTGCTGCACTGGGCCTCAGTGAACAGGTCCCCCAGAGCTCCTCCTGTGTCTCTACATCCAAAGAATAAAAATCACCACTAAAAAAAAAAGGAAAATTAGTCAATCCTTATAAAATTGTTGCTCAGATTACCCTGATGTTGTGGTAAATGGTTCAAACAGCCCTGGTTATATTTTCTTTTCATTTAACTTCCTTTAACACTGACCCCAGTGTAACCCCGGGTGTTTGATCAGATTTTTTTGTTTACTAATGAAGGTGTAGCCCAGGCCTCTGACACTGTCTTTCAAACCAAGGGGTGCAAGTGAGTTGAACCTTAAAATTACTCTAATTGAAATAGTTTGTAAGAGAAATCCTAAAATTAATCTGAGGAGTTTTTTAGTGTTTCTTTTGTTCTTGCATCCCCCAGATTAATGTATTCCTCAATTGTTATTTCTTGAACTTCTGTGTTATCTCTAGTCCTTTTCAAACATCAGTAGAAACTTTGTGAATTCAGGTAGTGAAGTAAGAATTCAGCATATTTTAATACTAAAGAAGCTCAGGTCTTGACAAAGGAATATGAAATACAAGCTTTAGTTTCAATAAAAATTGTAGTTAAAAGACATCATCTTTTCAGTACTCATCAATCAGCTTTTATGGACAGACAGTTAACTGCTTCAATGCATAATATCAAACAGACAGTCTGAGCTGCTCATCTCACTGGTGATGCCTTTTCTTTCCCAATGGAACACTCACATGGTAATGGGAATAATTTCCTTGGGTTTATTGAAGGGCTTGATTGTACAAACTTGAGAAAGTGCCCACACCAAACCTTCCTCCTGGTTCCGAGAGGGAGGGAGGTGTCCCCTCAACAGAAGAGTCGTATTTTGCTCACATTTCAGTGTGAGCCTGCCTATTGTGTTTGTGAAACACACTGAGGAGGCAAAAGCTGAAATTACAGTTTATCACCCAGCCAGACTGACTCATGGTTTATCTGCAGATAATTGCTTGCTACTTAACCTACTTTTAGCTGCATCCCCACATGCAGCCTGTTTCAGTCTTTAAATGCCTTCAAGTCAGTTGAGGAATATTAATTTGTTCCTCAGCCCAGAAGGGTTCCTCAGCCCAATTGTTGGGTCAGCTGTTAAGAAAGGGAAAATAGTCATTAGAACCAGGCAGCTTGCTTTCTTCCATTTAATCAAATTACAAATGATTAATCAGAACTAAAGACTCCCTACAAGCAGGCAGTCCCATGTTTGAGGGGAGTCCACACTGTCCAACTCAATGTATGCCTTTTGTGAGGTATCATTTGCCATTATTTTGTATTATTTATCCAGTAGCAGGCCCTGGATGAATTAACTTATACTCTGCTTTAACCTGTACTGTCAGAGCATATAGTTCAAGCAGGAACACAGCCCCTGTGTTATTTAGGTAAGGAAAGTTTATTACTTCACATTTATAGAGCCTTGGTTCTCCTGTGCCTTATAATCACAGAGGTCCTTTACTAGCACGACCAGGAAATGAACTCACATCCATTTCTTCTAAAGAAATTCAGACTTACAGATTGAACATGAAATCACAGCTTCTGCAGCTCTGTGAGAATATATTGTGACTTCCATCCCATTGCTCTACAGTGTATTTTAAAGCTGTTCTGGACAGTTTGATAGCTGTTAGAAATCAGTGTATCATTCTCAAAGCCAAATGAGCTTCACTTGTTTACACGGTGCACCGAGGACTTGGCCTCTTCCAGTTCTTCCCAAGCAAGAAATTCAAGTGCTCCCTGATTTTGGAGCTGCCTAAGATGGCAAATTCATGTTCCTGAGACGCTCAGTCCATTTCAAACTCTCAACTCCTGAATCAAAAATGGATAAAGGAAATTAATGAGCCAGGCTGTGCTTATTTAAACAGCATGGCCAAAGTAGAATAATCACATTGTCAATATTGGATGGACTGCAGTGACATTTAGAGAACAGGCTCATTACAAGTGACTTGGTTGCTCTCTGTAGAATCTCTGTGCTTGGCAACTCAGGTTTTCCTTCTCTTCATGGACAAACAGGCTCCCATGTGTCAGGAAGTCTGCTTCCCATCAGTGAGGCACCTCCATCTTGATGGAGTCCCTTGATCACTGCTCTCTGGGAAACTTTATTTAGTTGAAAGTTCAAACACCTCTCAAGAATTTGATCTGGGCAGGCAATATGCAGATTTTCTCAACAGAAATGCAAGCCACGAGGCAAAGGCTTAAGGAGCATTTTCTTCCTGCATCCTCCTCCTCAGTGATTGTGCATGGGCACAATCAGCACTTGTTCTTAATGAGGCTGGAGCTGGCGTGGAGAGAGGAATCCTGCTGGGTAGAAAGCCCAGCATCAGCACTCCCACCGAGCCCTGGAGCTGGCTTTGCACATCTCCACCCTCCAAAGCGTGAGTTTTAACAGCCCACAGTCCTTCAGGGGCTCTGACCCAGGCGGTGTGAAAAGGAAAGATGAATTTTCTGAGCACGGGATTGCCCTCAGAAGAACACGAGGGGCAGCTCCACAGTGCTGTGTGCAGCTACTCCAGTAAATCAGGATGGTTTCCAAGGGTCTCCAGCTGTGTTACAGCCCTTCTGCTGCTGCCCCTGCAATACAACCACAGAGAAAAGCAGCAGCTTACACAAGGGCTGTGATCCTGTAAATGCTGCAGCTCAGAATGCACCTCCATAGAAGCACTTTTTCAGGGAGGGAGCTGTGGTCTCTACATCAGTAACCAAAATCTCTTGCTCTCTCTGGGCTGGCTTTACCTGATGTTGAAGATGGGAAGAATGAAGGCTCCACTGCAGGCTGGTCTGGCTTTTAAGAAGAAATTCTGGCTGGCCACACAGCTCTTGCTTTCATTGCCACAGCTGAGTGGCTTCATCAGTTTCACAATACAGACTGAAATCTGCTTTTCTCCTGAGCTTTTATTGGAAAAGAATTTTTGCCCCCCCCCCCATGGGTTTTGAAATACATGAATTTTATATACTGTGAGTGCAGGTGGGCAAATGAAAAAACCTATGCAATTACTGATGTTAGGCCTACTTTTTAGCATTTCTCAGGAATTTCAGGCTGGACATATAGCTGAGGGTTTTTAAAATGCTTTGAGGTGACGGTGGCACATCTTTGGAACCCTTGATACACGATCCTGCCCTTTGCATGTTCCCTGTGTTATCTGGAGCCATACTGTGGAAGGGAAAGGGATTGCTTCTGCTAAACAGGAGGTGTTCTCCTGGCCACTGGCTTTGGGAGAGAGAGTTTCTGAACTCAAATTTCCTTTCTGTCAGCTCATGTAACCATAATTACCAGGTACTGGTCCCTCTTATCCGAGTCCCCTGTCTGACATCTGTGCAGAACTCTGAAATCCCAAACACATTGGTGTGAATCTGTGTGAGTAGTCTGGTTGTGGGAATTCTTTTTTTTTTTTTTTTAAATTTGAAAGATTTATTTCTCTTTTTCTGATCAGGTGTACAGCACACTCCTGGTTCCCACACCGGAGAGGAAGCAGCTTCTTGCTGCACACTCTCCTGGGCAGTAATTACAATTTCTCAGGAAAGAAGTTTAGTTTGTAATTCAACATTTCCCCATAGCACAATTGCGTAGCACCTATACAAATATTTGTTCCTGTTAAATGCTTGGGGAAAAAAACCCCGAACATTATAGCAGAAGTCAGAATAGGTGTAAGGTAGTCACAGGAACAAAACCTTTTATTTCCCTGTCCTTGAATCTTGTACAACATTTATTAAAATTGTAATGCTTCCATTGGCTTCTGTAAGAATAATTCTTAAATACTTGTAGTTCCTGATGGATTCTGGATTGATATGCTTTAATCTCTTTATATATCCAGTTGGCACTCAGAGGCACAACAGAACTGTCATCATTGCCTGGGTATAAATCTTAAGGAGCAGCAGCTGAGCATCAGCAGGGACCCCAATTCCTGTGCTCCCTCCAGTCCTGGAGGATTACAAGTCTGATAAAGGAATGAAAGTAATTTTTTTCTGATTAACTTTGTACTCAATCTTCTTCTGGTGTCAGGTTAGTACAGGCTATACCATCTTTTATTCTGTGTCAAGCAGTCATGGAGGAGAGGATAGCATGACAGATAAAGCTGTGGTGGCTACCAATTTCTGCTCTTTTTTTAAATCCTTAAGGATGAGCATTTAGAGCAGAACAAAAGCTGTGAGATCTGGAGGTTGCCACCGCGGATTTCTTGTGATTATTGAATAGTTTTAGTATTATGCAAGTCCACAGCAAAAGAGATAGAAAATGGGAATGTAGAGCAAGCAACTATGACTTTCCCCACATTTTTATTTTAACTTCATATGGAAGGAAAAAAGGCCAAGATAAAAAATATTTTAGAAAATTAATTTTTTTATTGAATATTCATAGCCTGCTGGTGAGAAATGCTGGGATTATTAAAATATCTGTTTCTTTCATGTGGAAATAAGGCCATCAGATGTCTGTCTCCATCACAGAGGAATGCAATTGATATGACTGTCAAAGTATTTACATAGTGGTGTCTCTTATTTAAGCTGTCACCCTTAACACCCTGCAGCAGTACCCCCCTCTGCCTGCATCGTGGTGCCCCCAAACAGGCAGAGGTGCAGACTCAAAAAAGATTTCTTAAAAAGCAAACTTTCATGGGGACTGTGGAATTTTTGTCTATGTTTGGGTTGGACTGTATGAACTATTTGAAATATTGCATTTTGGTGAGTGATGTTTCAATACAATCTATTTGAATGGAGGAAAAATCCTTCAGTGTTTTTTGGGGTTGTTTTTTTTTTTGAGCATCTAATCATTTGTATGAAATTTTGTATGTAAGAGGGTCTCCTTTTCATTTTCCCCATGTGGAATAGGAGGCCACGTTAGCCATCCAGATGAAGTGTCAAAATTGTTTTATCTCGTTGTGTTGAATGACAAGGGGCTCAAGAGCAATGAATTCAAGATCACAAAATCACAGAATGGTTTGGGTTGGGAGGGGCCTTAAAGTTCATCCATTCCACTCCTTGCAATGAGCAGGGACACCTTCCACTATCCCAGGCTGCTCCAAACCCTATCCGACCCGGCCTTGGACACTGCCAGGGATCCAGGGGCAGCCACAGCTTCTCTGGGCACCCCGTGCCAGGGCTCAACCCCCCTCACAGGAAAGAATTTATTCCTAAAATCCAAACTAAACTCATTTTCTTTCCTTTTGAAGCCATTCCCCCTTGTCCTGTCACTATGTGATCCTTCCTCTGGTTGACTTCTGAACTGAAGATTGTCCACGGGGTTCCAAGTAAAACAGAAATAGAGATTCATTTTAGCTTTTTACAATGCAGCTGCAACGTTATGCTTTTGTGTCCAAAGAGGCCTAAGGGTAATGGCATGTGAAATTGTTCCTCTGCAGCACTTTGGGTCCATGAGAGTGAAGCCACGATCCTTTATCTCTGTCTGCAAAGCTTGCAGCAAGGAGTAAAAATCAGTCACGGAACGATACGTTTTGGTTAATTTTAATTGGAAAAAAAAGAAAAAACATAGCTAAAAAAAAATGACAACATTCTCAAGTGCTCACTACTCAAAAAGTAGTCATGAAAAGTTAGGAAATCAAAGCCAAAGCAGAAATCTTAATGAAATAAAAAGAGGTGCTCTCAATTTGAATTCCAGTGCTAAGCTATTAAGCAGCACATTTCCAAGTTTTTTCAACAGCACTGAGGGTGATATGGCAAATATATATTTTACTGTGCTTTGATAGTAATTGCATTTCTGCAAAAGAGATTTGTTCTAGGTTATCTGTTGAAATCCAACCAGGTCTTTGGTGGAAAAACCCCTGCCTTTTGTCTATGTTTCACTTCTGCATCATCAGCCAGACTGTTTCCATATAAAAAATGTGACTGGAATTTGCAGGTATGTTAGTTATTGGTGATTTCACACCTGCTGAGAAGCCAGACCTTTGACAGCCATAAACAGATGCCTCTGTAACACATTTGGTTCTGCTCAGAGACTGGAAATGTTGTTTTAGTCTCTATTAAAATAATAATAGTGAAACCATTGCTTTACCCTGAGTAGTAAAACTTATGCATTCATAGTCAGGAAAAGCACTCTTCATGATAAAAATATTCGTATGTTCATTCAGAAGAAATTTTTTTTGCTTAAATTGGCGTTTTAACTACACTTTATCTGGTGCAAATGTTCAGCAGAATCGAAGTTGGACTGAGGATGTTAAATCTGTGGTTATTCATCAAGCATGATCTTTACCTGGAGTTTCAGGGCCAAATCCAGTGGGTCTGCAGGCAAAGATTGCATTACCTGGGAAATATTGTTTTTCCATCCTTTAGGCGTGAAAAAAGAGCTCAGATATTCCATATAATAATCCCTGGTTAGAAAATTTTAGCTTCCGAAAATTGTCGTGCTGTAGCAATACGGAATATAGACACAGAGGAGCTTCCAAATTGAAAATGACCCAAACACAGCCCCTGAGGGCAGAGTTAACTACAGTCTTAATTAAAGCTTGACTGTGGGCAGAAAAAGGAAACAAAAAAGTTCTTAAAAAATGCTTAGAGGTTGTTACAGTGGTTAGTAATGCTTTGCAATAATGTGTGTGCCTTTTCAGTAATAAATGGATTGCATAAATGATAGATGTGCAAGCTCCCATAACCTGATGAGTTCATTATGGAATTAGATCTTTAGCTCACGTGCAACACTAATCATAGAGGAAGAATGTTCATCCTGAAGCTGGTTGAACAGAATGGTAACTTAAAAAGCTTTAGAAGACATCAAAAATCTTTAAAAATCGAGTTACACAGGTAACAAGACCAGAATGTGCACAGAGATCTAAGTTTTGATTTATTTATTTTTAATTGGTGAGTGCTCTGTGTAATGCAGTGAAACAAGCCTTGCTGGTGTTTCCCCACTTAATGCACTTTATGAGAAAAGCCCACATCCTGAAACATTTAAATCTAATTGCCTCTGACATGCCTATGTCTTTTTTTTATATTTTTTAAATTCTATTTTATGTACCTCTCTTCTTGGTATCCAGTTCTTTCTCCATCTCTGTTCTCTCTCACTTTCATGTGACCTTCCTTACTGTTTTCAGCTTCCTTTTCCTTTCATCAGTGGGGATTTCAGTAGGGGGGCACTAAAACCTGCAAAGCCTCCATTTGGGTGGGGTGTTCTGCTGTGCTGTCATTCTGAGGATGCCTGTTTTGGTGAGGAACCTGACAGCTGGAAGGCACTGCTGGAGGAAAAAGCCAAATCCTCTACTCTCTGGTGCACAGGTATTTGCACACCTTCAGGCTTGGGTTGTCTTCCCACCTTGTCTAAATCCTGCAGCAGCTTCCCCTCTCCTCCACCTGGGCGAGGCCCTCTGTGCTGGGAGAGCTTTTGGTTGTGATCTGGATTCACACTTCACGTGAGTGTGGAGATTAATTAAGTGAGGGATGGATACCCAAGACATTTATAATTAACGCCTTAAGTAAGTCATAAACCAGGGCTCTGAAGATGAAAGCTCCTTGCTTGGCTGATTTACTGAATCACACATCCCCCTTGACCACTGTTTTAAGGGTACAGCCTTTGCCAGCTCCCTGCACGTGCTTTGAGAATTATTCCCTTCAGAGCTTCCTGCACTATCAACAGCTCAGTATTTTTTTCCCAGCCATGTTAAATCCTTTGAACCTGCATGGCTTCATGAGAGCTGATTAAACCTCTTAGACCTGCAAGTGGATATTTTGCATATTGAAGGACTACATGTCAACCTTAAATCTTGCTGGCTCACGGGGTTCCCCACATGAAAGGTGTTCTCCCTCAGCTTTGCAGATGCTTCTGTTTTCATCCTGGAAAACTGTGATAACTCTAAGGAGTCTAAGAGGGAACAAGTTACTTTGAACCTTATTTTCTGCTACAGGATGGGCACGCTTTTCAGTTTCACTGAAAAATCACTATAAAAAAAAATAATAATAATAATAATTCAAGGAGTTGCATACTTTTTTTAGAGAGAGTGTTTGGGGTCTAGTCCAACCCTCCTAAAGTCTAAGAGAACCAGGGACAAGAAGAGAAGCCAGCATGTCTAAAAGCAAACTAAGGAGGTTATTAGAAGTATAAAAGACACCCTTCAATAAGTGGAGTCCAAATGGAGATTGCAGAAAAGATAATAAACCTTCTGGCAAGCAAAATGTGAAGCCATCATAAAGCTGGCCAAAAACGACTTTGAGGAGGAAGGGTTCAGAATTCAACAATAAAACCTTTTTTTTTTTTTTTTAATACATCAAAAGCAGGAATTTTGCCAGCAAGTTGATGGGGACAATATATTTCTGAAATGTAGAAAGACCATTCTAGAAGGACAAGTTCATAACAAAAAAAGCTGGAAAGTATCACAAGGGTGAATGCTTATTAAGGAGGGTTTCCCTTTTGGAACCAATTACTGGGGACTGTCCTGAGGAACTGCTGATACTGGGGCAGTTTGATAGCAAAGTGAATTAGAATTATTTTATTAAATTAACACAGCAAAAGGGGTAAGGGCCATGTTGTACCAGTGCAATTTGTGCAAAAACTCTGAAGAAACTGAAGGAGCAGTCACCTCTTATGGCGCCTTACCCCTTCAGTCAGCCTTGGTTAAGAGATTTATGATATTCTGCGTCTGACTCTGCTTTTCCAAAAGACTTCAGGATAGCTAGGCAATGACAAATATGTGTCTGACTTTCATATTTCCAAACTGATCTAATATTTCTTTCTCACAGTCAAAACAGCAACAAAAAACCCAATAAGCCCATGCTTATTGCAGAGCAAAACAGCTCAAATTTCCAGCCTCAGTTCTTTTGCATGAATAATTGCTCCAAATCCAGCTGAAAGGTAATATTGGGGTTTTATCTTTGCTTGATTTTGACAGGAAACCACTTTCTGTTCCAGCTTGAAGTCCCACCAGCTCCTTCAGTCTGATTCAGATTCATGCACTGCCCAACTGGAGTGGAGAGGAAGAAACAATTCCACCTGAAAATCAAACAGGGGCTGAGACCACATGTTGGTTCATATTCACGGGAGAAAAACTGGTGTTCCCACTTCCATGTGTATCAGTGCGGCAGGTTGGAAGGGCTGGCCTGAGCTCTGTTCCCTGTCCCCCGTGCTCAGGGGGAAAATACGGATTAAGTGATATTTTTGGTTAAGACATACAAGAGCCACCTGGTCCCTGCCTGATCACCAGCGTAAGTCAGAACAGGCAGTTCATATCCAATTTCCTCTGGTCCCCCTGGAGCTCTGGAAAGCAAGGAAAAATCCTAGAGTTCTGCACTTCATCTCTTTCCCTCAGCACTCCCATTCCTTGGTACAAACGCTGCCATCTGCATGGAGGACCGAAGTACATTTGAGGATAAACATCCATTTTGCCCATCTTGTACCTGCTAAGCTTCTGCATGGAAAATAACTTCATCTGGCCTTTTTTTGCCCTCTATTTTTTACAGTCAGTGCCATAAACAGGCTGTACATAAGCATTCCTAGGAGTTGTGAGCAGGTAAGGGCTGTGCTCAGTAATAGCACAAAGCTCTCACTTCTGTGCAGTAAAACTCTCCCTGCCTGTGTGGTGGAGGGCTGGGACATTTTGTGTGTGGAGATGAGCCCCAAATGCCTGTTGATATAAACCAGATGGGCTCATTCCATCCCCGTGAGTACAGAGAAATACAGGGAATGTTGGTGGTGGTAAAATGTGGGCTCGCCACTTTCAGTTTAGGTCAAGGTTTAATTTTACTTTCCAGTTTTACTTTTGAGAAACAGGGTGGTCGTTCTTAGCTGGAAAACTTTGACCAACTTATCTGCACATAAAGATGAGCTTTATCAAAAATGGGGAAATGTACTTTATCAAAAAAAGTACAAATGGGGAATTGGAACCCAGCTGTACTTAAGAGGACCTTAAACACTGACTTCTGATCCCTAAACACGTCACTTGTTTATTTGTTTGTTTATTTGAGGTTTTGTTTTGGTTTTCCTCTTGCCATGAATGGCTACTGAGACAGTAGCTGTAAATGAGCATCTCCAGGTGGTTGTTGAATTTGTTATACTCTGAACTACTGGGCTTTGTCCTCTTTATTGTCAGACACAAAATTTTTTGGGTGCTGTGGTGCTGGAATTGCCTGCAAAAACCTTCAGGAATGAGCAGGCCTTTCAGAGACACTCGAACACATAACTGGAAAGGATCACTTGCTTACCCGAGAATGCCTTCAGAGTATATTGCTGATACTTTTTTGTGAAATATTTTTGGCTAGCTAAAAAGAGAGAAGTAAGTAGTTTCTCTCTAATATACTTCAAATATACCCCCTTTTTTATTTATGATGATCATAGCTGTCTGCACTGATGAGTTTTTGCTTTTATCTTTGATTGTAATTCATAGGGTGAGGGTTTTTTCAATTTTATGAAACTTGCATAATTACAAATTTTATAATTTTTCAAACTGAGACAGAACCATCCTAAGTCCCTTTAATTCACAGACAACATGACTTGTGGAAGGGAGGATAAATTTACTGAGATTTACTTCAGGTGTGTTACAGTTACTTCATGAAATCTTCACATTCCATTTCAGATCTTCATCTAAACTGAATCTCCACCTTTTACACTGGTGGGGGAAAGTCCTCTTTGCCTATCAACTGAAATAAAATAAAATGTCTGTGTTTACAGAACTTCACAAATCTGCAAAAGGCAGGACTTGGTTAATTTGTACACAGCTATTAAAAAAAATAGCGGAAATGACCATTTTTGTACTGGTCTTTTTATGCTTATAACACCGTGAGGGCTGTGGGAGAGGAGGATGAGGGTAGGGAGGAGGAGGAGGATGAAGATGAGGAGGAGAGTGAGGATGAGGGTGAGAGTGAGGATGAAAGAAGAGGGATGAGGATGTGGAATAGGATGGGGACGAGGATGAGGATGAAGATGAAGATAAGAATGAGGACAAGGATGAGGATGTGGATGAAGATGCAGATGAAGATGAGGTTGAGGATGAAGATAAAGATGACAATGCGGATGAGGATGAAGATAAGGATGAGAATGTGGATAAGGATGAGAATGGGGACGAGGATGCAGATGAAGATGAGGATGAGGATACAGATGAGGATGAGGAGGAGGATGAGGGTGAGGACGCGGCGCTCTCCCGGTGCCGCAGCGCCACCGCGTGTCCCCTCCGGTCCCCGCACTGCTCGTGCCTCCCCGGGAGCGTCTCCGGGAGCCCCGACATTCCCAACCCGCGGGGAGGGGGAGCACAAACACCTTTGGAACGACCAAAGAGCCTCGCAGGGGTGTTTGAGCTGGGTTTGAGCAGCAGTCAGTGCACGAAGCTGAGCTCTCTGTGCCACTGACGGGCTGGTCCCTTCCCTCCTTCAGCCGGAGCTGCCCGGGGATGTTCGGGATGAGGGACGAGCACCGTTTGTGCTGATTGAATAAGAAACAAGCTGATGCTGCCGCCTCTGAGCTCCACAGCAATGCCGCTGCCCCCGGGCCACCCCAGCACGGGCATCTCGGGCATTCCTGCATTGCCCGCCGGGCAAATTCCGTGCTCGAGCAGCCTCAGAGAGGTTTTTCGTGGATAGAAATACATGCACACTTACAGAAAATCTTACCTTTAAATACCTCAAAATCTTACCTAAAAAAATCTTTAAAAGGTGACTTTACTCCTGTAAAATCGATTTATGGAACAGCAAATGCATGGATAGATGATCCCCAGGGGGAATACCCATCACTGGGAAGCATGTGGAAAGATCACCATATTCCGAGGTGTTGTTATTGGGCTGATAACATTACTAGCAAATATTTTACATAAGCCTAGTTTGTGTGTTTGCAGGTAACTGTGCTGGGTTTAACAGCTCATATGAACATAACAAGGTCTGGTGCATCGGATTATATCAAAGCACTGAGCGAGAAACTGGCAATTGCTCATTCAAAATAATGCAGTTTGGCATGAAAGGATTTTTGCCAGCCAAGGTAGAAATTTTCCAGTGGGGGGAATGATGTGTTTTGTCCCTAAAATACAGGATTCTCCAAACACAGGCTCCACTTCAGCAGTCAGCCATGTGAGAAACATCCCTTTCTTGCTGGTGTTGGTATCTTAATTAAACGCATTTGCCCAAGGAGGCAGAAGGAGAGTGTCTGAGCGCTCACCTCACCGTGGCTGATGTCAGCAGACACATGGCACATACATTTTAATACGGGCCATCCCCTTTTGTCCTGTGAGCAGGGGCTCCCCTGCCCCACAATTCAGAGTGCTTTGTATGGGATTTCTTATTTGTGCTGTCTCAAACATCGAGTGTTTGTGTTCCTTTTCGGATGAACTTTGGTTCTGACCCTGCTGAGGGTGCATTGCTTGTTTTGGAAACACTTGCAATATCCCTGGACTGTTTGTTTTCCACCCCAATATGCTGCTACATTCCTGCAAGCTTTCTCTGGTTGTAATGCAATGTTTGGCCGGGAAACAGAGAATACAAATGAAAAACAGTGCCCCAGTCTTAGGGAAATGTAGTGAAACTGTGACAGAAAGTGTTTTATTGGAAACAAGACAAAGATTTCCAGAGAATTAATAAACAAGCAGCTGCTCAGCATCTCTGCAAGACCATCAACTCCAGATGTGTATTTCCTGGAAGGATCAGAGTATTTTGTTTAACTCTCTTCCTCTGCCCTCAGCAGGTAGGAGAAACAGAGGTCAGGTCTGGTGCTTATGTTCCAGAGGAGATAATTAGATATTTAATAAGTGTAGCAACAATACAATTTGCATGACCAGCTAACCATCTACAGATTTTTTTCCAGTAACAGATCCAAACCACTGACTTTCTCCAGGTATTTGTTGAAGACCAGCATTTAACAGCACGTAAAGAGTCAGGCTCCAAAGGGGCAGCAGCAGAAAAACACTTCTCCCCTGCAGAGCTAAGCAGGATCTGTCCAATGTCGATGTTGGGTCTCTTTTGCCAAGGCAGTGGAGTTTTGGAAGGGTCGGGACCTGTATTTTCTGAAACAAGGGCCCAACTCCTCCGCAAAGAAGTAGAAGTTCCAAAACAAGTGATGGAGAACATGAAAGCAGACCCGGGTCCCCAGGAAGTCACAGCACCCTCAACTTCTTGCCCTGGGAGAGATGGAAGTTCAGCTCCTAAGGTGAGGCGAGGTACTGAATTCAACAGCAACTGGTTATGTCACCTCAGAGGGTTAGAGAGGAGTTCTGCTGCCCTGTCTCCACCCTGACAGCGCTAAAAATCCAGGTTGTCCATGACAGCTACCACTTTTCCGTTCAAAACTACATTCCAGAAGGATACAACATCTCAATGCAGGTCTAGAAGCAGATACTCCCTGTGGAGAGAACACAGACTGGTCCGGGGGAACAGCAAGGGACTCTGTCCTCCCAGAAGTACAACTTGAAGAGCTATTGAACCAAAGTAATAGGACTAAAATATTGTTGGGTGCCACGACATGCTTCGAATCCCAACAACAGGAGCAGAAAAATAAGTGTGAGGCAAATCAGGAGATTCGGAGATTTTGCAGCTGAGAAAAACTGAGTGGAAGAGATGAGATTTTACAAAAGTTGAGAAAGGGGTAAAGTCCTATATGACCAATCCAGTTTCTTTCCTGGTTTTTGAAACAGCAAGGGAATTGATGATTGAATATCAGTGGTGGGCTCTGCAGGACAGATGTGGCTGAGCCTGGCAGAACCCAGCATGTCTTTGATACTGCAAACAAAGCTCTTTTATTGCTAAGCTAAGCAGGTCAGGCACAGACACTTCCAGGGATCTCAAAATGCTTCGTTTGCACTCAGGTGAATTTCTGTGGGAGCACTGAGTGAGCAGCAGGGCATCCAGGAATCTTTCTCTGGAGTAGATGATGAGTGGGTCACCTCATACACAAAAGGAGGGGACTGACAGAGAGAATTTCCCTCAGGACAGTGTTTGGAACAAACCTTCTCTTGAAAAGTAAGAGAGTCAGGAGGCAGGGTTGGCTTTTCCCTGTGAGGTGAGGTAACAAAACTGGCATTGCACTCAAAGTGAAAAAGTGAACCTCGTGGCCAGCAGCGCAAAGTCTTTGGGCAGAAAAACCCTTGCAGGTAATGTGGAGACACGTAATTCCTGTAAGTACATTTGCAGATCATCACATGAACATCGCAGTGTCTGTGGAGACAAAGGACAGGGACAGGACAGCTCCAGAGCTACCTGGGCCTTCTCTCCCCAGAACAAAGCAGCACAAATGGGCTGGCAGTGGCAAATAAACCCAGATGCACTTTGCAAAAAGCATTGGTGTCATCGTAACTTCCTTCATCCTTAGGAACTGAAAGTCTGGATAGAAAGTTCCTAGTGGGAGTTTAAACTTGGTATCGCTGCAGAAAGCCAGCATGGCTCACGTTCAACACTTTAAAAGGTTTTATACTGTGCATTTATATATAGCAAAATGTACAGCAGACACGGAAGTCATCAGATTTCTGGCTCGTCTGGAAACCTGCTTTCTCACTCTCTGTATACATCATGCAGCAGGGACAGCTTAAAGCTGGTTGTCCCCATGTAGGACTGCCACAAACACGTTTTATTTTTGTTTGAAGTCAGAGAACCTTTGGACTTATTGCCTTTCTCCTCTGACTGCAGACATAAACCTCTGCAATTGCATCCAGGCAGATCTTTGCTCTGGTGAGGAACAGCACATAACCGCAATTTTGGCTTTGAGATCCTCGATGCAACAAGACAGATTTCCATGAAGGGTGGTGGGTTGGTTGACTTTCAACAGCAAGGGGATGCCTAAATTCCTTCTGTGGCCTTGGAGATCATTCCTTTGTGTGTTGTTCTGCCACTTGCCTAGAAAAACAGTTTCTGCAATTTAGGAGTTAAATCCAGCATTAGCAGCAGAAAAATCAGTGCACATAAGGAAGAAAACCCATTAGGTTCTGGGCAGAGGCACAAGGAGCCTTGGGGCTCTGTTTAATATTCACTGTGCAAACTTCTGAGAAATTAATGCCCACTTTTTAAGTTCCACTGGTTACTTTTTATTTGTTTGTTTCTGGGGTTTTGGGTGGGGTGGAAGGACAGAGGATTCTTTTTATATCAAGACCTACAACAGGATGTAGAGTAAAACTGATGAAATCCATTTCATCCTTCATTAGCAATGATCTCTCCAGGCTTCTGGTAGTAGCTCAACATTTCAGATATTGGCAAAGTTTGTTCTTACTTTCTTGTAGATGAGCTAAACTACATTTTCATCCCTTGAGATCATAGATCACAGCTCTGTTTCACCAGTTTCAGCTAAGGATATCACTGACACCCAAAATAGACCAAGGAACAGCTAAATGCATCCACTGCTAATACTGTTAGTGCTGAGGAACCTTGGGCTCCTGGGATCTCCAGCTTTTGATGCAAGTCTAAAGCCAATTGAGAAGAAAGGTTGCTACAGAGTGCAAAAAGGTGAGAGAGTAACCTTTGAAGTTACCTGCTTTACAGTAGCTCCAAAAACCATTTTCTTTTCTGTCGGAACAAAATATAGAAAGGTGACTCACATCATTCACATCAGTCGTTGGGCTTTTCAGTGACATGTAAAGAACTCACCAATCTCTCCTACCCCAAATTATTGCAACTAGATTCTGTTCACTTGTTTGGAAAAGAAAAATCAGCCTGTATTTCAAATTCTTGTCAGGGTCTTTGTTGAAAGTCTTTTGTGTGTAAATAAAGTTTAGAAAATAACAGTGCAAGGCTTAAAAAAAAGACTGGCAGTGTACTCATCTTACATGAAGTGTTCGTTTTTATAGGTTGTGTTTTTAAAGAGGAAGACTTTTTAAAAACAGAGCGTGCTTGGAAATGCTGTTCATTCACCTTTGTCTGAAATGCTGAGTGCCCGCAAGAGCAGCCGTGTCCTGTGGGGACAGGACACCAGCCCCTCTCCGGACTGTTTGACCCGGGCAATTTCATTTCCCCTGCAGGGAGGGGCACCCCAAGCCCCGGGGTTTGGACCCACCCCGGCGGACACAAGGGCACTTTGGGGCACACCCTGGTGTCAGTTTGGTTCGCATCCCTGGGAAACAGCAAATGCAGCATAATGGCTTCACTGGGAGAGTTTTGTGAAGCTGCCAATGAACTACTTTGGAAACCTCTGGAAGATTGTGAGAGTATAAACCTCCAGCAAGACACAAACTCCAGCTCATCTGTACAGCTTGAGTAATGCCTCCATTGCCCATGGTGCTTGTATAAGTCAGGAATTACAAGGTGATGGGGTTTGCCTGCTCCAGGCAAATGGGTTTGTTAAATCCACGTGACCTCCTGTCCCAGAAAAAAAAAAAAACAAACCACAAACCAAGAAAACCCTTTAAGCACAAGGTTGGATTTGACCCAGGTTTAGAAGAGCAGATTGCTTTGCCATGGGCTGAGTTAGCAGGAGTCTGTCACCAGCTGGTGGCAATGATCAAGCACTCCCTGATAGGCTAGGGAAGAGCAAGCCTTGCTTTAATGACAGCTGTGCTTCGGTGAGGGTTTTTGTGAGCTGGCTTCTGGTTGATGGAAATCATACCAGAACTTAAAGAAAGGAAAAAACACTGCTGGAAAGGTAAGATATTGCTGAGTGGTAGTCAGAAATTTTGTTTTATAGATAAACTGCTCTTTCTTGGGGCATGCTTTAAGCAGAGCTATTTTTATTTGGTATTGTAAGTTACCCAAAACTTAAAGCAATTCACATGTAGCTTAGTATGTGTCTTATATCCTAATAATGACATTTTAAAATATTTTATTTATAATAAATATGGCCACTGATGAATTCTAGAAATATTGCTCCCCAGTTCTGTACCCCTCACACCTGCTCAGTTTCCTCATGCAAGGTGGAAGCGTTGCTGGTGCTTTATTGTGTGTGTGTTTTGGATTGGGGGGAGGTTGTTTCAAGTTTAGTGCTATTTTTGAATGGTCACTTTGGTTGTTGTGTGTGTCCCTCCCCCCAGTGCTCAGCTAGAGTGGACAGCAGCCAGTGCACCAAGATGGGTTGTGTTTCTGACTTTTTTCCTTATTTGCTGAGATACTAGAAATTCCTGAAAAAACCCCACAAAAACTCAAAACTTTTCTTTTTAAAAGCCACATCATTTAAGGCCTGAATTATATAAAGTTGCATCAATTTGCAGCCACCCAATTGCTCCAAGTGCCTGTAAGCAAAACACCATCTCCCTTACAACTTAGCTACTTATTCACATATTCCTACTGAAATTTAGCTGCCCCTTGAGCAGAAGGGTGTGCCCAGTGTAATGAGGAGGGCACAGCTATTTTGTGGACTGAAAGCATTTTTTAAAAGCATGAAGATCTCAGTACCTTGGTTTTTACTCAGAAAGTGATGCCTTACTTATTCATTGGGTATTAGCTGTTACGGTTTTCCTTGTATTTCTTTTTATTTTGGGGTACGTAACTTCTATTTCTGGCAGATGAAATGTGAAATTGTGCCCAAATCAGGGTGGTAATTTTGATATAAAAGGAGGTAATAAAATACTAAGTGTACATGATGAATGACCTTAAAGGATCAACATCAATGCCCCAGTCAGTGACAGGCAGGACTAAAATGACCAAAATGAGCGTGGCCTCCCTTTCTTTGAAGATGATCTAGAGCCAATATCAAGCATCAAGAGCCCTCAATCCACCAGAAAACACACAGGCATCAAAGCATGTAAACTGAACTGCTGTAGTATAATAGAGAACCAATTTCAGGACTGGGTTTCACTTTCAAGGGAATTGGGACATGTGGAGTTGTAGCTCAAGTGCTGAGGAGCTGAAAAGGCAGAGCAGGTCCAGCTGCTCTGTATAAACCCTGAATGGCCCTTGCTGAAATGATTATGCCTCAGAATACAATGAAATACATCTGATGAAGGAGAAAACACAGGAATTGATCACTTGCTCTGATCTTCTTTGTTCTCACGTGTAGTTTTAAGCAAAGTCTAATTGCCTCAGGTACTCTTTAACAATTAATAAACTTAATTACCTAGCGAGCACGGATGCCTATTTGGATAGCATATCAATTGGAGCCAGTTCTTTTCTTTGATGCTGAAGATGATCACAATCTCCTGAGTAAGGCATTAGACTACTAGAACAAGCCTTGCACACCAAAAATGAACAAAAACATGCAAATACAACTTAAAATGAAAAGAAACTTGCAAATGCTGCTTTATTTAATTCTTACAATAGGGAGGCACTTTTACATTAAAAAAGAAGTGCAGAGGTTTCATTATTAACTACAAAACCCTAAAATATTATTCCATGAAAACAAAGAGTGTCTGTGTGACAAAGTGATTGTTTTTTTCTTTCATTTCATTTCTATACAATTTATTACACTGAAACAAACAAAACCTTAAAAAAACCCTAAAAAACAACAGCAAAAATCCTTTTTGTTCCTGCAGGCCAGAAGCATTTAGAACACTGATGACACTTTGCTTTGGGCTCCTCATCTCTTACTTTCTGTGCTCCTTGTACGAGGCAGAGTCTAACCCAGGGGCTGTCCAGGATTAATTGGTGCCACAGAGATACTATAAATAAAGCGATCTCGTGTTTATTGGATGTCAAAAGTCTCAATTCAACTCTGCCATGCATGCAAAACCTGCTTGTTTCAGTCAAGTTATTCTTCAACTGAGACCTGCATGCAGAGTGTGTGTGCTGGGATGGTGGAAAAGCAGGGAAGTCAGACTGCAGGAAAGGATTTCCCCTCCATGGAGTCAGAATTCCAAGCTTGTTTTCCATGCCATCCTAGAAAAGTGACCCAGTAGCAATGGCAATGAGCCCCCGGGTCTCGGCTGCTTGCTGGGCAGACTGGGAGGCTGTACTGGGTGAGAGTTGGGAGCAAATCCTGTATTTCTCTACCCCAGTGGGAAGTGAAGTACCAATAAGTTCAGCCAAAGCAATAATAACACTGACAGATGGGCTCAGATTCTGCAGCACTGACCCTTGCATTTAACACTGGAAGAAACCTCACTGATGTCACTCGGAATATCCCTGGAGAAAGGCAGTCCTCCAAATGAATATCGTCACAATCCATCCTTCTGGACATACATTTGCACTTCAGTGCCTCAAGTGAAGACAGCAGAGCTGGGGTCAGGAATGGTGGCAGATAAATGTCTCTGTGCTTGATGGATGAGAGGATATATTTATACCTCACAGCAATTCTCTTGCTATTTATTTGGTTTGGGGTTAACAAAACCACCAGGTGTGCTGCACAGGGAGGCTTCCGGTGGTGTGAAAATGAGCTTGGAAGTGGAAAGAACACTCAAAGGATGTTCAAGAAATATTGGAAGTGCTCAAAATCAGCACACCTGAGGAAAGCAATACTTTTCTTATTACCTCTTGGTTTATTAAAGGTGGCTGAGCAGAATATGGCTTAACATTCTGATGTTACTGGCAAAATTCAGGCTTTCAATAGCAGCAGGGCTCACAAATAAATCTGTTCTGGAGCTCTCTGAAGGCAAGGTTACCCTAAATAAAAGGAATATGATGGATCTGATGTTGATGCAGTGATGTTGAGCAGTGCTAGATTTGATGGAAGAAGTATTTGCAGCAATTCCTTGGTTTTTGCTCAGCAAATTCCAGTTTGATGTCCTGTGATGCAGAGCTTCTTCCTTCAAGCCACTTCCTCTCTTTTTCAAAATTGCCTGGGGTGTATTTTAACCCACTTTGAAAGTAAATGACTTCACCTGATCCAGAACTCTTTCCAAACTCTAAAGCTGGGTTCTAAAGACAGACAAATTAAAGCTGGTCCAGTATAAACAGAACAGTTTTCAAAAACTGAGCCACTTTAAGAAACACTTCCATTTTGAAGTTGCTTTGCCAACATAGATACAACCCGTAAACATATTCTCAGGGAGTTTGGGCTATAGATTCCGGGGTATTTTTTCCTTTACCAAAAGTACATATTACAAAACCTGTAGAGATTTTTCTTTGCATGTTATGCTTGAAAAAGTTTAATAAGTCTGGTTTCATTTAGATTCTAATACATTAAAATGATTTGCAACTTGTAACTTTGTGCTGATATATGAAATATAAAATGTAAAATTCTTTCTAAACAGAAATTCCTAAACTTTCTCTCCAAGCTAAATATTTCAAGGACATAGCATGAACATGGAAGATAAATCTAGCTTTAAGATTTCCCATGGATATATAAAAGAATGCTTGACAAAATTTTGATCTTGATTGTCTCTTTCCAGCTGAACAGAGAGGGTTTTTTTTTTCCTCCATTCTATATTAAAAGGGAGAAAACCACGCTGCTGCTTATTTTCCTGGCACATCTTGCATGAAATAATGCAAGCTCCATTATGGCATGAGACTAATTACACAAATTATATCTGAAAGAAAAAGAAGTTCAATTAAGATCTGAACAGTTACTGCATGATCAGCGGGCACGAGTGAGATCTGATGTCGTTGTGTTTGGAAATGGCTTCGTCCAGATCCAGCTGTCTGCTGTTGACCTTCACCTCCATGCAGCCATTATAAAAAGCAGTCACTGGTGTAGCACCCAGAGGAACATCTGCACAGAAACACATTCCGTTTATTAGGCCAAGGCATGCAAATTCCTGTGGATTTTTCACATCAGTCAAAACATGGGGAATACTCCACTCCCCATCCATTATTCAGTCACGGGAGAAAAGGAGCAATTTGGCAGGAAACACTTGAGTTCCTCTCCCTTTTCTTTAAGATCAAGATCAAGTCAGCAAAGCTGAGAAAGGCCAGTAAAATGTTAAATATGCATTAGAAGGCTGTTCCCATCCAGAAATTGAACTCCAGGAATGTTCTCCATAGTAGCTTTTCCTGTATGAACAACTGTGAACCAAGAGTTTGTTTCCTGGAGCCCACTGCTCTTGTCCTGAGTTACAAACAGATGTTTCTGGGCTTGGAGGTCACACAAAGAACTGTCTTGCTTTTGCCAGGAAGCCACTCTAGATTCAAACTTGCAGCTTCTCACTTAGGGCACCCCTGGGAACTTCACACATTTTACTGCTTCCAGGTGAATTCTCTGTGAAAAACTCAGTTTATCTGCTCCTCATTTAGGTATGGCTTGGCTTAGGGCAGAATCAGATCATGGATATGCTTCTAGGAAACAATATGTTAAGCACAAAATCAAGCTGGCATTGCTCTCAAGTCTTAAGGCACAACTGGTTGCTTACAAGGTAGACCTAAGGCAATGCAAGCACCTACAGCAATTAGAATGAGGGTGATTAGGAGCTGATCTGAAAAGCACCCTATCCCTCCTCAGGAGATAGATTTGACTATTTTAGGAACAAGAAATGCTGTTTTCTCATGGTTTTATTTTGCTGTAAGCTGAAGTATTGCACAAAGAGTCCTGCAGAATTGTTCCCTTCTGCTTTTTCCCCCCAGGGCTGTCAAGGACCCATGGAAGTGTCATTTCTGCACTGGTTGTGCTGAAATAACAGGGGAATACTCCCACCACTGTTACTAGTTTGTAGTAAGGGGTATCAAAAATGGGGATTTATGGCTGTCATGAAATGCAAGGGGTTTTTGAATACAGAGGTTTGTTTTGTGTTTTTGGGTTTTGTTTTTTTTTAAATTGTGTTAATTTGCATGTTTAAGATACCTTTTAAAACTTAAAACAGAGATGACAGAAAACTGATTAAGGAGCAGCAAGTAACTAATACTTGCTTTTTATCTCTTTGAGATGCCTGAACAATGCAAAGCTCTATGGCTGGCAATGTACTAAAAAAGTATCATTTAAGCATCACAAAGATGAAGAGGCCCAAGAAATGACTGTAATCTTAGTTACTGGCCCTGTTAAACTGCTACTCACCCGTACTAAGTAAACACTGACTCATGCCTTGTCAAATCAAGACATGTCAGTCAAATTTGTAGCATTTTCTTAGGAGTTGTGTTTCATTTTCCATAAAATAATAGAGGATACAGAAAATCTCTACCTGTAGCAACATTGTAACCATGGCACCATTCCTCTAGCAATTTTCAAGTTTTATTTCCGGTTTTGAATATTTCTCACCTGGCGCAGCGCTATCTGTCCTCTTGATTCAGCCTGAAGTCAAAGTATTTATACAGAAGTATGTGCACACTTCCTGGGCAAAATAATCCTTGTGATAAGGATAATGTTAACATTATGCCTCAATAATGTTAACTTGAAGCTTGCTTTGATCAAAATATTTGCTGTTTCAACACATCCTCTGTCTCATAAAGATTGCCAGTCATCTCTTGTGCAGAGTTTAACTGTTGAAACCACATTGCTGACTTCCCCTTCTGCGCTTCTGACACTCGGGTTATTTACAAATACTTGCTTTTCTTACGTTTTTGATGCAGTTCCCGAGTTGAGCCAGATGGTGGCATTTCAGAAACGTGCAATGCTCACCCAACTCAAAAATCAAGACACTTTCCAAATTCGAACCTCTAGAGAGAGCGAGCCATGTCTTAACGTCCAAATAATGCTACTGTTGCAAAGCAGGCTGCCTCCAAAGCTGAAATGACTGCAGGAAACAAGAGGCACTCGAGGGAAAAACCCTTTCTTTTTTTATAATTGTAGGCTTTTCCCAGTTTGGGTAAGGTTGAGTACAATCAGGCTTGTAGAAACAATCAAATTAATGAAAAGAAACAGGCCTCACCTGGCAGGCCACCCAGGTAGGTGACAACATTTCCCATCATTGCTTGATGCAGAGTTGAGAGTTGCTCGGAATTGCTTTTGTCTGTGTGTGAATCAACAGCCAGTTCAAGTTCCTGCCTGGTCACTAGGAGTCCAACCTGCACTTTTCTGGGGGTACATAATTTCTTTGATTCCAGCTGTGCAACAGTGATGCTCCCAATGGCCACAGTGATTTTCTAGATGAAAGAATGGTAGATCACCAAAGATGTCACACGTAACTTTAATACATCGTTAGACTTGGTTCTGGTGTACTTTGCACTTGCAAGTAGAAGGAAATATTAAATACTGGTACCTTCAGCTGGAGAAGCTGATGTGTAACCGTCACTTCTGATGATGAATGCCATTCTTTAATTTGTAAATGAGCATGTTTTACAGGGAACAACTCTGGCTACAGTTCTGAGGTGAAATCCTGTTTCACCTACAGTTTTAAAGGTACCCAAGTGTTCACTACAGGCTCTCATTTTGGGAAAAAGCCTGGATTAGCCACGGTGTATAATTATGCTCTAGCTTGGGATGGCTGATGTAGAGGGATGTAAATGGAAACTTAAGGACAACAAAAGCTGTTTATAATTTGGAATTAACATGATGCCATTACTGCATATGCTGCTGTCATAGTTCCCTTTCTGCTCTGGGCATTTGGAAGGAAAGATTAAAGAAAACATGATGTAATGGATCTGAGCTCAGATTACATAATGTAATCTCCCTGACAAGAGTGATTAGTGCTTAGTCACTGCTGCAGCAATCATTAATAGAGAGATATTTTCTGCACGTTATTACACGATCTAATTTTCAAAATCTTGAAGCAACCAGCTCCACTGCAAGTGTGAGTAGCTTTTCTTTTTAGTTTGATTTTTCACCTGGCAGCCACTAGGAGAATTGTAAAATCACCTGTGAGTCAGAGGAGTTAGAGTCCACTATGGACAATGCAAGAGGCACCGTTTCATTAGAAACCAAGGCAAACATAACACCAGTGTCTGTGGATGGCCGGATAGTCAGAGTCACATTTATTAGCCAATCTTCAGCACTGTCAAGATTATCTGTTTTAAAGAGAATAATTCAAATTAGTAAATCCACCTGCTGATGAAAAATTAATATGGGGTTAAAAATTAGTATTTAATCTTCTCCTTACTGTGGAAAAATTAGTGCTAATTTTTGAATTTACAAAAAGAACTATAATTCTAAAGAAACCCAAGCAAATAAAACAAACAAAAAAACCCAGCTAACTTTTAATCCTGGATCTTCAATAGTGCCCAACCTTTGCAAATAAACTTCTGAAATAAAAGCACTCCAGAAACTGAACAGATGACACTACTGGGATCAGAATTCTCAATCAAGCAAATTCCTAACAGAAGTTAAGGGAATCACTGGTGGTGGCAGAAGTGTATAGCATAGTTTGTGTGCCTTTTTTAATTTTCTTTCTTTTAAAATTTCATCAGTTCCATCACCAGTCCCACAAAAATACAAGGATAGAAAAGGATAACAAGGATAGAAAAATACTTACTATAGTTTATCTGGAATGCTGCCATTCCAGTGCCAGGGTAGAAGGATCCTCTCCCCACTGCTACTAAACAGTGTTTGCTTTGTTTTTCTTGAATAACTTCATTTACTCCTGAATGTCCCTGGTTCATCAGGTTCCAGGCCCGGATACAACCATCTAGACGAGGGTTAATCTGCAGTAGAATGACAACACTGGGGGTTTGAATGCAAAGTTGGCTTTAAAATGTTAATAATGAGGCATTATTTTACATATCAGCTTATTTCTGTGTAGCCAATATCAGTCTTATCAATGCTACAGGTTACAGCAGTGATGTTGGGAGAAAACAAAGGGCAGGTATTTGCTATCTCAGCCTTCAAATGGTATTTCTGGTTTAATGTTTCCCGCTTTGCTGCCAGGGATCTGGACAAAAAGAGACCTTTAAAGCTTGTGTTGTGACCTAGACAAAAGGACAGCAGATCTTCTGTAGCTGAAAGAAAATGACCACTGCCAGTGCTCCTTGTTCAAAGCTTTATCTTTACAGCAAAGTACAAAGAAATTTCTGGAATTGTTTTCTCTTGGATAAAGAGATGTTATTGTATTGTTCCATAATTTTTATTCTGCTTTGCTTTTCAGCAAAAATTGAATTTTTAAATTTTTTTTTTTAAAAAAAAGTAAACTCTCTGTTGAAATTGCCCATTAGTTTGAAGGCTTCTGGACTGTAAAGAAGACAGTTGCAGCAACTTGACTGTACTCATTCTTGAGGCTGGGAGACTGAAAGAATCATGGGCCCTGTCCAGCCTGGGCTGTTGTAAAACCTTGTAAAAACGGAAGCTCACTGTGCTGCCTGCACAGTGAATGCTGCACGTATTTACAGCTTAGCAAAGGCAGGACCAGGACATGAATCACCCTGAAATGCACTCTCAGCAGCAGCAGTGGGGGTGATTTAGGGAATCTTAAAGCTATATTAGGAAACAGGCTGCAGAATCCTCAAAGATTAGACCAGAAGTGCTGTGTTTTTACAAGTGAAGCCCTACTGAAGGCAGACTGAAAAGCTTCACACATGTTTATTTTCCAAACAGTGGTTTAATAACCACATTTTCATTTTCTAAATGGCTTCCATGCCTGGCTTGCTTCTTCTGTGACTCCCAGGAGTACAAAACTGAACAGAGCATGATCAATCAATATTAGTCTTACTATTATTTAATTACCTGTTTAACAAGAGCACCGCCCACTCTGCGAGGTAATCCTGCAATGTACACCTTGGTTTCCAAGAAACCCTGAGATTGTTTAAACAGAGTTCCTGGGCTGTTAATACTCATCACAGCCTCTTTAGCTATTTTTACACTGATGCTGTGTTCTAGTTCTTCAACTGATATCTGGAATAAAATACAAACAATTACATATGCAAACACACAAAAATGTAGACTATATTAAATACTAATCACATAAACCCTATGAAGCATGACTAATATTTCTTTAAATATCTACCTCGTAAAAGAGTTTTAGTGCAGTCACTATTTAAATTGTATTTAAACTCGATGAAGACAGCTGTCCATATCCAGGGATATTCACAGGAGGGTAACAAACAAAATCTAACTGACATTAAAAATTTGGTGTGCTCTACAGATTGTGTGAGACAGGTTTCTCATCTCAGGTGCAAAGGCTTGAAAAGCAAGATGAAATTTTGGTCCAGCAGATGTAAAATTTGCTCTAAACACAAAGTATCCAATAACTGCACACTTGACCATGCAATCACGGTTTTGAATATTCTGCCACTTCCCTTTTCATGTTTAAATTGCTATGTTGATATCTACAGTAATTACGTTTTCCTTGACTGTTAAAAGATAGCCAAATTTCCTGTGCATTTCTTGGTTGCTTTTTAAATCCGGGGTTTGAGTGCATCATTTTAAGCATTTCAGTAGTTGCTCAATTTCTCCCTACTTTATTTATCAGCATCTTCCCACAGTGAGTAAAAGGAAGGGAATAGGAGAAGAAAATCCAACTTACTATATGCCACAGCCCATCATTAATGGCTTTGCCTCCACTGGTGACTTTTGTTCCAAACTCATTCTTGAACTGAATCTCAATCTTGCCATCCCGAAGAGCCAGCAGGATCCATGCCGAGTTGTCCAGGGACTCTGCATACAGGATAACCCCCTCTGCATCATATGTCCGGAAATCAAACTCTGCTGTAAATCTGAATTGTGAAGAAGGAATCTTAATATGGAGACGGGAAAGGTGAAATACTGCACAGCCTAGGATGACTCGTTAGTGGGGTTAGAGAAAGGTTCACAGATAATAACTTTAGGTGTTCCTGTATCTGAGCAGTTGTGATTTTTGCACAGTTAATCAAAAGCAGAATGGAACATAAGCCTTGTCCACTCAAATCCAGTGGGAAGTTTTCAGGTTAACACCCTGACCTGGGATTTGAAAGAACCTTGGTGCAGTTCCCAAATTCACTCTGAGCTTTACTTGTGAAGGATATCCCACTCCTCTGAGTAAGGAGAGAGATGTAACATTCCTGTTGTATTTTGTAGGGATGCAATGCAGACAAAATAGAATATCTATGATGTGGTTCAGTACAACTGGGTTGCCAAGTGTTGTCCTGAAAGAATTATAACCTAAAAATTCGCTCTGCCTTTTATATGCCATTCTCTCATTTGAGGATTTGTTGGCTGGATCTGGGTTGAATGCGTGTATGTAGCAAAATTAAGATTTACTGTGCAGTGGAAGATAGGAGAGTAGAGTAAAAAAAAGTCTTTGGGACTAGACAAAACAGATTAAGGGTGAAAGGAGAAAGCATTTGGAAGCTGGGGTTTGCCAAGGCAGCTGTAATTCAGGACTGGGGTGGCTGTCCCTCGCAGTGCTGCTCTGTGTCCCTTAGATGGGGCTGTCCCTCGCCGGACACACTGAAAATCGCTCTGCATTTACACCAGACTTCAAACATTTATCATCTCAGAAAGCTCTTCCAGGACAGCGTTAGTGCCCAGTCAGCTTGGAACAGTGGCAGAGGACAGAGCTGTTCAGTATTTATGTCCATCTGTATGGTTCTGAGGCACTGGGGATCACCAGCTCAACAGCTGCTGCTGTTACCTGCCAATTGTTGGGTCACTAAGTCAGGGAACGCTGCAATCCCGGCTGCTGCAGCAAAGGATTGCAGGAGCAATAACGGGGTCAGTGCCACGGGCAATCGCTCTGACAGCTGTAAAGCAAATCCTCCAGCTGGTGCCTAGACAGGGTACTGTGCTCTGCGGGTGTCCTTGAACACTCCGGGTGTGACAGGAAGCCCAAGGAGGGGCAGGGGGGAATGGCCTGATTTTGTTGCTCAACAGGATGGGCAGAGCTCGTCCCAGCTTCTGCCCAGAGCAGGGGTGAAGCAGCAGCAACACCCAAACTAAAGCCTTTCCCATGTATAACTGTATATACTGCAACTATATTCATGTCACTTCTGAATTTTATGTTGATAGTTCTAAATACCTTCCTGTTTATGCATTCATTCATCATATAAAGGCATCTTATCCAAGATACCTTTATATGATGGTGATATAATTTAGGCATGCAATGCATTCTTCCTAAACCCTCAGAAAATTAATGGAAACAAGTGTCGTTCCAACGCGTACTTTTATCAACAGCAAATGCTTACCTTGTGACATTTGGCAGCTTGAACTTTAAGTAGAGAACAGGAATTCCTATAAATTGCTCTGCCAGGTAAAGCAGTTGATAATTCTTTTCAAGATTCAGTGGGATACACTCAGTAACAAACTGAAAATGGTAGAGAAAAAAAGGGGGTTTTTTGGTTTTTTTGAACTTGAATACCTATGTACAAATGAAATGGTGTAGTTTTGCTTTTGCTTGAAACATCCATTATTTAAACTGCTGGAGGATAATCCAGGTTGACACACAGATCTGGTGGACTGAAAGTAATATTTAAATATTTAGTTTTTGAATTAAGAATTCCAATCTTCCATCAGGCACTTTTCTTTCACCAGGGATATATGACACCCACCTTCTGGGAACTACCAAGCTCTGTTATTAAAGTTCTGCAGAATCTAAACCTGCTCAAGTGTTAGAAGGGAACGGACCAGAGCTGTATCTTGGGAAGACTGTGTTAAAGAGAAAATAAAGAATCACGGTGCTTATGGACAAGTAGGAGTTTCAAAGTCTCTTTGATCAAATTTGAATCCCTCAAAACATTCTGTGACTGTCTTCTACTCTGACTTTGCTACTCCTGATGCAGCAGTTCCATTAGATATACAGGTGCTCTTCTTGAATTTTATGGCTACTTCATTTCATGGCTGCTGGTGTCACCAGTCTTTAGACTGAACATATTTTCAGCTGACTGAACTTTCTTTGTGCCCCAATTAAAAGGCATGAAATCAACTTCCAGATAGAGAATTAATCACTTTTGAACAACAGCACTGAAAATAAGAGCATCTTCCAGCCTCATTACATCTCACCATTTCAAGGATGAGCAAAATGAAATAGAACGACTGCCAAGTGTTGTTCATTAAATTTCAGAAAGTACAAACAAGACCTAACACACAGATGCTGGAACTTGTGTCAGATCTTGTTCCTGCAGTTTAAGCCAAATTTTGTTACACCCTGTTAGAAGTGTTTTATTGTTGTTAGAAGTATTTTATTGTTGTTAGAAGTGTTTTATTGTTGGCAGATATCTGAGCTCACTTCATGTAACATCTCAGACTGCCTGAACTTTTCAAAGTATACAGAGAACCACTGACAAAAAAATCCTTGGATTCAATCCTTGAATCCCGATTCTCTGGAGTTTCAAACTTTCTGCTCCTAAGAAGTGTAAATTTTCAAACTGATCAAGAGCAGCCAATTTTGGCTGCAGGATGTTCTCCAATGGGCAAGTAGTACTGAATACTTTTCCTTAAGCTATGGCAGATGAGAACTGTGGAAAACAATCCAAGGGGGTTTTTTTCAATCTAAACAGAGTAATGCTGAAATAGTGAGTGAAAACTTTTGCACAGCCTAAGGAAAACTTGGGAACATATGGACAAAAGGAACATTCTGTCTCTGAGTAGGCTGAACAGGAATTATTTGTTTGATAGGAGAAAGCTGAGGCTTATTTTTGAAGCAGCAGGGAATAAAGATGCCTGGCTAAAGCAAGCTGCTTTTGACAGGACTCCTGTAAATGAGCATGCATGAACTGAATGGCATCCAAATCCTTGCTGCTTTGTGAGCCAAACCATAGATTAGAATCCCCAGCATTCTCTCAGGATTTTTTAATCAGTTCTCAAACAGCTCCCTATTTTCCTTTATCTAAGCTATCCTCTCATTAAGAAATACCCAACTTGGTGATCTTCCACATGGAATTCTACATAGCAGTTTTACCTCACAATTCTTCATGTCCTTGGAGAGCTTGAAGCCTTTCTTGCCATCACAATAGCAGTTGTAACTTCCTGGTGAGTTCACACAGAGTTGAGCACAAATATTTTCAGCACATTCATCAATATCTAGGGGAAATTAAAGCAGACAGGGAGATTTTTTTTTTTTCATGGCACGGACTGAAAACTAACATGAATGGAATAATGGACAAGAGAGGTTCTCTGGAATCACGTGAATCCAAAAGGTGATTTAGTAATCTGATAGAGGCCTGGAGTGCAGAGCTGGAGACAATTTGGTCAGATTTCTGAGGCATAAGGTGGCTGGATAGTGAGAGACCTCATAAATTGCTACCACAGATGGCACAAATCCCATTCTGGATTTTGTCTCTTCCTTTCCTTGTAAGATATGATGAGAGCTCAGATTATTAGAAGTATATATGGCAAATACGTGAAGAAAGGATGTGCTTTATTTATATAAACCCCAAATAATCTCAGGGCAAAATACCTTTTAAAATAACATACCATGATCTCCTAATGGCTAAGTTTCAGACAGCATCTACTTGTGAAGAAGAACAGTCTGATTTGAGCTGTGATTTCAGGTGAATCAACTAAAAGAACTTCATTTTGTATTTAGTAGTATATTGTATTTTATTTGTGCAAAATAAGTAATTTAGAAATGAAAGGCTGTTTAAACGACCAATGTAAATTTTGCATTTCTAATATAGAAACAAAATCTCTCCTTGACAAGAGACTCCAGTGAGGGTGATTTGGGCTTCATATTAAAGAAACTGCAACATTTATTCTGAAGGAAATAGCCCTTCTAGTGGGAAGAAAAAATTTTGTACCAATGCATGCATTTAAATCTGGGGGTTTTTAAGAAGACTAAAATACCTTTTTTTTTTTTTTTTGATGTTGCTTCAAGGAAGAGAGGTAAGGAAAAAGATAACAAACTCTGTTCTGTTCTTCAGTCTAATAGTATCTGTCATCACAGAGATAGCTGCGCATAAATGCATGTGAATTCAATTTTCCTACTAAGCATAATTGAGTTTAGCCACCTACAAGCAATGCGACAATGAAAAGCTCATGTCATTTAGTATTTCTGTAAGGCTACATTCCTGTCAGCCTGCACAATCCTGTCCTTAGACAGGATTTGGTGACTCATTTAATGTGGTTACCACAAGGTCTAAAAGCTTAGCAGCATAATCCTCCTGCTAGGGAGGTAAGACTTTCCCTGCTGGAACGTCATCATCTTGCACCCTCCTGAATCCATCTTCCAGTAGAAACACAACACTTAGGTGGGTTGCATCAAATTGAATTTATCTGAAGGAAACCCTAAGAGGAGTAAGAACTAATTACTGTGAAGTTTTTCTCACTTTTTGGTGCATGTAGGAGCAGAAAATTGTCAGTAATATTTTAATCCCATAGTAACTGGACAAAGAGCTGACACCTGGGTATGTAATCACTGCCACTGTGCAGAGCTTTCTCACAAGAGACCTGCAGGAAATGCCACAGAGCAAAAGATTCATGGCCACCAAGAAAGTGCTTGTGTGTCCTTTTCAGCAGTAATATAAGGCAGCTTTTAAAATAAAAAACAGTCACTGATAGGTTTTTCTTAAACTGACAGTGTATAAGATCAGTCTTTATTGTAAAATGCTAAGAGCTTTTCTATCTGTTTACAACTGAAATTTAATTTCTGATGTGCAGTAGACAGAAACTTTAACAAGCAGAGAGAAATAAAACATATTCTAAGACAAATATGCAGATATTTTCAACGCTGGAGAAGTTATGGTCTTTGTATGAGTGGCCCCTTGCTATTCCACTGCTAGATGTCAATACTTTTCAACTCTGCTGTAATTGTTACAAAACTCTGGAAATTTTTACTTCAACATCTTTATTTCAGGAAAGATTGTTTAGGAGTAGCTCCTCTGTTCTTTCTCTGGATATTTAGGAATGGTTTTATTTGATATTTGAGGTCTTTATAAAAAAAACCTTTAAAAAAGAATTTAGAGAACTGTCATGCTGTCATGTAATACAGCCTGACAACCTAATAAACAATTAATTTAATAAAGAATATGAAGATTAAGAAACACACCAGTAGATGAGGAGCTGAGTTTGGTTTAGGAGTGGATTAAAAAAAGAAAAGGGGAAGGGAAAGATGAAAGATATGAAAAAGGGGGAGCTGGGGGCAGAGACCCACCTTCACAGTTCTTGGAGGTTGAATTATATGTGTAGCCTTCTGGACATTCACACTCGTATCTCCCCTGGGTGTTTTTACAGGTGGCTGTCCCACAGATGTTTGGATGTAGCACACATTCATTTATATCTAGAAACACAAACAAGTTATTAAAAAACAACTCCCACTCTTGCACGCCATTTTTCTTCCCAACCTTATCCAATGCTGCACAAACTGAGTGAGGTTGGCAGATCTTCCTGGTAGCTCTACCATGCTGTCACAGCAGACTAGAGTTACAGCCAGAAAGATTTCCAGAGGGCTGTAAAAGACACTTCTGCTTGCCCCCAGTGAAAAAATTCTCTGCCTGCCTATCTCTCCCATCCCTCCATGCCTTGTGTGTAACAGGGAAAGGGATGCATGTCTAGGAAGGCAGAGAGAGAAACAGGCTGCAGATTTCCCATAAACTGAACCAGACTGCATAGTAAAATTCCATCTTAGAAAAAGGCATCCAGAAAGACAGGAGATAATCCAATCAGAGGTTCTTCCATGCTAAAATCAATTCATGTCAGTTGTCTTCTAATTGGCTATGCTGAGAGGTGTTCAAGTCCCTCACTGTCTCTCTACCCCTCAAACCGTTTTAGTGTCTATCTTCTGTCTTGTTTCCAATTTGTCAATGTCATTTTGCCACAATGCAGAGGTGACAATGGGATTTAGGGTAGAGTATCAATCTTACTAAGTGTCTTTGAGACAGAAAATATCAGATCCCTGCTAGCATTTCACTCCCACTCATGACTGCAGGGATCATTCTGGTTTTCTCTGTGGTTTTGTAGCAGTTGTGGAAATGGTGCTGTGCAGGAGATTCTGCCACTGGCTTGCTTGGAGTCTTGGAACTGGAGTGAGTCACAGCTGCCCTGAATTCAGACTACTTTTCTACAGTTAATAAGTGTATTCTGAGTTCCTGTTTGTTTTAACTTTGTAGTTGCACGTAATAAAATACCTGAATGCAGTTTATTGAATGATTAAACTAACACTCAAGGCACTAAGGTATATTAGTCTAGTTTTATCTTTGATTATTTTTTTACCAGATTTTCCAGTATCTTTCCAAGAACTATAGAGGTTCTAACCAATTTGTCTGCTTGCCCTTTTTCATAAACCCAGTCTTCTGTCATTCTGGCATGTCTTTGGAGGTTATTAATTCACAAAAATATTTAGACTACAGAAAGTGACAGTGGAAGATGGCCACCATGCCACCAAGTTTAGCCTCTAAAATTATATGACATTATCCAAAACTGTTGTTACAACTTGGTAATAAAATATAACATTAAAATGAAATGAAGTTGCAACTTTTTCTAGCTATGCAGTAAGAACTGCTAGTTACGTCAATATACAGTCTTTATCTGGAACAGAATGAAGCCTGTAGGTCGTGGCCAATGGTAGACACAAGCATGTACAGAAAAAGTTATGCTGGGTGAATCAAGGAAAAAATTTTCTTTCCATTAAGAGATTTTTCTTGATTCATTATTAGTTTCTTCTCCAATGCACTTCAAACTGCAGAAAGAGCAGCATGGCTAATTAGGAGTGATTTAGCCTAAATCAGTGTTTACCAGAGAGAATTTCCAAGGTAACAATATCAGCTATTCCCTTTACTTTAGATTGTTTCTGTATCCTTAAAGGACACGTGAAACTGGTGAGAGACCAAAATGACCTTTATGGAGCTCCAGTAATGAAGAGAACCTCATCTGTAGCCGTTCCCTCTTTCTTTCCTTGCTTCTTCATCTGGTTCATTATTTGGCTGCCCAAATGCCTGCGGTGTGTAAGGAGTGAGCAGCCAAACTAAACCAGGACTGGATCTTTCAGAGGCAATGCAAGAGCATTCCTGGAACTATTGGATCAAACCCTTTCCTCTCTCTGGCACTGTGGTGGCATGGAAAGGTGTTCCCCTGAAGCCTCCCTACCTCCACAATCCCGTTTGTTGGAATGCATGAAGTAGCCATCCTCACACAGGCAACGGAAGCTCCCAGGGAAATTGGAACAGCGTTGGCTGCAACCTCCATTCAAGTCCTCACATTCATTTATATCTAGAAAGAAAAGGGAATAAAACTCTCTGCTGAGAGGAAGGCATCACCTGACCAGCTGCAAATGCTATTAACATTAGAAATGTAATTGTGCTTCTGAGAATCAACATCACATGGAACTGAAGGCTGTACCTTCCTCACAGTTCTCTCCTCTCCATCCTGCTTTACAGACACAGGTATACTTGGCTTGCCCATCTATGCAATCCTTATATCCATCTTTATGGCATGGCAGGGGGCTGCACTGGTTTGAAATTTCTGTGGGATGGAAAACATGGAAAATCCTTGTTATTTAGGGTTATTTCTCCTCAAAAATCACTTTAGTCTTTCTTCTTCTCTTATTTACAGGTACCTGTCATGAAATAGGAAAGGTCTTGATGAGTAACATGAAGTACCCTGACAACAATTTTGCTACTCATTCTGTCAGCAAGAATTTTTGAGTGAGTACATACAAAACCAGCAGTACTTTTTCTTTGTCAGGCAGAAAACAACTAGAAGACAAGTCACTTGCAAAGCTATTCCCTGCAAGATGTGAGCAGATTTGATATTATTATATTTAAAAGATGTTTTTCAGTTTTTAAAGAACAGTGCTCTGCCCCCATCATGCTACCACAAATTCCACTAGAAAAATCAAAGTTTCAAGAATTCAGGTTTAGAGAGTTGACTTTCTCTGTTCAAGAGTGGTCAGACAAACTGATAATTTACTGCATTATTACAAGTTGATCTGGAAAACATGTTCAGTCATGACCATGTGCAGTGTAATTATTAAGGATGTTTTTGCCTTCCATTGCTTTTAGTGATAAAGACAGTGTCAGATGGCTAAGGATAAATATAATTATTCAAACTAACTGAAAGTTTCTTTGATATAACCAGGCTGTAGGAGGTTTAGAGAGATGTTTAACCTGCGACAAGTGGGAAATATGGTAAAAATGGCTTGCTATGAATTTACTAGAAAGAACACAATTCATGCTGGACCTGAGAATGCACAGGCATAAAAACCAAACATTTGAGAAACACCTCAAGTTTCATGCTTTGTGACTTTTTGTTGGGAATCGGTGACTGTGTTCCAGATTCTACTTTGATTTTGTTTTGGTCTTATTTTGTTTGGTTGGATGTTTTTGGGTGTTTGTTGTTGTTGTTGTTTCGTGTGTTTGGGTGGTTTGGGTGTGTGTTTTTTGGTCTTGTTTTTGTTTTGCTTTGTTTTTTTCTTGAAATTTTGAAATTTTCAGCTGGTAAGGTAACTATGGGCCAAAGAGTGGTAGAAACTACAATCAACAAGAGAATCTCTCACTCTACCTGACAGAAAATGACTTGCTAGAGGCTAAGGCTCTGGCATAACTGTTAAAGATGTGGTACAGAGGACACACTGGGGATTATTGCTGGGTTGGTGTAGGGCACTTCTGTTTGCAGAACAACTCTGCTTTCTGCGTTGCAGTCAACTGTGTTCCTTCAACTTTATAAAGTTAAAAGCAGTCCCTTAAACGGCTTTCTCTGAAAATGCTCTGTCTCACCTCATGTTTTTTGGTCAATTTTTGGTTTTGATTATTGAGTTTGCCTGAGATAAATGATTATTTTGTCTTTTTTTGTGTCCCTGTGAACTGCTCTTTAGGCACTGTGCGTTGCAACATCAGCACTTACCCTTGACACAAGCCCTCAGGTCAGCTGGAGAGTCTGGAGTGACTGCAGCCACCCTGAACACCCCTGCTCGATGGGAGGCAAGGCAGTCTGCAAATGCAAAGCCACACAATCAGCTCAGGGTCCAAACAACTCATTTACACTGAAATTACACCACTTGCTGCATGGCATCTTGAAAGAACCTGTTCTCGCAGCCTGAATTGTAAAACTCGTCTGGGCATGTTAAGGACAGCTGATCACAGCCCAGCCTTCAGTGCCTCTGTGAGGTTCTGAGCACTCAAGACACTCTCTGCATTATAATCAGCATGGAAATCATCCCAGTGCTAGGGGCAGAAAAACTAAACCAGCATTACCCAAATGAGAGCATCACTGAATCACATACTACAGTGGTTTAGGGTTTTGGGTTTTTTTGTACTTACTTAAATATTTGGGATAAAAATATTCCTGCAGAAAGAAGAGAAAAATAAAAGCTAAGAAAAAATTCAGGTAGATAAAATGACAGCAAAATACATCACTGAATATACTCTGAAGTATACTGGTATTATAACCACAAAAGAAAAAAAAAGTTACTTTGAATCACAGAATATAGGCCTGTTTTTTTATATGTCTGTTGTTGGGGTTAAAGCAGAAGTTTAATTAATACACAAAAGACTTGGTGGAGAGATTAAAATACTGCAGTGAATTGGACACTTGCAAAATGAATGTAATGCAAAAGAATTGGTTGTCAAAACTACTTTGAAAATTATCTCTTTAAATGGGAGGATCTTGCCCAGTGTTGTTATTGGGAGCTGTGAATTCCATGTGCTTCTGTCTTTCCTTCTGCAAAGAACTACTATCTATGTCATAGATACTCATAAAATACTTACAGTTTCAGGATTATTTTCAAAGATTTCCCTGGCTTCTTCCCTATTGCATAATTCTTCAATGCATTCTCTTTCCAGATTTCCCTTCTTACTTTCTTCCAAGAAAGCGTTTGCTCGTCGTCTCCTCAGCAGGAACTGAGAGGCATACTGCTGGGGTAAAACTGGGGAGAAACAAAGCAACTCTGTTATTATTTATCTCTTTTTGCAACAGCTGAAAAATGCTGTGAACACTGAGCATATATGAGAATTTAACACAAAGTTCTGAGTTAAATGGTTAGTAAGGAGTTGATGTTTGCTATTGTTTTGAAAAATGCAAACAAGAAAATCTAGGATTCTGTATGTGGGAGCTGTTTCTGATCAAAAAATCCTTAATCCTTAACCTGTGCTATAAATCCCTAATAGCATCCATGCCTGAAGCACAATTTACATGTCACACTCAGGACAAGATTTATTTTTTTAGATAATGGTTATTACAAAGTGAGATATGTAACCAACAAGTAGATTTAGGAAGCTGATTATATTACCTGTTTCAGTGATCTGGAAGTAAATATTCTGACCCTATTTAATTTATGTGAGACCAAAATTATGTCTTACAATGTCAGGCTACCTGTTATGTGCAATTAACATAAATGTCATTTTATTTTTCAGAACAGTGAAGAACAAGACAAAAGTGAGAATGCTATCCTGGGAATGTCGAGGCAGACCATCTATAAATACATTCACAATTTACAAGGTAAAACAATCCTAGCCAGCTTTTATGTTTTAGATCCAGCATGAGTCATTATTTAATTTTCATGTCTCTGGTTATTGTCCTTTTAGTGACTTTCAACAAGCTGTGAACATTGAGAAATGACACTAAAAATGAAAGATGTCTGCTCCAATGTTCTTTGCAGAGCACACAACACACTCCATGAACAGCCTCTAAATTAGACTGCCTGGTTTAATTTTTGGATATAGCTTGTGATCAAGAGAAAAATGGATGAGCACAACTGGAAGAAGTCCAGCTGATTGGGTTAAAGAGTGCAGATGGCAGATGTTAACTGGAGAGCACCACACTTCCACACCTGCCCTCCTTTCCTCACCCTCTGCACAACTTAACCTTTCCGAGCTGCCCAGCTGCGTGAGGGTTGTGACACCCACAGAGCACGTCAGCTCTGGTGGCCATCCATATTCATCCCAGCTCCACAGAAAACAGCCATCCAAGCACACAAACTCAATCCAGGGCTGCCTGTGACAACTCCTCAAACCCAGGGCACCTTCATGAGCCACACCAGCAGCCAAGTGCCAGAGAAGAGCTCCCAGTTTCTCTGCACTAACAGGAAAGAAAAAAAAATTAAGGAAGCTGACTAGAAGGAGCAGCTAATGAGGCCCAGAGCTTGAATGCACACAGATTTGACATTTAACTAAAACCACAGCATCCTAAACACATTAAAGGTCTCTATCAAGTGGCAGGGAACATTCTGAAGTGCTGCAACGTTGGGTAATGACCTGAAGAAACCTTTGTGCTACAGACTCCTGAGTGAATTTGATGTGGGCTGAGCTTGTAGCTACAAACTAATCTATTTGCTTTCATTTTGGTAAAACTAATCATCCTGGTAAGGCAGTAAACAAGATTTCCTGAGCAAAAGGTGGATGTACCACAGCTCACCTCCAAGGTTTTACAGCACACCTCTACCTCAGAAAGCAAGTTGCTTAGAAATGAAAGAACTGCCAGCTGTTAGACTAAATGCTTTATTTCTCACTAGTAAGAAAGATGCAGAAAGACCAAGCATCCTGAGGCAAAGGGAGTGACAACAAAACCAGGAAAACAGTGTATTATAGCTGCTGGGTTTATTTCCATGGGAGATTTCTACCCCCACAAAGATGTTGACATAGCTGCGGTGCACAGGCTCTGTGGTGTAGATGAGGCCTAATTCACAGCTGACTTTTAACCAGCTTGTTTTGACCTCTAGCTACATCATTGTCATTTTCACATGGTTTCACAGTAAATAAAAGACAGGAAATTTTCAGTTGTTTACAAACAGACGTAACACTTTCTACTTCATTTCTTCAATACAGTGGGGCAGCGGGAACCAGTCTTTTCCCCTTCATCAGAGCAGTTTATCCTTCTCCAAAGTTGATTTCCTAGAACTTCTGACTTTAAATAAAACATGTATCATCTCACAGCAAATTCCATAGCTTTTTAGGGCAAATATTTCAATCCCCATGCACAGAATTAGCAGTGTATTTATTCATCTGTGTTTTAATTACAAAGATTATGATAGGACCTTTATTAAAAACAAAAAATCCTGGCTGCTGCTGCTGCTGCCAGTCTGATTACAGGAAACTCTGGCCCATTTCTGACCCTGCCAAACCAAGTTAACCCTTAATGCACTCGGGGTGCTTCACATGGTGATCACTGAAGCCTTGTGCAACACCAGAGCCTAACAACTTCCAGAGGTGGTGTACAGCCACTGCGTAGTGAATGCTTATCAAGCATCTAGAAGTGATGCTACTAAAAAAGGAAAAAAAAAAATTGAGGGAGAGGATGAGATTCAGTGGTTTCTTCCAGCTGTTCTGTTGTGCAGATGCAACCATAAATCTGCTTAAAGTGGGCTACTGAAACATAACTTAGAGCTGCTTACCTAAGACCCCAGCCAAGGAAAGCAGTTGATTAAAACAGAATAAAAAGTGACACCACTGTAGGAAGCGTTTGCACAGCTCTGTAACTCCAGTGATGAGAGTGTCCTGACAAGCTCCTCAGTGACACTATGCAGCCAACAAAATAAAGTTAGCCACTCATATTTTCCTGCACCTTCTGCAAAATATGTCCCTCACCTGATGTTTGACCAAATCCACCATGAGGGCTTGCATAGGCAACTTCATGATTATTGAACGGGATGAGCTGCATTATTAAGCTGTTTTCTCTTCTTCCCCCTCTCCACCCCTGCCATTCCAGAAATCCCTGGCACTGTTCAGAGCCAGGGATAGGAAACTGGATGATATGGAGCACTGAAATTTTGGATGAGCAGGACAGCTGATTTCCTGTTATGCAGTGGTATGCATAAAGTAGCAGTGGTATGCATAAGGTATGTAGTAAGAAGGTAAGGTATGCAGTGGAGAAGATAAATGGAACCGAAAACGTGACAAAAACAGGAGAAAAGATCATTATGAAATATTTATTAGAAGGTTTATTTTTAGGACCTGTTAAAAACTGTTACAAAATGAACTTTCATCCTTTGATACTGCTCCCTTCCTAAGTCAGAAACCCCAGCACCTTGCAGAATAATAAACATTCGGTTTCTCTTCTGCCAGTTTAATCATTACTAAAACAGGTCAGAAACAGGCTTACTTTGAGCCGCAATTCTGCTTGTTTCAGCTACGCTGTCTTTTTTCACTATTAAGCTCAAAGACTTTCGTGTCAAAGACAGAATACTTTATTTTTTATCTGTATGTGAGAGCAAGTAACTCTTATCTAGGCTGAGAGGTCTGAACTTATAGAAAAGGTCAGTGCCGCTTGCCTGGACTGCAGAATAAGGCTACTTTTCTGAGCAGACCACGATTTCCCGAGGGGTGTTCTAGCAAGGGAACCAAGCTCCCCGTGCACCCCCGTGGGCGGCTGAGCCGCAAACAGCTCCAGAGCCGCGCACAACCCCAAGCCCCAGCTCGGCTGCCCCGCAGGAATCGCCGCCGAACTCCCCGAGGGGCCGCACGCAGCGGGCAGAGCGGCCGCGATGCCCCGGACGACCGGGAAGGGCCGCCCGCCCCCGGCTCCGCTCCGGGCCGCCCCTCGCCCCGAGCCGCGGCCCCGCGCCTCCCCCGCCTCTCCTCGCCTCACTCACAGGTCGCCGCCTCGGTCAGGGCGATGGCCAGCGCCAGCAGCGGGAGGCTCCGCGGCCTCATCGCTCCCGGGGGCGGCCGGCACTGCGCGGCTGCTGCTCTGCGGGGCCGGGCGAGGCTGTGGGGGCGGGAGGGAGGGGCAGCGGCGCGGCGCGGGGAGGCCGGGCCGTGTCCGGGCAGCGCTGCCCTGCGGGAGCGTCACCAGGGCGCCGGGGACAGCGCCGCGGGGGCGCGGGCGGGTCGCGCCCGGCCCGCCCCGCGGAGGGAGGCGGCGGCCGCGCACAGCGGGCTCCGCGGGCAGCCCCGGCGGAAGCGGAGCGGGGTGGGCGGGCAGCGCCCACGGCCCCCCGTGGCCGCACGGTCACCCCCCGCGGCCGCAGGGTCGCTCCCATGGCTGCGGTGTTTACTCCCGGACGGCGCGGGGGTACGGGGGGCGCGGATCCTCGCTGCTGATTGGCTGATCCTCCGCGGGCGCCGGGCGAACCGCCCCCTCCTATTGGTCGGCCGCGGTCCCGCCCCCGGTGTGTGCGTGCGCGCCATCAAGTGTGTCCCGGGCCGGCCGCCGTCGGCCGTCTCCCGGGGTGACGGGCTCGGTGTCGCGTCCCGCGGAGCTCCCGGTGCGGCTGATGCGCGGCCCTGCCTGAGCCCCTCGCCGGGAGCGGCCCAGCGCAGCCGGAGCGCGGCCGCGGCCACCCGGGGCTGACGCCGGTCCCCGCCGGCCGCCGCCGTCGCCGTGGCGGGGCCGGGCCGGGCCGCGCGCGGCGGAGCGCCCCGGGCCCCGCGCGGCCGTTGAGCTGCGGGGCCTCGGCGGAGCCGGCGGTGAGCGGGGCGGGAAAGGACCCGGGGGAGGCGGAGGGGGCTCGGCAGCCTGGGGGCTCACTCTCTCCTTCCGCGTCAGAGAGGGCATTGTACAGAAAGCGTTGGGCTTATAAGCTAAAAAAGTGCTCCCACGGTGGGAGAGACGAGCAAGTGACCCATGCGGGAAGCGAAGCCGGGATTTCAGAGTTGCTGCTCTCTTGGAAACAGGAAAGGAAGGTTGGAAACGTGGCCGGAAAGTGCAGATGCTCTGTTGGACTGCTGGACTTGTAGTAGCGTCTCTTTACAGAAAGTCTGATGGTCCTAAAGCTGTTCCGCACAAAGATTTGAATGCTTTGGGCTTTCAGGACATCACAGGTGTTGCACCTTATTTAGGTCTCAACTACAATTTTGGCAGAGGGGATGATGTTCACAAATTTTTGCTGCATATGCTTACTTGGTTGCTACTGTTCAAAGTATGACACAGTAAAGTGCCCTTACAATTGACATTCAGACAAGGAACAGCAAAAAGTTAAATAATTAAAATGTGTGAGGAGGGTCAGCTCTAAACGATTTGTTTAGCTGTGTTTCCAAGAACGTGAAGGCTTGGTGTGACTGAAATAAATTCTTTATTGTAAAAGCCTCTGCTGAAGGTGGTGTACTAAATGTACTCTCCTAAATGGTGTGCAGGCTTCACTGCTGAGTTTGACGGGTTTCTGGGCTTGTTGGTTTCAGCTGACAGATATAATACCTGGAACAGGTTTGGGATGTCATTAGTGCAGCCTATAAAACACCTGTCACATGTTCCACACATATTTCAGGTGTCAAGTCTCTCCAAACTGGGATATCAGAATGGCATTTGCCTCCCTACCGTAATATTTTCAGCAGTGTTGAGTGTCTTATCCTCCTAGAGTGGCTTGTTTTTGAAAATTTTTATCTGATTTGTCAATTCCTGCCCACCCTCTTTTATGGCTTTGTATTTAAACAAGATTCTTGTGCTAGGGCATAGTTGCTCTCTGCTTTTCACTCTTGGATAGGTTCTCTTCATCTCATGAATCCCATCTGAATGCTCTGGGCCATATGTAGGCTCAAGAGCAATTTTGTGATGGTTTGCATAGATAGTCTGTATAAAATGGGATAGGAATTGTTCTGTGGAGATGCTCAGGCACTGAAAATGTTACATTTTTGTCCTTTGACAATGACAATGGCACATTTTGTTCACTGAGCTGTTACATTTCACTTTCTAGAAATTCGTGTTGCTGTGTTCTCAAAGTGAGCTTTGTTCAGACTTGCTCGTGGGTTGAGGCACCACAGCCCACCGCATGTGTGTGGGCTTTTTTTCTTTTTGTAAATGATTTGGTATTCTTCAGAGCTTGATTTTAGTACTTGTAACAGTTGTAATCATCTTGCTTTTTTTAGGAACTTCTCTACTCTCCATCCACTCAGCTCTCCTGTGGAGCGGCTCAGGTTCTCGTGGATAAAGGAATATAAATGTTTAAAGAGTATCTGTTGTCTCTGCTTTGGCTGAAACCTTACCTATTTCTGACACTGAATGGCAGCAGATCCATGCAAAGGCATCCTTGAATATAAGCTTCGTAAGATCAGGAGGAGTTCAGTTCCTACCTGTATAAATTATCTAAGCCATCATCACAGTTTATTAGGATTGTTGTAATATTTAATTATTCAATTCTTTGGCACAATTTAAAATCACCTTAGTTTGAGGTTAGTTATAATTTAAAGTATGAAGAGAATTTTGAGATACAAGCTTTAGGAGATCTGCCGTGGTAATTCTCAAAAAGAGGAATGATCTGTTTCTTTGTGCTTGAAGAGTGGAAAGTGGATTTGTGGAATGATGAAAGCACTTTGTGCTCCTATTTAATTTAGTAACAATTACTAGATATCATTGGCAGTTCCTCAAAATACTCACTAGAGAGCCACAGTTTCCTTGCTGTGGGATCTTTTTGTGCAAAAGAAATTGGCAGTTGAATGAATACACTTAGCAGGTCGGGATGTTCTTTGTTTGCTTTTAATGCCTTATCCTGTTATGTTCTTGTAAGTCTTATTCATGCTTGAAATTGCTCCTTATTCTCTGTCAATCAGCAGGGCTGTGGGAGCTGTTGGTGAGACAAGCACTGAAATCTCATAGCTGGATGTTTTGCTCCTCTAACTTGCAAGTTGCCTTCTGTGCTGTGGTCTGGCATTATTATTTGGGATAAGTAGTGTGTGGTGGCTGCCCAAGTCTGTGAAAGGGAGGTAGATGAAGTGTGAGAGGATGGAAAATGGAAAGATAATGAGACTGAAGACAACACACTGAACAGCCAGGCTGCTGCCTTCTTTGTACAAAGTGCCTAACTATTTCTTTTCCCCTTTTTTTTCTTTCTAGGAGTGACAAGACAAGGCCTTGGCTCTGAAGTCTCTCTGCCGGTCTCCTTGGGTTGCTCTGGCCTGCCCACATTATTCCTGTAGCTTTGGTGGCTCTGGATGGCTGGTGAAGAGGGATGTTCAATCTAATGGCCAATTGCTGCAACTGGCTAAAACGGTGGAGGGAACCTGTCAGGTAAACATGGGAAAGTATTTTACATTTCTCACCTTCCCAGACTGTGTTTCCCCTGGGTTTTATTCATTGTTTCATATTTGATCATGTCCAGCCTCTCACCCACCAGCACCCCCAAGTTCTTTCTCCCCAGGGCTCTTCTCCATCTGCTCATCCCCCAGCCTGTGCTGATGCCCTGACCCAGGTGCAGCACCTTGCACTTGGTCTTACTGAACCTCCTGATAGTCCATGGGCCACTTCTTGAGCTTGTGCAGTTCCCTCTGGAAGGCTTCAGGTGTGTCAGCCTCGCCTCTCACCTGCCAACTTGCTGAGGATGCTCTCAGCACCTTTTCTATCTCATTAGTGAGGATATTAAACCACACTGGTCCCAGTATGAACCTCTGAGGGGCACTGCTGGTCACTGCTGTCACCACTACCCTCTGGCTGTGACTGTCCAAGCAGTTCCTTACCCACCCACCTGCCCATCCACTGAGCCCATCTCTCCAATTTGGACACAAGTCCAGATAAATGGTATCTGTAATCCTTCCTTTGTCCACTGCTCTGGTCACTCCATCACAGAAAGCCTCTAAGCAGCTCGGGGTAAAGTTTGGTTGGTTTTTGCCTTATTCTTCCAGGTTCCGCATTTTGAGATTCTAAAGTATAATTTGTTGGTATTTTGGATTCTTTTCTCAGAGAATTCTTGCTCTTCTGAAAGAACTTGTATGAATTATACTTCATGTTTGATACTATTACAGTTTCAAGTTTGCAAATAGCGGTGTTTTTTAGAAGTCCATCACTTAAAGAGGCATAAAATTGAGCAAATTGATTTGACCACCAAATCTTTGTGAATAGGAGGAAGAACTGAGCTATACACATATAAATATGGTTTTCCTGGGGCTTTTAAAATCCTCTCCTGGTAAAAATATTAACCTGTATACCAGTTTACTAATAAATTGTGCATTCCTAGCGCTGCTGTTTTGCACATTTACAGTCTAAAAACAAAGGTATGGTAAGTCCCACATCTTTCCAGCATCTGATGTTGTCTACACAAGTGGGTGTTGTTCAGATACACTGATGGAGACAGAAATAATTCTCTAATACAGGAAAAACTTTGAGGCAGAGAGATGGTAAATACAGGGGAATGGAACTGCAATTACAGACATTGTTAAAGGGACCATGAGCACACCAAATAAAATTTAAAGTACTGTGAAATTAAATTGCAGCAGGCAAATGCCAGTTGAAAGCAGAGTCATTGTCTCATGTGAAACTTAGACTATCGTTTGAGATTTTCATTTCATACCTTGTTCTGCTTTCTGTTTCATCAGATGATTAGACATATTACACACCAGACACACAACAGTAACAGTGCCTTGGTATTTTGATATATCTTTTTTCTAGTATTTGGTGGCAAATTTGCTATGCATGCATTTAAAAATAGAATAACTGATGTGTAGCTAGAGGAAAAAAAATTAAATATCTTTGTCTTTTTTTTTCTGCTTATGGAGGAAGGTGACACTAATAATGGTGGGTCTTGATAATGCTGGGAAAACTGCTACAGTCCGAGGAATTCAAGGAGGTGAGTGAGTAATTTATCATCCAACATCCAAATGGAGCACTGAGAGTGTCATTCCTAATTTTCAATCATTTAAATCTGAAAATATTGCTTCGTCTCTTAATGTAGCTCTCCCTCCCATATTGTTGAAAGAAAATGTTGGTGGTTGGACCATCCAAATATCACATCTTAATGCAGACATTACAATGAACAATACAGTCAGTGGACTTGATTTTTTTTCTCTTTTTTTCCTTGTGTGCATGTGCTGAAGTTGCTTTCATGTGACTATTGCAGTAATGTGCATACAGCAGTAAACTTTATATGAAAATCAGTGTTGTAACTAGGTATATATAAGCAGAAAGGGTTTAAAAGAAGGAGATTGGTGTGTTTAACATTAAGGATGGTTCTAGTGTTACATATTTTTTATCATTATTTATAATGAGAAAATGATGATAAATAAAACAGGCACTAAGAGACAACTCGATTTTGAAGGGTACTTTGCCTTGGGTCATGCAAGCAGGATATAATTTGAGATAAAACTTGTGAAAACAAAAATTTCTTTATGAAAACAAAAATCCTGTATTTTTTCCCCTCCACTTGTGGGGTTGTCTTTCTAAATAACTTTCATCTTGTGCAAGAACAAGAGTTTACTTAGTAGTGTTTTGGCAGACTTGGAGACTCCACCTCGAGTTTGTTTACTTGTGTTATGTAAGTTCACAGACTTGCTAAAGCAGAAATAAAGTCGTGAGTATTCTCTCCTATTCCTCCATCTTTGCCCTGGAAACAGGAGTGTTTCATTATTTAGCCTTCCATTCTATTTGAAAATCACCTTTGCTATCTTTACCATCTGAATGTAGCAGTTATTTCTAAAAGTCCTATTTTTCAGGGGGAAAAAATGAGATAAAGATGTGTATTTCTAAAGGGAAACTCAAGGAAAAGATAGTTCTGATTTCTTGGAGTGTTCCCCAGGGCTTGAATGTCCTGAATGCCCATCTTGGCTGTCAGAAGGCTGGTGGGGATTTCTGCATTGCTCTTCAGAGCTCAGTGCTTTTAGCCAGACCTTCATTTTTTTCCTTCTCAACAAGCAGAATTTGCCATGTTTCTCTTGCCTTGTGCTGCCCAGCTGCATAAAACAGAGATCCAATTACCTCACTAAGCCCTGCAGGCACAGCTTAGTGCTGTGAGGTGAGTCCAGGCTTTCTTTGCCCTCAGGAAAAGGGAGACAGCAAGCAAAAAAAGTATAAAATAGAAATCTGTAATTTTTTAGCATATTGCATGGCAAATTAGGAAAAAAACAGGAAATAAAAATAAGCAAACAAACAAAGGCTAAAACCTGGCCTTGAATAAAGGGAATCAAATAATTTACATCTCAGAAGAACATGGTTTCAGTCATTGCGTCTCAGCCCGTGGTTTGAACTTCTGAAGCTGTTTTTGGCAGCCATGAAGGATAAAAAAATAAAATTGGCAGAGCACAGGGCTTCCTAGGTCATAGTGCATTAACTGTTTTGGTTGTTTTCCTTCTGGAAGTTTAATTACTACCATGGAAATGAGAGTGGAAGTGAAAATGCAGTACAGTCACCACCACTGCAATGGAACTGTGGTGTGAAATATTAAAACCTGCCTTTTGGGCCCCTCTCTTTTCTCCCTCCTTCCCACTCCCCCAGTGCTCCAGTTTAATTCATGTAAAGTACCTAGCTGACAGACTAATTAATTTAAAATTCCCTGAGGAGAGGGAAAAAATCTTCATGTAAGCAAAAACGTGGTCAGCAATATTTAACAGGGAGATTTTGCTCCATGTTTTTAAAATGTAAATTTTGCTACACAAAAAATCCCACTATAAAATCCTCTTTAAACTGAAGGCTTTCTTCTTTGACAGAGTCTCCTGAAGATGTGGCTCCCACAGTTGGGTTTTCCAAAATTGACCTTAAACAGGGACGCTTTGAGGTCACCATCTATGATTTAGGAGGCGGAAAACGAATTCGGAATATCTGGAGGAATTATTATGCTGAGTCCTACGGTGTCATATTTGTGGTGGATTCCAGTGACATTGAAAGAATGGAAGAAACAAAACAAGCCATGATAGAGGTTCTAAAAAGCCCTAAGATATCAGGAAAACCTGTGTTAGTGTAAGTAATGTAATAAATATTCTTCTAATAACCTGGAATTGGGTGAATTTAGACCTAAAGAACTATTGCTGTTGTAACTAATATTACTGTAACTTTAGCACTAACCAATAGTACAATTAATTTTATGGCTTTATGTTTTATTTAATCCTTCTCAGGGATATTTATTTCTCTCCTCTTTCATTAGCCATGGAAAAATAACAAGGTGGGATTTTTTTAACGCTTTAAAATTCTGATATTACTTGAAATGCCAGGTTAAAAGGCTTTACAAATTTGGCATGACAACATGATGAAAAAATATTGTTGCTACTTATGCCTGCATCAATTAATTAAATGGTAAATGGTTGATTATACTCAGCAATAGTGTGATCGCAGCAATAAATGTCTCGTTCACTTAGCACATGGTGCTGCTGGTGCATGGTCAGCCATATCTCTTTAAAGGAGGCTTTCATTGTATTGGACACGTGCCTTTTCTCTGTTTAATAGGGTTTGTAAAAATATACACTTTATTAAATTCCACACTGAAAATATTTGATAACAAATACTCTTTTGAAGTTGAAAAATAAACTCTGGAAGTTTAAAATGGTTTAGCAAGTCAGTATCTTTATGTCTGGTGAACATACGACCTCCAGAATGCATAAATTGCACAACATTCCTGTGCTATCATAAGGAATCTGTACAGGTAAGAGGAGAGGCCTCTTATTTTCAAGAAATAGTGATCCTCTGCTGAGGATTGAAGCTGAACCTGGTTAATTGTGTTGATGAAGTGGAGGGTAGCTCAGCAAAGGAATGGTGCATTTGTTGAAAATAGATTAGATTTCACCTTTCATTGCTCTGAATGTTACTGGCACAGAGAAGGCAAGAAAACCAACTTAGTTTAACTCAAATGTGTTTTGAACATGCA
>VZDJ01006092.1:928935-956323 GCA_008694505.1 Cyanoderma ruficeps
TTGGTTTTTTGGGGGTTTTTTTGTTTGCTTGGAGGTTTTTTTTGTTTGTTTGTTTGTTTGTTTGTTGGGTTTTTTTGGTGGAAATCTCTATGCTCTAATCGTATAATGGAGTTTGTTGGGTGGCTGACTGGACCTGCAGAGAATTGCTCACTTCCCTGGATCTTGATTTTGCTTTTTCATGCCTATCAGTAGCTAATCAGAAGGCAGAGTGTATTAATTGCTCTAATGGTGACTAAACCAAGTTTGTTGATGCTATTATTTTTTATTAGATTAAACATCAAGCCTTTGATCAGATTTGCTTTTGCAATGTTCCAGTTCTGTGGAGGGATCCAGTAATTCTGTGGTTTATGCTCCCTGTGTGAGCCTGCCTCTCAAGAATCCTCTCCTGTATTGTCAGATTTCCAAATTTCTGCTGAAAGTTAGCCTTTTTTAATATTATATTAATTTTGATGTTCAGATTTTGTTTGTGGTTCTTTTGGTTTTGTTGGTTTTTTTTAATAATGGGACACTTGCTACCCATGTAGCAATAAGTTCCCTAATGCCTTGCTACATTCTTTAATTAGTGCATTTTAATCTGTGCAGAATAGGCTGAATTGCCCATAAAATTGGACATAAAATTGGTGCCAAGTACTCTGTCTTATAGAAATGTGGGAATATGAGAAATCTCATGTTCAGTGTGGTATTTCCTACAAATTTCATTGCTGCTCTCCCATGTTATTATTTACTGCTGCCCATGGATTCTGCCCACAGAATCATTTTAAGACAGTTTTCCTCAAGTGGTGATGGTGTTGTCTTTTACTCTCTCTTGGTATAAATTACTTGGAGATGTTAAACTTGTCATTTGGGTTTTTTTACTGTTCAGTGTTATCGCCTAATTTATGTTTATGGGTAAATTCTTCTGGCAGCATCCTCAGGATTTATATAGGCATGCAAGTTTAAATTTTCTTTACTTAAGATTATTGTTGTCCTTTCCTTTATCAGAAAGGACCATACAGACATCCTATTATGCAGGCAAATGCTGGTTTTGTTTGAGATTAGTTATGTTTGTTGTGAGTCTTTGTTTTGGTTTGGGTTTTTTTTAAAGTTAACATGGAGCATGTGCAATGGGAAATGCAAGCCCATGTGCTGTGACTGATATTTTATAGCAAGAAAATTTTGAGAAGGTATTTTGTTAGGAGAAAGCTACTTTCTACCTGTTACTTGGGTGATAAGGGATTATAGCTAATAATGTTTCACTTTTTTTCATAGAATGCTTGCAGCTGGTCTTTAATTTGTTTGGTTTTCTGCATATTTATGTAACTGCTGATAACACTGGAAAGTTACTTTAGTGATTACTGCAAAATTGCTGCTGCTAATAATTTTGATTGTTCAGTATCAAATTCAGTGTAAACTGTAGTTCATACTATTATTTCATACTGTTTATTTTCTGTTAATTGCACCCCCTATCAAGGAGAAGGTTTCCACAAGTCTTCCTCACTTCCCAGTTCTCCACTGTGTTTTACCTGTTTTGCCTATTTCTAACCAGTTTACAGCTGTAGGTGACTTATTCAGACAGCTGTTTCCTTAAGTATGAAAACTTGGATTTTGAAAACTTGAGTTTTATTCCATGATTGAAAGTACAGCTCTTGTTTATTGGCTAATTTCTACTCTGCCCTTGGAACATAAAGGTATTTTAATATATGCAGTTAAGGGGAGAGTATTTAATGAAATCGTTTCAGTGGTGTCATCATCTAGGTTTATTTTTTGTTGCTACTGGGTAAATAATGTTTTTCACTTTAAGATTCAGGCATTTGATTGTATTTTGATAACAGTTAATTTCAGTTGCAGTTTTAATCTGGGATGGAAGAAATCCAGCTCTTTCTAAATATCACAATGTGAAAATGACTTTGATAGTAGATTAATTTTTTTCCCCACTACATGCAACTAAAAATATCCAGTTCACTTAGTGTCTTGCTGAATTGCAGTGCAGTTTGTTCTGCCTTCTCTGACTAGCCAAATAAAGTGGTATTGATTGTGTCTTTGCACAGCACAAAGCAGTTCAGGAATACATTTCTAGTTTGCTGTTTGGTTTTACTGTGGATTTTTTTTTTTTAATTTCTTTTTGGAAATAACTTTTTTGTCTCAGTTACATTGCTATTATCTGTTAAATTGCATGGAGAGCTATTTCTCACTCGGTTCCAAAAGGAGTTGGTTACAGAAGGTTCCTTCCAACCTAAATCATTCTCTGGCTCTAGATTTTGAGGGAGGAGTAGGGGGTGTAAGAATGCTTTTTATTCTATTTTTTCGTTAAGTTTTGTGCTAGCAAAAGTGAGACTGCTAATGTGACTATGTATTTAGGTAGGATAGGCAGCATTAAGAATGTGCCTTGTGAGTGTGTAATTAAGGATCATATTCCCCTATCCTGACAGGGGCTCTGCCTGTGGAGCTAAATAATATAAATATCTCCATGTCAGTTTATGAAAAGTTGACGAACTTTTCCTATAGAGGTAATATTGAAACATTCCTGATAAGTTTTCTGACCTCTTATTTCGTTTAGGCATCCCATTCTGGATTGTTACTAATGGTGTCTGCTTCATGTGTGGACTTGTTTTGTAGAGTTTCAGATTCCTGGGGAAAAAAAACATTTAAAATTAGAGCAAGTAAATATAAATGCTAAAAAATCCACAAGGCAATAAATACTTATTTTTATTTTGTGAAAAGTAAATAAAACATTTTTATGAATCCTGTTTTTGAGATTAACAGTATTGTCAATGCTTCCCAACAGCACAGGGAGTTTGTTGCCACACTGTTTTAGTTTGAAGAGCCAAACTAAACTTTAGAACTTTTAAACTTTGAAGAAGTTCAGAAGAACCAAAAAGGGTCACTTTTATCCTTTGATCCTTTCCTGCAGTTCAGTGTTTCTGTGCAAACCATAAAAGTCTGTACTCTGTTTTGAAGAACGGATTCAGTTTTTCCTGAGAGCTCTGCTGAAGGGAAAGTGGGAAGAAAAGTGAAGCAGTTGAGGGGTCCCATGAGTGCTTTCCCAGATCAGTTTGGCACGGAGGATCCATTGATATTTCAATCAGTTCATTTCTTGTGTCATCTGCAGCACGGACAACACCAGCAGCAAATTGCTTTGCAAGGGTTTCTTTTTTTATACCTGACTGCAAGCCCAAACTTTTCTTTAGATACTTGAGTATATTCTTGAGTGTTGTTCATGCAGATTTCTATGTTGTTGATCATCTCCCCTTGCTCCTCCACCAGAACTGAGATCTGGATAAAGAGTTCTTTCACGTCTTTGATCTGGTTCTCCAGATTGATCAGCTCTTTGTGCCTCTGCTCGATCTCTGACAGCTGAGCTTTAGTAATCTTGACTTCAGTGAGTAGATTTTCATTGAAAATCTCCCATTTTCCCTGCTGGAGCATGTCATTGACTTCCTCCTCAGACACCTCTTTCCCAGCTACCTCGAGCTGGCGGAGGATGAAGGTCCTGCACTTGTCCTGCTTGGCGGTGATGGCCTGGTTGTAGGAGAGCATGGCCTGGAGGTAGCGGTGGGACAGGAAGGCGTGCTGGGCTGCCAGGATCCTCACCGTGGCTCGGGCTGGCCCGTGCTCATTTTCAGCTCTCCTCACTGTTTTTGACAGCTCATCCAAACATTTGCGTACGTGCTCTGCTTGAACTTTGATTTCCCTTGCTATGTTAGATTCCTTCTTGAGGACGCTGAATCTTCTCATTGAGGACACGAGGCTTTTTTGTTGTTGGCTGAATTTATTGACTTCTTCCACCAGATTATTAATTTCGTTCTGGAGCTTCTGGATTTCATGCAAGTGCCTTTCAGTTATGGGCTCTTTCTCATAAATAATGGCCTGCTGTTCAAACTCCTCCTGCTCCTCTTCTTGTACAGTTGCACCATTGTTTTCCCCAGCTATCTGTAGTTCCTTAGCCCTCAGTTTGAGCTCTTGCAGACGATCTCTCATGGCTTTTGTGGTCAGGATTCTTTCCTGTTTATTGGGGTTTTTTTCCCTCTTGCAACACAGGAAGTTAATTCCACTGTCTTTTTTGTTTGGTTCGTTTCATCGCACTGGAATTAAAATGTAACAACAATCAATGTTAGTGGTTATAGGTATATATGAAAAGTAGTTTTGGAGATTAGAGTCACTTCCCTCTGCACCAAAGTAAAATTAGCAATAAGTTGGAAGTGGAGGGTATTCTGAACAAGTTGTGATTTGTAGCCCAAAGCCATTTTTGTGGTAAATTTGTTATGCAGAGCACAGAACTTAGAAGTGTGGAGAGGACTTTTATTTTGGGGAGGAGGAGAGAAGCAAGTAACTCCAATTATTTTATCATTGTTCTTTACTTGATGAAAACTAACTAGCCTATAAATCTTTTTGGAAATAGAAGTGAGTGTGGCTGTGCCGTTTTTGGATTCTCAGTAGGAAATATTTCAGTTTTCCAGATTGAGACAAACTTTGTAACAAAACAGTGTTCTGGCATGAATTTAGACTTTTAATTTGGCCACACTCAAAAACCTTTCTCCATTTTCGTTGCCTTTTTTTGCCTGGGGTGTTAGATAGTAACTGAAGCAGTTAGCTACAACAAAACAGAACTAACAGACCTCTGATCATTTAAGAACTCCAATAATTTAGCATGAAAATAAATTAATTTATGTTTGAGTTTTTGTGGAGTTGAATCCATATCACTAATGTTACAGCATGAAGATTTTCTAAGCCTTTTTTGAATTACTGTTACACTGTCATTTACATTCTTCATAAAACTGATGCAAATGTGCATTGTGAACCACAATGGGCTACAATTCAGTGCTGTTTCTTATTTAACAAAAAGCAGATATAGTTTTGTTTTATTCCCTAGCTGTTGTGCAAGCTTCACTGGAGAGATAATTAAGAGCAAGATACTTTCTAAAACACGCCCAATGGAATTCAGTTGAACTATTTTTAATCAGAGGGAAGAAGGTATTTTTCTCAAACTCTGCGTAAGTTGTTTCCTTGGACTGTGATCAAGAATGGAAAATTTCACTAAGAATTAACATGTTCAGAACTAGAAGATTATGGGATTTTTTACTTAGGGTCTTCTGGTTCCATCAGATGTGTGTCTTTCAAAGGGCTGTTCAAGCATAAAGGTTGAACATCACAGTGGTATCTTCTGGCTGTTTCAGAGCTTTTAGGACTGTTCTCTGAAACAGTAGCATTAAATAGTGCAACTCTTATTAAACCCTGATTCTACAGGTATTTTTTTTTAGCAAGCAAATGTTTCTTAATAGTATCCAAAAGATACATTTTTAGAAACTGCAAAGGGTCTGTGCAATAACCTGTCAGTATGCAAATGATTTTCTTGTATTTGAACCATTCCAAATGATGCTGCTGTGGTATCTCTGCTCCCCTATGCATATTTAAAGTCTCTAAATGGATTTTTGTATAAGTAAGGGAGTTGAGCAGTGTAGACACGTCTTCACAGACTTAAATCTGGCTTTCTGTAGGAGGATTAGTTGAAAAACAAAACTTGAAATGCTTCAGAGGTCAGTCATGAGAAAGAATGTTGATATTCTCCCCTAGTGTGGAGTTTCCTTACTGCTCTTTTTTTTCCCCCTCTTAATGCCTTAATACTTGAATTTAGTGTTTGTTGATTCACATCAAGACACTCTCAAAATCTTGGGAATCATCAGAAGTTGCAGTAATGTGCTGAGACTTGTGATCAGACAAGTGGGCAAGTTATTTGTTGGAGAACATTATTCTGGAAGGTGCAAAATGTATTAATTTCATGACAGTAATGCCTCTCTTCATTGCTGGACTTTTCTGTGGATGTCCCCATGGCAGACCTCAGGCAGTTTCTCCCAGATAACATTTTTCAGGAATGTTCCAGAGCTGCTTGGCACCACCAACAGGGAAAGTTCAGCCTGGGGCATGTGAAAGGACCCAGGGCTGCTAAACAGGGGTTCAGAGAAGTGACCTGAAAATCTCTTCTAGTCCAGCCTCACACATCTGCTGACTCATATTAATTTAGCAGGGCTGGGAAAACCTGGGATTAATAGCAAGTACTAAGGGCACCATTAATGCTTATGGTATGAGGTGACAAGAATTTCTTGTGTCTAAGAGAGTTGGTGCATTGCTCTTGAAATAGCTGTGTTCCTTGGGGCTGAAGGGAGGAGCCTCACAGAACTGCAAAACAAATCTGCAAATATTGTGAAATATCAAAGAAGTGAGCAGAAAATACTGGAGTTTTTTTTTTCTTGTTTAAAGATCAGTCTCACAAAAGACTGGAATGTAAGCAGTTGAATCTTAGTTTTATTATCTTCTCTGCTCTCGGGCTTGCCTTCAAAGCCTGCCACTGAACAGGCTTGCCAATAATTGTGCTTGATTATACTGGCAATTGGAACACATGCTGGTTTCAAAGAAATGAGGATGTCTTCATGACAGAGATAACCTTGCAAATTGTTGGCTTGGCTTCTTGAGTGTTCCACAACAAGCTCTGTTCATTTACTGAGTCCTTGTTTTGTCCTACGTGTTTGTGTATAGGGGCACATCCTGTTTTTCTTTTGGTTGAGATGAAAGCACTTTCCTTGAAGTGTTTTTCAGTAAAGGGAGAATATGCCTATTCTTTAGAGTTGAGTAAATGGAATATATGGACTGAAAGCGTTCCAGTGACTTAGTCTGGCCCCTACATTCACTGCCCATTGCAGTGTTATTATCATGCATAAGTGATTAAGTTTGTTTTCTTGAAGCATCTTTATTTATAGCTATATGTAGTTATAAACAGTTGACAGGTTCAGAAATACAATTTTCACATCCTTGTCAAATATATTTTAAGGGTATTGCAAGAGTCTTTGCCTTCTGATAACTTGGTTGTGTTGCTCCTCAGGAACAGGGTTATGTGAATCTCCATTTTATGGTATGAGGTGACAAGAATTTCTTGTGTCTAAGAGAATTGGTGCATTGCTCTTGAAATAGCTGTGTTTCTTGGGGCTGAAGGGAGGAGCCTCACAGAACTGTCTTTATCAAGACTGGGAAGTCTTGATAAAGACAATTCCCTCAGCACACTGACTAGGGGAATAATGGATCCTGGTAGCTGGACCACCACTAGACTCTCTCATGATAATAAAGTATGTCCAGAATTCAAAAATAATGAGTTTGACAGAAATGAAATTTTTTATATTATCATCTCCATTTATTTAAAAAAAAAAAAAAAAAGGCAAGCTGAAGGGTCCACGTGCTTAATTCCAAAGCAACCACATAGAATATGCTTCCACCTGTCTGATAAATTTATCAGTAGACCCAGGAAACATGGAGCCTACATCCCAAACTAAGATTTGGGCTACATTAAGTCAAAAGACATAATTGGATACATGAAGTAGGAAAGTTAATTGTATAGAACTCTTTTGTTTCTGGTTGTAATTGAGTTTAATGGCTTCTTATTTGACTTTGCTGGGTTGTTTTATTTCTTCCCCAGTCCACAGATTACCAAAGCCTCCTGTTCATTTTAATTTCTGCTTTTGTTCACTATTTCTTGGTTATTCAGCACTTTGATTGAAATGCCTGACAGCAAAGGCTGTTTCTGTTTGATCTTTGATACCATTGGCCACCTTACCTTGGTTTTAACATCCTGCACTCTCTTCCAGAGAAGAGGACTTGCAGGCAATCAAGGAACAGAATCTTCTCTTTAAGAGCTCTTTGAGATGTATGATCTGTGTTCTGGCTCATGCTGCCTTCTTTACCTCTGCTGAAACTGGTGGGTTTTTGTTTGTTAGTGGTTCTTTTTGGTTTTGGGAGGGGCTTTTTGCTTGGGCTTCTTTTTAATGATTGCACCAAAAATAAGGATAGGTTTGTTTGCCTGACCCTTAGCCATGAGTCAGTTAAGGACACTGGGTACATGATGCTTTCAAGGCAATGCGTCCCAAAGGAATTTCATGTTACACGTAATCCTAAACATTTGTTTTTGTACTATTATTTTTTATTCATTTCCAGGCTGCAGTGAAATTACATGACAGCTCTGTCATGTGGTGCCAAGAAACCCATCTAACATTTTTGCAAGCACAATGGCAAAGAGTAAATCTTGGAGTCATACTCTGGGGCTTGGTTACTGCTTCAGTGTCTTAAGTTTGCAACAAAAAATCAGTGAGAGATATGTACTATTTAAATGGATATAGTTCAAAATCCTTAAAGTAGTAGTCTTTGGGGAAAGCTGGTGTTTTGAGTTGAAATTCAGTTTGTGCTGTCTCACGTTCTCACAAGGAAAGAAGGAACTTGTTTGGCAGTGTTTTGGAATCTTGCCCTCTTACTCAAAGATGTATCTGAAGTAACTAAAGTAGGATATCTTGCTACAAGTTACATTTCTTTTCTCCTTTATTTAAAAAGTTTCCTTTAGCTTAAATACCTTGTAAACAAACATGCCTAAACTAAGGATTATGAGACACAAAGTGGCTGGATGAAAATATCCTCTTAAGCATCTCTGCGGTAAGATAAGTCCTTGGAAAAACATACTTAAAAATAGTTTTAAGTTCAAGTTTCTGTTTGTGGAAAGTGTGGGAGTGGTTCAACAAGAAAATTCCAAAGGCAAAGAGCTTGACCTGCCTAAAAATATGCCACAGATGAGATGATAGTGCAAAATCAGTAGCAGTTTCAGCAAAGGGGATGATCACAACTTCTCTCTGGGCAGCCTGTGCCAGAGCCTCACCACCCTCACAGTACAGAATTTCTTCCTAACATGTGATCTAAATCTTCCCTCTTGCATTTCAAACACTTAAGCCTTGTCCTATCACTGTGTAAAAACTGCCACAAGACTTTCCAGGGAAACCAAAATTAGCAGTATGTACAAGAATAGAAATGCTGCATTTGAAGCAAGGTAGCTTGAGAATTCTCTAATTAATGTGAAATGGATTGTGGGAGGTGGAGAAATGTGGATATTGAGTAAAACCAAGAAATTCAAATGTAGTAAAGCAGACCTGAGCATTCAAAGAATTCACTAGGTGGGGAAGAATTAGGCCAAAGTTGCTGGGAAAGTGTAGCCAAATCGTGCTGCTCTGGAGTGAGTTTTCCAAGAGATATGGAGAGAGGGAAAACAGACTTAAAATACTTCAAGATGTTCTTGGGCCTTTGACCACAAATCTGTAACACAGTTACGGTGTAGGAGATGTAGCTGTCTTGTGTTGGTATTTTGCTATTTTTGAAGTATTTGATTCAAAGATACATACAATGAATCAGCTGCAAATCTGAGCTTGTTCCTTGGGAGTTTTGAAATCTTTGTTATGATTGTGTGGCTGCAGGTGTAGACTTGAGGAAAAGCATCCACCAGCATTTCCATGTCTGCAGACATTCCTGCTGATACTTTGGGTAAGAGGAGGTGAGGAGTTCATGCTTTTGCAGTGACATAAATCCCAGTGAGGGTGATGGACACTGCACCTCACTGACAAAACAATGATCTCATTCTGCAAGTGGCTTAGTCTGCGGCTAATTCTCTGTAATTGGTAAGAATTTCATGTTTTGATGAGGATTTTTTCACCTGTTTAACCAGAGATTTGCTGTCAGAAAACCTAACTGAAACCTAGAAAGAAAGTCATGATCTCCTCTGCCCAAAGATCACCTCATTAAGGTCCAAATATTGATATATTTTAAAGCAGTATTTGAAAATAAAATAGGAGCAAGAGGAAGGGCCGCAGCAGAACAGAGTACAGGTGGAATTGTTGCCATTTAATAGGATATAGAGTTTGAACTCATACTTAACAGCTTTGTATTGCTCTAAGTGGTGTGAGAGATTTGTCTTCCTGACAGTAGAACTGCAGACTCAGAATTTGTGCTGTGCACCATCCCACCTGCTTTACATTCCCATTTCATCTCTGTCACACCACAGAGCTGCCTGTCACAGCCTTGGAACTCACCTGTAATAAATGTAAGGCAGAGGTTTTTAAAAAAACAGAGAGGCAATTTGACTATACTTAATTTACCTAGGGTTTGATATATCAAGGTGAAATAGAGTATAAGAAGGCAATTCACTTTTTTTTTATCTTGTCCAAAACTATATTGCTATATAATTTATTACCATTTGTTTGGAATTACACATCTGGAAGCTGAACATAACTTGCTTTAGGTGAGCTCAGACATTGTTGGCTGCAGCCTGTTTGACTAAGAGGTGGGATTGAACTGATAGCAGAGCAGCGTGTGTCAAGAACCGTTTTCAGTAAATAGGAATATGATTCAGCCCTGTGGTGAGAATGAGGGCCACTTAACAAAATGAAACCAATTATAATTGCTGGTGTTCCTGTGACCAGTTCAAAAGCTAATATGAGAACTGAGGTTGCCTAGAGATATTGTAATCAGGAGTTTAGAATCTTAGTTTCAACTGTTCGCTTATTTAAATGTGACCTGGAGGAACTGTCTAGGGAAAATGTTGACTTACAGAAATGTCTCCTACAGCTCTCTGAAGTTGCATGAAAGGAGGCAGATAATCTTGTATCACTTTATTCACCTTTTTTTCATTATAGTTTACCATAGTAGTCAAAGTATTGTTTTGCATGAGACTTGAAGGCATCAATTGAAGTAAGTCCCTTTATTTGAGAAAGAGCCATGTGTCAACCATCAGAATTTACTGATGGGTTTGTCTTTGTTGTCAGCAACCCTGAGGGGGCAGGGGCTTGAAGTGCTAAAGAATGTGTGCCAAGGTCTGTTAATACTTCCATTTAGAAGGCAATATGCAAAAAATCACCTGATTGAGCAGGCTCAGAACTTCATCAAGAGTGCCTTTCTTGAGCCACTTGTAACTGTTGGTCTGTTCTATTTGTTAAAAGTATGAAGAATTCTGTTTTCCATGGCTTCCTCAAAATGCTCGTGAACTGATAATAACTGAAGAAGGAACAAACAAAACAAGCAGACAAGTCACTTCTTTTTGCCTGTGTGTAGGTCAGGAGTTTCACTTTCACGGATGTTAACATAAGCAAAGCATAAAGAGACAAAGCTCTTCATGCTGCATCTGCTGAGGCCTCACTTCTCACTTCTCTGCAATAAAACATCCTTCTGGTGTCCACAGGATTGCCCAAGAGAAAGGTTAATGGATGAGAGATAAATAAATCTAAAGGGGAAAAGGGTAGAGCGGGGTTTTTAAATAGAAGAGTCACTGTAGAGTGAAGAATATGGCATTGTTCTTTCTCCTTGTTTAGACTGCTGTTAATTTCAAAAGGTTCTGTCTTTGTTTTCCCAGCTAATTCCATCCCTCAAAGCTGTGGCTTCTTGAAGTAGCCTTAAAGACTAATTCTTGATCTTAGGTAAACCATTCTCGATTCATTTTCCTCCAAGTGCTTTCAATCATGAGGTTAGTTCTGATGCTTGTAATATTTTGACCTTAGGGACTCTGCTCTTCATGAATTTTGATGGACACTATGCAGACCTGACCCAGAATTTTGGGGTTGTGATCACTGATTCAGAGTAAATATAACCCCAAATGTAGCATATCTGAGACATTTTTACAGATTTTGTATTGCAAAGTAAACTTTTAATACTGGTTTGGTTTCTGTTTTGTTTTTTTTTTTCCCCTCTTTGCTCAGTAATTGAGATTTTATAGACAAGTCAAGGAACTTCCATAGCACTCAGACTTTGTTTTTCTCTGGCAGAAGTGGCTTCTAACAGAAATATTGTCACTGAGCTGTAGATGTCAGTTGTGCCAATGCACACATAACACTCCCTTTCCACATTGTTTCCCGTGACTCTTGAAGTTTAAAAGCTCTCCAGTTGCTTAGAAAAATCCTACTTGAGCTAAAAGCAGTAGGTGCCAACTTTCTCTTTATTTCTTGCATGACGTACGTTTGTTACACTGAGACAATTCAAATATACTTTATGTGAAACTGAAATAAGCCAGGCATGATTTTATAGATGAAAGCTTCTTACTCAGCAAACTTAATATGATAAACTAACAGCCACTCTGCTGTGCTTTCAAGTATGTTTTGATATATACCTCCTACAGGTTTTTAAACATGAAAAATTGCTATATATGAAGTTCAACTGACTTGGAAAATTAAAATCAAAGTCTGTCTTTTAAGATAACTGATATATTCCCTAAAGAAGGGGTTTTTTGCATAAAACTTGCTTCAGACCCTGGTGTTCCTGTACAAGAGCAGCAGAGCTGTGAGTCCATGTTCATGCACCGAAATACCTAACTCTTTGCAAGGCAGACATACATTATTTTTATGCCTTGACACTTAGGCACATTCCCATTCTAAACCCCACTACAAAGTTTTTTCTAATATCTGTAAATTTAGAAACATTTAAATAAGAGTATTTACCTCTGAATCCAGTGCTGGTGGCTTTTACTCTTTTTACACAGGAACTCCTGAGGTTAAGCTTCAGTATAATCCCAAAAACATTTTTCCAGAATATTCCCCGAGTAACATGTCTTGAGTAACATTCCATGAAGTATTTCCTTCATTCTTCTTCCTCTAGTTCTTGTATTGTTGTCCAAGTGTGATCATCCTCAGGAGTGGTAGAGTGAGAGAAAAACTGCCTTCTGCAACTGCAGGAGCCAGGCAAATTGATTACTTTGTGCCTGGGGAATCTGGTTGTGCCTGTTTGAAAGCCAGCCCTGCTGGGAGGCGGATCCCTCTGCAGTGCCCAGGAGCAGGAAGTGCCTTGGAGCAGCTCCCCTGAGAAGCTGCAAGTGGAGCAGTGGAAGCACAAGTAGAAGTGCAGGCTTCTCTTTCTTCTGCACCAAAGCGTGGAAGGAAAGGGAATTATTGAGGGTAGATGGATCTGTTTATGGAGGAAAAAAAGACCCCGTAGAATAATGTATTTTACTACAGTATCTTAAAAATACCTGAACTCTGTTTAGAAGTTTGACTTAAAAGTCTGAAGTGGGCAGGGATGTCCAGCAGTAGATGGACCTCAGCAAAACCACTTCAGTTCCTGGGAGGATTAGGCAGAGACAGCTGTTTGGATATGCTGCCTTTCCAGGTACAGCACCTCAGCAATATTTTTGGAATGCAGTCAGTATTGCTGCAGAGAAAGTGGAAGCTAATTGACCAGAAAGACAAATATGACACCTTTCAAGGTGTTAGAGGTTAAAAATCAGCAGCTACTGCGAGCTGTGGGATGTTAGTGTCAGATTGCCACTGAGCTATGCAGCTTACCAGCATTTCATTCTGCTTCAGCTGTGCTTTGTAGGCTGTGCAGAGCAAGAACAGCAGAAATAGTGCAGTTATTTCATCTTCAGGTGAGAGAGGAATAGGCTGTGGCAACAAACACTGCTCAGAAATGTTTCCTTCAATTAGATCTAGATGAATTGACAGCACTGCTGGGGAATGCTTCTTGAGACTGAGAGGCAGCACAGTAGGATTTTCAGACTGTAACAAAATAGGCTATGTGGGGGAGAAAAAAAGTGAAGGTTATTGTTTCTAGCCTTTTAATTACTTTCTTGCATTGCATCTCAGTTTTTCCCCGGTCTACCTTTGGTTTCATAGCCGGATACTGAGAGGACAAGTCTTGTTCTAGCTGGTTGGCGAAAAGAAGCAGTGCCAGAGTATTACAAACATATTGAAAATATCACAGGTTCTGTGTATGCATTGAGCAGCAGTTTGGGGATCCCTGCACTAAATCATGCAAAGCACTGTAGAAGTTCTTTCTTTAAGAAATGGGAATTCATTATCAAGAAAGGGCAGGGAAAAGAGCTTTATGCTCTTTCCAGCTCTGCAGGTCAATTCAGCAAAGTTTTGATTATCAGTAGGACATGGGGATTTTTATCCCCAGGATGATGATAAATAAGTGAATGGTTTGATTGGTTTGGATCACGAATAGTTAAGAATGGTGAAGATTGAGAGAGACTGGACATTTGAGAAGCTGCTTTTCTATGACCTCCTTCATAAACAAGTTCTTCTTGGAAAGGAAGATGAAAGATTAGGTAATGAATCATAGCTCATGAGGGTAATGGTGACAAGGAATGTGGGATTTTGGGCTGTAGATGCAACACAGCATTTTTTCTAATGTTTTTGATGCTGAAAAATCTCTTAGGAATAAAATAATTAAGAATTGAAGCTCTCATACTGGGATTCTGGAGAATATGGAAGAATAAGGTCTTAGATCAAATTAAAGTGCTGACAAGTTCTGGTGACTGTGGAGTGAATTCTTACCACTGTTCCTTCACAGCAAGGAATTAACATAAATTCAAAGTACAAGCTTTGGTCTAAGTTCCCAAAAAGTCATTTGAGTTAATGATAATGACTTTGAGATTTCAGGAGGATGACTATGATGTCTGGTTCCAAAATCTTCTGCCACTGAGCCTGTGGAAAGCCAAATATTTGTCTTCTTATCCAGAAAATTGAGTCACAGTTCTCATGTCATGGAAATATTGCTAAATTTCAAAGGAACATTATTTTAGTGGAATTCCTTTATTAGAGAGAAGCAAGTACAAATTTCTTGGTTTCTAATGCTGTGCAGCACTTAGCTTGGATTAATAATGTTGTACAAAGTGCAAAATAAGGTTGGATTGTATTTTTATACTTCTAAATAAATGTCTGTCTTCTAGAGTCCTGTTTCCTACCATAAATGAGTGACAAGATAATGATCTTCATCTTACAAAATACTTATTTTGTGAGTTATATGGGGGTTATTTTGCTTTCCTCTGTTTAATAAAATACAGTTTTTAGAGCCATTTATGCAAGTTCCTCCCTCTACACTTCAGGTTTTACTCGGGAAAAGCAAGTTCAAAACATTGGTTGGTATCAGAGAGAAATGCAGGCAGAGTTGAGATGATCCTGAAGCACTTTTGCACAGGGAAATGCTCACAGTTTGGGAAGTTGCAAAAGTGTGAACTTTCATGCAGAGGCTCCAACAGATTGTCCTGTGTTGCTTTAGATGTAAAGCAGGATGGTTTTGTGTGTCCATTTCCTTAAACTGTAAATATGATTGCCTTCTCTAGAAATAATATTATTGCTAAGCACCTGAGTGATTGTCTAACACAAGTATCTGACAGAAATGGTGCATAGACTAACATGCTTATTAGCTGAAACAAGGAATTTTATCATTTCTTTCTCAGTCTTCCCCTTCTTCCTAGTTTTGTCACAAACTCAGCTTTTGGAGGCGTGAGAGTCTGTCTTGTGGCAGGATGCTGAGTGTTTCTCTTGATCTTCCCTCTAGGCTGGCAAACAAGCAGGACAGAGAAGGAGCTCTGTCAGAAGCAGATGTCATCGAGTCCTTGTCTCTGGAAAAGCTGGTTAATGAACACAAGTGTCTCTGTCAAATTGTAAGTAGATTTTAAGATGCTGTGTTTTCTCATATCTTTGTAAAGCTTCCATTAAGGTAGGAAATTTTGCTACATGGCATAAAACTGAAATTTAGATGTAGTATTTGCAGTCCAGTTAAGAAAAAACCTAGCAGGAGGTCATTGTGGGGGGAGCCAAAACCAGAAATCTTTATGAAAGCTAATTAATATTCGTCAGTATTTCAGATAATATATCCAAATTAGTAGTCCCTGAAATTTTTCTTTAAGCTTTTGTTTTAATCTACCAGTGTCTTAGGCAGGGCTTTACTTCCACAATCTTTTTCTGATGGCTCTAAAAAACATTTTGAAAGACAATGTGGGTTATGGTGTTATTAACCAAAATAAGAAGGGAGTTTTATAAAACCCTTTCAGCTTTGGATTTCAAAATGAAAAAAATAATTCATTGGGGAGATTTGCAGAATTTATAGAGCCCTACATATTGCTATTATTTTCTCTAATAGCTGAGTTAGAGCAGGGCTTAGCTCTGTTTATTATGTCATGATTATCTGAGTGCTTTCCTTCAGTTAGTGCACTTTGCACATACAGCAGCCATAAAAATTAAAATTGCAAGTTCATCCTTGTTTTTTTTCCAAGGGATTTCTGTGCCAAAAATATTTTCTTGAAAAATATTCAGTAAAAAAACCCCTGAAAGATACAAGTGTGTTCCAATACATCCAAATTGCTTAATTTCTGACATGTGCCAGTAAAATGCTGTCCTTGTTCTTTATTTATATTTTCTGTGTAATTAGGAAAGACACCAGATCACACACTCTTAAGACTCTTTCATACTCTAATGGACACTTTCTTTACCAGGCTCTTTAAAGATAAACATGGTCCCAAATTCCTTCAGTAGGATGACTCCTGGGGTCAATTTAAAGAGAGGCATTGTGGAACAAGATAGAAAGTTAGGCAAGGACCAGAAAACCTCTTGGTTCTTCTTATTCTTTCAGTTAGTTTTCCACTGGATCTTTAAATTTCCCCACAAATTATCAAAGCAAATGCAAGGAGTAATTTGTCTTGCTGTTGGACAGAGTCAGTGAGAATGACCTTCCTATTTTTCTTATTTAAGATGCCTGTATATTCCATATTTCTAAATTTTTATATTTTGTCACCAAACTGCAGCAATAATAATGTTGGTGCAAACTGAGAAGAACATTGCCCCAGTGCTGGCCAGTGTTTGATCTCAGTTTTCTCAGAGAAACAAGTTGTATAGACTCTCTGTACATCTTCTTCTTGAGTAGGTTCTGCTGGAGGGTATTGCAGGGTTCTATAGTGAAAAGGACTCATATTTGAACATTAATTTAAACATAACTGGTCAGAATTTTTTTTCCTGTTGTAAAGTGTACATTCCATATCTGACTGTGGTGCCATTTAAATGCTTGTCGGACAGAAAGGTTTTTCAGATCTTGGCATTGGAGAGTTGGTCTCATTTAATCTTCATAAACACAAATCCTGAACATGATCAGTGTGAAGTATCATCTCTGCATGCCATAATATCATCTCTGCATGCCATACACGTAGCTGGATCTATTAAATTGTTATTCAGAGAATGTTTTAAAAGACACATACAGTGCTCCAAAACATTCTGGAAAACAGTTCCCAGGAGATCTTGAGAGAATGTCTTTTCCATGTTCCAAGCTTGAATCAAGCCCTGTTGCTTTTGTCCCAATTAAAACCTATTTTACTTATCTTCCTGACATGCAAACTTAAGAGGGAATTATTCTTTTCCTATTTGCAGTTTCACCTTATGTTTTTGAAGGCTATTATCCTATCTCTGAAGTGTTTTAATCTCAAGAGAAGCACTCTTGGTCCTTCAGTGTTTTCTTACTGGATGTGTTTTTGTAACTATTTCATAACTATTTTCAGAACTTTTTTCTCAATGAGGTTTGCATCTCTCTTTCAACAGTTTTGCCTAGATCATGTTTCTCTCACTTGCTGCTGAGAGTATAATGACAAAAAGTTTTACTCCAGTTGAGGTCCAGTGCCTATTCTGATGTAAAAAATTGGTTTGACAGCTTTTCTGATAAATTCACTGGAGTTTTTATTTATCCCTGAGGTGCTTATGAATTTGTTCAACTTTTTTTCATGAACTGAAGCAAAGCTGATTGTCTTTCATCTCAGATTTTTCAATTTTGATTGATAAATCTAGCAGGGACTATTTACAACTCACACTTCTCAGTGTTTTACAGGCTTCACAGTAAACAGTAAATTGTTCAGCTAATTTCTTGTTTCCAGTCAAGGAATGTGGTCTGAACCACAAATATTTCTTCCCTCCTTCTCCATATATTTACAGGAACCTTGCTCAGCCATCATGGGCTGTGGGAAAAAAATTGATAAATCGATAAAGAAGGGGTTATTTTGGCTTCTCCATATCATAGCAAAAGATTTTGATGCCTTAAATGAGCGTATCCAGAGAGACACCACAGAGCAAAGAGCACTTGAGGAGCAGGAGAAACTGGAACGAGCTGAGCGAGTCAGGAGGATACGAGAACAGAGGTATTTTCCTGTGCTTCCCACCCCATCCCTTCCTCCCTTCTCTGTTGGGTTCATTCCTGTGCATAGATCTTGTGGGAACCAGGCTATCCAGGATTTAAAGTTTACAAGCCAAGAGTCTTTCTTGAAGTTTTTGCTTCTTCATCCCCTTTATTTGATTTGCTGCATGCTGGAAATGTACTGTGAATGAGAATTGCAAGGTAGTTGTGGAATAAATTTGGCCTTACTAATATAACTTCACAGAAGACTGACCTAAAAAATAATTCCTGTGATTTGATGTGAAGTTACTTTCTAAAATAAAGTATTAAGTTAGACTCTCTAACCCATATGTAAATAGCAAACACTAGATATGAAAATTTATTCGATATTATGCTTAATAAACTTCAGAATATCCAACAGGTGAGGCATGAAGGAACTAAAGATGATGCAGTGAGGGGAAGCAGGATAAGTGATTTATTACTCCTCTTCAAAGTCCTTTCAGGTCTTTAGCAGCCTGCTGTGGTGATTTGAAGAGCTGATGTGAATTATTTTACTGGGTCATTCTTAAAATATTTGCTGAGTACCTCTGTCCTCTGCTCTGCCTTATATAGGCAGAGAATTTTGAGTCTCAGTTAACTGTGAGAAGTGGCTGGGAAATGTCTTGGACTGTATTCTGGCTGTTTTGGTTTAAATAAGCAAGTAAATTACTAAAGTACATTTTAAACAGCTGGAACTTGACATGATCTTCATATATATTTCACAAATTTCTAAAAAAAATTGGTTTGCTCTTAATCTGCCGCATGTCTCTGCACACAGAAAACCTCCTGACCATGTTGGATTGTGTTGGGTTTATGCCACACTGAGAGGTGTAGTAGCAAGGATTGACATTGTTCTCTATAAAATTCATGGCGTTTTCATAATTCTTTATTCATTCTCCTTCTTTCCCCTCCCCTTGCCCCCAAAAAACACACCCAAAACCAAACACCAAAACCTCTGAAACAACATAAACCCCACAACATTGCCAAAGGGAAAAAGAAGAAGGAAATGCACCTGAGGAGGAAGACCCTGAGGCTGGGAAATGTGGAAACCCCTTCCAGCCTATATCTGCTGTGATCTCTGAGGTAGGAGAACAGCTGGAAATCTGGATCTGCTTAGAGCTACCACTAACAAATGTCTGAGAGGCAGTGAGAAAAATGGTCATTTGAGAGAGTTGTTCTGTCTGCACAGCACTTTCTTAATTCTTATTTCAATCTTGACAGCCTTGTTTTCTGTGCATTGAATCAATGTTTTCGTGATAAGAAAACCCCTATTATTGATTGGGGAGCAAAAGTTTTGTAGACACAGTGAAATAAATGTAAACACATGACTGAAAATGTTTTCTAATTTAACTCCTGGGCTTCAGAAGTGGAAAATATTCAAGGTCTATTAGTCTCTTCTAAAGTGTTTTAGTGATGTGGTGAGTCATACCAAATCTTCCTGACTTCTTCAATTCAGATTTGTGAGCATAACTTCTTTTCAGTTGAAAATAGACTTTTGAGAATTTTTATTAATTTTGAAATATGAAAATCACATTCATATACTAAAGTTTTCTTAACCTACATTCCTGAGTTCGTGTTTTTTTTATTCAGTTGCTTGGAGATAACACAATCTAAAGAAACATGTAAACTTTTCCAGCAGGTAATTTAAACATTTGCTTTTCAGCCTGTCATTGAGGTTGTATGCCACAATAGGTATTTATCCAAAATGAGACAGTATTTTCTGGAGACTTAGGTCTGTGCATTTCTTTTTTTTTTTAACTAACACATTTTAAAAAAGTAGTTGTAGAGAAAGAAAGTAGGTTTTTATGTTTTCTTTTTAACAGGACCAAAAATGAAACAAGAAAATGGGCAATAAATCTAAAGATCCTTTTGTTTTATAATTCCCCCACCCTTCCTCTGGATAGGATACTGGAAATTTAATTTCTTCATCTATTTGAAAATAAATTCTGTGCTAAATGTAGGATATTTGGGGAATATTTTCATTTTTTAACAGCATTCCTGTCAGCTTACCGCATTAGAAGTCATTGAAAAAAATCTTGTCCTTTTTTGTTAGAATGAAAAACAGCTGGAAAAGGAAAAGAAGAGGCAAAAGTTGGAGACTGAAAAGACTACAACTGCCTTGAAATCCCAAGGAGAGCAGGACCACTTATCCAGTAGCAGTAGCCAACACACAAATGACAGCAGGCTGGAAAGGTGCAACTCTACAACTGCCCAGCTTTTGCAGCATGCAGAGGAGAGTGACCAACAAGCCTCAGAATGCCTTGACTCAGGTAAAACTGCTGCCTTTTATGTCATTTCATGGGATTTTTCACATGCTTCTTCCTTCTGTCCATATTATTTGTCATCATACCCCACACCAATGTCATCTACTGGAAACACAAAAATGCAGGAATAGGTTATATAAGTTGAATTTCTTCATGGAAACATAGAGTTTGCATATATTTTATGCCTTCAGTTTCTTTTCTATAGCAAAATGTTGTATGACTTGTGTTTCCCAATATTTTATGCCCACAGTTTTATTTTCTACAGCAAAATGTTGTGATTTACATTTCCCATAATTTTATGTCTAAGCTTGGACTGAAAACTCTGATGTATCTCCCCAGCAATTGTAATAGAATCTAATGTAGGATATTACCCTAATGTAACTGCAGGATATGTAATGCTTTCTTTCTGTTGGATATAGATAACAGTAAGAAAAAAAGTAAAAAACCAAGATTAAAAAGGGGCCACAGAGTGGAACCTGTTAATGCAGAGGACTCTGTTCCCAAGGATCCTACACCACCACCAGCTCTTCCACCAGGTAAGTGTAAAAACAAGACTTGATGTCTCAATTTGTGGTTGGTAATCCTTTAAAAGTCTCACTTGTGAAAGGTGAAACTTCATACAGAGAGGAGCTACTAAAACTTCCTCTCTAAAAATCTTTGATGCAGTTTCCCACTTCATGAACTTCCAGCAATGTTGATTTGGCCTATTCCATGGGGGGGAAACATCATTTTCCCAAAAAAAAGAGCCAGAAACTTGATTACTCACTGAAGTGATTAAAAATATCAATATTTTTAAGGTAAATCAGTTTGTTTTTGAAGTATTTCATCATTCTTCACCATGGATGCAATTTAGTGCATAGCTTGGGCATTTCTAAATGCTCTGATTTCTCCCAAGGAGATGTGGTGTCTGTACAGCTCAGAATAATCGAGTGCAGTCATGGAATGCTCTGACAGTTTTTGTTTTCCTTTAGTTGGATGGGGAACTCCCAAACTTAATAGACTTGGAAAACTTGAGCCTCTTGGTGAAACACATCATCCTGGTAATTGAAAGTATTTGGGGTTTTGTACCTTTTTAAACCATTCTCCATTGTCCATTCACTTCTACATTCACTTCGTTCTTCATCTGTTTTTCATTTCTAAATTCCAGTTTTCATTGACCAAAAGCTTTCCCTTTTGCTTAGTAGAAAGCATCTTTTTGATTTTTTTCAAGTCTGATTTTTTTTATTAGGAAAAACAATGAGTTCTCTCCAATTCCCTCATAAGGTGGCATGGGATATCAGAAGTTGTTAATGATCTGAAGTTATTTGCACCTAAAAATTATAAAGTGACACCTTACAAAGAGTAATGGGGCCAGTTACTTGAAGAGTCCAAATACATACTGCATTTAAAATGAAAAATTTTGACTGGAAATATCAAGGTCCACTAGGCAGAGTCTTGTTTTCTTGCTTCAATTATGACTAATTTCTATTTTTTGGAAGATTGTGGAAGACCATTTTTCTTATGTTGATATTACATTTCTTTTTCCTGAATTTGAGATGATAGCTTCTTCATTTTTCTTATTATTTTTATTTTTCAAATTTTGAAAAGTGAATTTGGAGACATCTGGAACACAAGAACCAGGAGCTTTTCTGCCAGAGAACCAAAAGATGCCTGAAGGGGAAATTAGATTACTAAACCCAAAATATTTATTTCTCACAGGAATGAAATTCACGTGCTTAAAATGTGATTTGTAATCTTAATTGTAAACCCATCTTGCTCTTTTTTTTAAAGGCAAATAGAGAGAAGGTGACAAGAAAGGAAAGCCAGATGAAGAGGTAGGGAGGGGAAGAAAAGGAGCTCAATTTTTATTGGTGCCCCAGGGAGGTGTTGCATTCTGTAGGAAGAGCATGGGTGGGACAAAGAAGAAAAATCCTTGCTTAAGTTAGGTGTTAATTTGTAAAATAAGTATAATTATTAAATAATTTTGGAAGTTAAAATGGCAAATATGTTGGTAGGGAAATTATCTCTTGACCAGAGGTATAGGGGCAAACATGAAGTACTCAGAATTTACAGCTGAGTTCAAGGCATTGCCTACTCTTTGGGACAGTTATTGTAGAAATCAAAACATTTTTGCCAATAATATAAAAGTGTTCTCATTTTGCTGACTAAATGTAAGCATCATTTAAACCTCGATCCTACCGACAGGTCCACATATTCTTAAAGCAGTGCAGTCCAGTCTGTTTGCTTTTGTCAAACTTAGCTCAGGAATGCAATTTTAACAGAGGTTATTGCACCTGTAGAATAAGTGGGATATATTCTTCTGGAAACATGCTGATTTATTAAAGGTGAATTTTGTGTTGGCAGGCCATCAAGGCTTTGCTGGGGAAGAGGTGGTCTGTATAAACAAAACTGAGATTTGAATGCTTCAAAAAGCTGCTTTTATTTTTTCTTAATTTCTACCTCTTTCCTCTTACCATCTTCCATATTATTTTGCTTGTGAAGTGCTTTGCATGTTCCAGTCTGCATGGATTTTTTATTTTATATCCATTACAAATGTTCGAGAACACTTGTTACTCTCTTCTGATCTACTTATTAACTTTGTCTTGTACAATTTGACCACTTTAAATTGACATCCTTTATTGACAAAAGGAAATGTTGCGGTTTGATCTAAAAATTCTAAAATAATTCTTTTAGAAAGTTATTTAAGCTTGCAAGATAAATGCCATGCATAGATGGCCCCAAAACTTTAGATTCTGCACAGTATTACTGTCATTTAAAATTAGATTGCAGTGCAGCCTTGACTACACCCCATACAGATTTCAGTGCTTCATTTTTTCAGTTGTTATTTGTACACTTTGGATTTCTCCTTTCCTATTTTTAGGGATGTTTACAGATCCCCTTTGGGCTTGATCTTGCAAATGCTGATGCACGTATAACAAAATGTAATTAAACCCTTGTTTGGCCAATCCATCTCTAGACATTAATTAGCACAAGGTTTGAAAGTTTGCTTGGAGGAATTAGCTCTAAACTCATGGAATACCTGGCTTTCATTAAGGAAGCAAGAATTTAGTAAACCTTCTTTGAGCCAGGAGGGTGGTAGGTGACAGATTGATGTGTTTTTCTCCTCTGGAATTTCTTCCACAGATTTCTATGGAAAGCCTCTGCCCCCGCTGACTCTACGCCAAAGACCCAACAGTGATACCCATGATGTCATTGCTTAGCTGGAGCAGAGCACAAAGAGAATTTTAAAAAACATCATTTAAAAATCCTGTCTTTTTTTTAACCTTGAAGGAAAATTTTTTTACATGACATTTTATCAGCATGTGACAACTGAACATGGAGTTCATCCTGTTGTACTTAGGTGGTCAGACTTTACAATTTACTTTTCACGTCACCAGCTCTTCTTCAGGATTTATTTGGTTTACTTGTGAAAAGACATGGCTGTAAACCTGAAGAAAAACACCTTCAAGATCCCATAATACGGGATTGCACATTCCCACCGAGACCTTGCTCCAGGTGCTGTGCTGGTGTTGGTATTTTTTCAGGGAATAAATGATTCTAAAGCATTTTGTAAGATTCCTGTATGATAGGGTGAATATAGAAAGGTTAAACAAATATTGAATATATTTTTCTACCTTTTTATAAAATGAGTTGAAAGTTTGAGTGGAGCTGTGTACCTACTCCCAATAAAATGATCCCTAGGGAGCATTAGAAAACTGATAGTCAAATACATAAAAATCCAATGTGTTTGACTCATATTTCTCTTACGGTACCAATACCTTTTCTTAGGTATTACTTTACATATTTCATATTTCTGGCAATTTGAAGCAGAGGGCAAGATAAAAAAAATGAAATAAATAAATTTTATACAAAATAATGCTATTTCAACTGTCTGGAAGTTTTCTTATCTGTTGTTTTCTTTGTCTTTTTTTAACTGAGTTTGACATAGGTAATAAATTCTGTGGGAATAAATAGAGTTGAATACTGTATTGTCTACTACAACAAACAAGAAAATTGCACTAGTGGGAAATTTGCACTAATTAAATCATCCATTTTCATGAGAAACTGAATCAACCAGTATGCAGATGACCTCCCAGTTTTTATTCTAAATAATACTAAAATACCATATTGCAAACTAAAGAAACCACGGGTTTTTAAGGATTTGTATAACATTTCCTTATAATGTGTTGAAAATCACATACAAGTGATCCCTAAAAACAAGGCTTACAATTTGTTCTATTCCTATTTAAATGGTTTTACTGTTACATTGGAGACAACCAGTGGTGTATTTGTAAAGGTTCCTTGTTCTGCCACGTAATGACAGACAGGATGAGGCCCCCATTCAGGGGTTTTTTGGAGAAGCAGTATTTGATAATTTTATATTATGCTCTGTCAATGAATATGGTTTTACCAAAGGAGTTTAGATGTTGAAACAATGTGATGTGTTACATGTTCAGCACTTTGGTATTGGAAATCTTTGCCATACTCCCCCTTGCAGCAAGGAGTTGCACAAACATCTGCCACATTAAAATGAAATGATAAAAATTTTTAAAGAGTAAGGAATCAGCCTTCAGGATGCTAAATTTGGAATAGGTGAAGAGGTGTTTATTCCTCTATGTTTGCTAATTTAGAGAAAGGAGGAAACAGTGTCTATGGGACTACCAGCATGAGAATACTTTTGTTGTATTCTAATACTGTAACATGATTCAGTTGAATTATTCTCAGGATTTGGTCATTTTCCCTTCAGACAACACAAATACTAAGTGGAGGGGAGGTTGCACAAAAATATTATGTGCAGTCTCAACTTTACTAACACTAACTCTGTTACCACTTAAGTTTTTGGCTTAAAGGCTCTACTTTTGCAGACTTACTTTTTTACAACTTCAGTTTCTAGGAATGTATAACCCTTTCGTTTTCCCTCTTTCCTAAAATAATCTCATGGAAGTTTTTATTAAAAATAAAGCTAAATACTGCTGTGGTAACAAAATTTGAGGAACTAAAATGCGATGCTTATATATGAACTGTGTGTTGTGTGTGTGGGCACATGTATCATTTTTGATTTTTGCTTTTAAAATAAATTTTATCAGTATGTGACCAAGGTACTCAAAAATGTTTTATAAGGTTTTGTTTTATTAATATGCTTTGTAATTATTTACTATGGTGGGGTTTTTTCAGTAATTTATATTGCTCTGACTTTTTATTTGCTCAAAATGACATTTATGTATAGAATAAAACTAATGCAAAGCATCAACATGTTGCCTGTATTACCATAAATTTACAATTTTTTGGAACTAAGCCTAGACATTAATATTTAAGGGCTGCAAGTCTCACATTTCTAAAATGTATGAAATAGAGACCTTATAGACAGAATCTTTGCATATTTTTGCAGGAGAGATGTGATCAAATTTAGAATATACTGAGAGATTGGCAGTAAGTTGGGTGTATATGTATACCTATAAAGAGCTTTGATAGTGCACTTAATATTTGAGAGATAAAAGTTGTGCATCTGTAAATTGAGAGCACAAATTAGATTTTGTCATCCATAGCATCAGTTTAAAAATGTAACAGTGCATGCAGCTATTTAAATACTGGAACACAGAAATTCACTATTTAAGCAGAACATTTTGCATGATCTATGTGTAATGTCTTAAATACATTTTAGACAAAATATTTTAAAGGTAAGTTAAAAGTATCTTTTTAGAAGGAATAGTAATGTTCATGAACTGAATTAATGTGACAGACTCAGTGCTTCAAAATAAGTTTTTCAGGTTGTCTTCCCTTTTAGTTACATCCTAGAATCCACAGAAAGACCTTACTCATAAAGGTTTTTAAGTCAGAATTATTAAAAATAAATGTAGTTGGTATCTATTAGGTCTCTGCTGTGAGATTGGAAAGGACTGCTGGACTGTAACAAGGTAAACAACCCGTTCTTTCTTTCCCCTTTAAGTAAGATTAAAGCAGTAATTTTTTTTTTCAGTAATACATTCCAGTATTTTAGTGGAAACTTTAGTACTGTAACTTCAGGATGCCACCCAATAACTTTGCCATCATGTTAACTTCTTGGCTCCTGGGATTCATTCAATTTGAAATACTTGACAATTTTGAATAAAACATACCCACCAGTATTTCAATAGATGCATTTGTAGATGGAATAAATAATAGGGCCTGTTGTTAATGTAATTTGAAATAAGTGTATCTGCAGTGGCACATGAAAGAAATACAAGATGCATTTTTGCTGTTTGCAGTTTGGCTGTGATGGTGCTGATGAGCTGATGAAGCAGAGCCTTTTCTTTGCTTTGGTGCAAATCTGGTTTCAGACACAGTAACACCGATGTAACACATCTGTCATATGGTGGAATATCGCCATAGATTTAGGGGAAGGTGACTCATTCAGCAGACCTTTTGTGTGTTACTGGTAGGGTAAAATTCAATTCTTGTGTATATTTGCTGGTATGGTACTGGCCTGGCCAGAATTACAGCTGCAGAGAACTACTTTTTGTACCAGTTTTGTTCTGTATCTGTTGATAAAAGTCACATTCGAAACATAAGAGGTCTCCATTTTGCCTCCAGGCCCTTTGTCACAACCTTGACAAAAGCATTTTAAATAAGCTTTCAGCCTGATGCTAATCTGCATGAGGTGAGCAAAAACACTTAGTCTTCACTAGCTGGTGCCTGAAACTCAAATATTTGTCCATACAGTAGCACTCCTGCCTTCACCTTTGCACCCCGTTCCAGTCTGCATTTCAGAGGCTGAGTTCATCCTGCAGAACCTTTAATTAAAACTAATCTTAAACAAGTTTGCTGCTTGCTCTCAGCGAGAGTTGGCAAATGGGCACGAAAGGGAGGGTGTGTGGGGATTTGTTTTGTTAGGACACAGGGATTGCAGCAGGAGATGCCCTTCCTTGGAGGAGCAGTTTGCAGGTCTCAAGTTCTGTCCAGATGAAAGGATCGGATGAGAGCAGCCTCAGATTTTAGTGCTGCTAAACCAGTGACAGCTGAGCTGGGGTACAGTGGTCCCCATGATTCCTGTCCCTGGAGAATGTTTTATCTGAAAATGTGTGTGGGAGATTTCTGTGAGTAATTCTCAAGCCTCCAGCGCTTTCTCACGGCAGTAGCAGCGAGTTAAGCTGATCTCTGGTGTGGTTCAGGTGAGCTGAGCAGCACTTTCAAAGGCTGGGCCAGATAGGAATAATGGTCTGGTGACAAGGCACAAGCAGAGACCTGATGGTGAGGGGAGTGTGGATGCCACCAGACCCTCCAGCAGGCGCTGGGATGAGGATCACTTTTGTAAATTGATTCAGTGAGAGCCCAGGTGCTGTCCAATCCTGGTTTGTCTATTGGTGAGGCAGAGCAGTTGGGATGGTGAGTCAGCCTCCCACGGTCAAAAAAAAAAAAAAAAAGGCAAAACA
>VZDJ01006092.1:956375-1043369 GCA_008694505.1 Cyanoderma ruficeps
TTTTTTTTTTACTTTGAGGGTAGTGAGACACGGGAACAAGGTGCCCGGGGAAGTTGTGGGATGCCTCAATCGTGGCAGTGTTCAAAGCCAGGCTCGATGGGGACTTAAGCATCCTCTACGGAGTTGTGTCCCCACCCCTGGCGGAGGGGGTTGGGACCAGCTGATCTTTAAGCTCCGTTCCTGCCCCTTCCCGTCCCGCGGCGCTGCGAAAAGCTCTCATTGCCCGCCGTACAGCAGCGGGAAGGAGCGCGGGAGGGCCGGGCCATGGGGCTGCCCCGCCCCGGGGAGCCCGGGCCATGCGGGGGCCGGCGCTGCCGCTCGCCTGCCGGGCCGGGGCTGCGCTGGGGCTGGGCCGGGCGGCCGGGCGGCACCCGGGGCAGGTGAGATGGGGCCGGGGCTGGACCCGGAGCCGGGGCAGCTGAGATGGGGCCGGAGTTGCGGCTGGAGCCGGGCCGGGTGAGCCGGGGCCGGAAGCGCGGTGGGAGAAGCCCGGCCGCTTCCTGCGCCGGCCGTGCGAGCAGAAAGAGCCCGCCGCTCCCGTCTGCGCTCCCCGCGCCCCTCCTCCGCACACCCGAGTTTCTGTACCTGCACACCCCCGGGTTTCTGTACCTCCTGCGGGCAGCTGCTCCGGCACAGAGAGAGAATTCCCGGCCCCACAGCCGGCCCTGGAGCCCGAGCTCAGTCCTGCCGCTGTTGCTGCTCCGCCTTTGGAAGGAGCGCGGTGGGACGGGACGCTGCTGGGTGCCCTTAGGGAGGGAAATCAGCGTTTACCCTTGGGGTTTGATTAGGAACCAAATCAGAATCCCAGGAGCCACTGGATTATCAGCAGAGTGTATATGGAAGAGTATTTATTAACCAGCCGAGCAGGGAGGAAGAGCGTGCTATAGCTTAACTCCTTTGCTCTCTGAAATTACTATTATGTCTTGATCACATAAAGATGTGGTCTTAATGTTTGAGCATTCTAATATCGCTGACACTAAGTTGATGTAATTCGTAAAATGTTTTTTATTAATTTTGGTGGGAACTAGAGAGGGTTTAATTTGGCTTTACTAGTTTTCTTTTTTCTTCTTTTCTCTGAAGCTGGAAAAGAAAACAAAAGGGAAGCTGCAGAAGCAGATCTGTCAGGTGGTTCTGGATCACTTTGAGAAGCAGTACACGGCAGAACTGGGAGATGCATGGAGCAGTGTCAGGTCTGTCGCTTTGGGGAGATGGAAGAAAGGGGAGAGATAAAGAATTGAATTAGCAATGACATATGACAAAGGCTGTCACTTAATTTGGGTCTTGGTCACACAGCTGCTGAAGAACTTCATTATTAAAAAACAAAAAGCATAAATACATATCATTAGTTTAATTGAATGAACTTAAAAACTCTTTGATTGGATCAATGTGCTTTTTCTGCTTTAGGCAGTGAATACTCCTGGGGAATTTTTTTTTTTTGAGATTAAATGAAACATTAGTAATAGGAATTCAAACAGAAAGGGGGGAAATCCATGTAAGAAGGGCCTAGAAGAGCAAACTGAAAGACAAACAAGCATGTTTTATCACATACCACTGCTGTCTGTCTTCCAATAATGCCTATTGATTTAAGTTTTACTGGCTCAGTGTTTGCAGAACTCAAAATGTAAAGAAGAACTTCTGTGAAAACGGCATTTTAGTTTTGGCTGGAATGAGCATTGTAAACCCAATGTGATTATTTTTGTTGTTTACAACTAATACTACAGTTTTTCTTTGTCCCTAGGGAAGTACTTTATAGTCAGGAAGAGCATTATGCTTCATCATTTATATCTTCTACATAAAATAAAAAAAATGGAGAATGTCTTGTTGCAGAAGAATTTGGTCTTTTAAATGCAATAATTACAAAAACCAGTGGCTTGCTTTCCTATTGAAATAATTTTGCTGCGTACTTTTCTAGCCAAAATGATTATTTTCTGATTACACCGGAATTATCCAGCGGTGAGATTGTGAGTAAAGGCGTCCTACACTGTTTTATCTGATGGCATATTGACTGGCTTTTCCTCGTTTCACCCTAGAGACGTGCTGACCTCTCCGTGGTGCTGGCAGCACGCCTTGCTGCTGAACAGATTCAGCCCCAGCCCCGGCCTGGAGAGCAGCCTGGCTGAGCAGGGATATCATCCTGCCTTCCCAGCAGCTCTGCCCTACCTCCCAGCAGCCTTCAGGTGCTACAGCAGGACAGCTCCTGGCAGATTCCCTGCTCAGAAACACCAGCCTGGCAGGCTGAAGGGCTATTACCTGCTCAATGCTGCCTCGCTGCTGCCCGTGCTGGCCTTGGAGGTGCGGGATGGGGAGGATGTTCTGGATCTCTGTGCTGCACCAGGGGGAAAATCTGTGGCTATCCTGCAGTGTGCCTGTCCAGGTAATGGAGCCAGGTGCAGGTGAGGGAAGAAAAACCAAACAACAGTTTGTATTCTACCTAGTTCCATGCTGTTTTATATGGATTGTATGAAATCTGTTTGCCTAAAGGAGAATTACAAATGCAGTCCTTGCTTTAACATAGGTTACTGCAGAGTGACAGGAAAAAGTGGGGTAGCTCTGTGGATTATTTTTTCCACTGTTAGCTCTCCAGAAGTTACTTAAAGCCATAGCAATTTGTTGGCACAGGGATGTAAGTAATCTGCAATCTTAGAATACTTGTCCTTTTTTACTTTTTTCTTTCTTTTCCTCTGCTGCCTCTTTTGTCAGTGCTGTGCAAATATTACAGGTAAATGTAAGTGTGCTGGTGCAAAGCAGAGCATAAGGAATGAAATGTGCAAGGTGTGGGCAAAGGGAGCAGGTTTATGGTCAGGAATTGGTTGGAGAAGGATTCTGAGATGATCAGAGTGTTCAGAAGGCAGCAGCAAGCAGCAGCTTGGGCCAAGGAGTTAGAGGAAGCTGGGATTGCTGTTTCCAAGTTTATTCGCTGGCTTGGGTAATAATTGTTTCAAACTGTTCACAGCACCTTATGCTTCTGCTAATGGGAACAATACTGTAACCATTTACACCAGCTGATGACAACTGGTTTGCCTCCCTCTTCTAGAGGAACGAGGTGATGCTAATGAAATAAATTAAATAGGAATTGTCCCTTCAGAAGATTTAGGGAAAAAAACCCCAACACTTTACCCTCTGCTTCTGAAGACACCAAATTCTTGCTGAGAAAGGAGGATGTGAGGAATTTGATTCTTAATATACCTCAGTGAATGCTAAGATGTATCTTAAGAGGCCAGAATTGATGCTTTATTCATTTAAAAGGCACTTTAATAATATAGAGCGTGCACTTCATTTAGATGATGGCTTCAGGAGCCCAGGAAAGCATTCACTGTTTGGATATGGGTCATGATTAAAGTTTGTTTCACTGTGGAAATCTATTGCTACAGAAAGATTTGCTAGTAAATATTTAGGGTTTGCTCTGTAGGAGCATGTTGAAATTTATTTAGGTTTATAAAAATTCACTAGTATTCTAAAAAGTGCAATAACACAAGCACATAAGGTGTAAACTCCATGGTAGTCATGGCAATGCAGTAGAACTTCCAAAATGGGTCTAACTCCTTGTATTTGTAAAACCAAAACAGAAAAAAAAGTTTTAAACACTTCTCTTTGGGTGTTTACATGTTTTTGTTTGTTTTTCCCTTAATTTTCTAAGGTCATTTTCACTGTAATGAATATGATGATATGAGGTCAAGATGGTTGGAGCAGACAATAGAATCCTTCATCCCAGATCCTTTGGTGAACTTGATAACTGTCTCTAAACTGGATGGTCGACAGATTGGAGACCTTCAGCCTGAATTTTACGACAAGGTAACATTATTATTGGTGAATTGTATTTCTGCTTTCTTATTCTTCTTCTTTCTATGCTGCTTGTTACTATCTTTTTAATTTTCTTTTTTTTTTTTCCCTGCCCCCCCACAAAAATACCCGACCTATCAAGGGGAATAAAGTCATGTACAGGACTTGTAGACCCTCGGGAACAACTTTACAAAGTTTGTTGTGCATTTATTCCTGTGTTGGGTGATGCTGCCCATTCAGCCTTGGGAGTGAATTCTGAAGACCTCATAGCTGTAATCTTTGCATGATGTGTAATTAGGAGAACAAGGGGGAGCTGCTCAGATAGATCTTACTTTTGCACCACTCATTTTTTATCTCCCCACCTGCTAGCCCCATAAAAACACCTGAAAATAGCAGTGGGATCATTTCACCCCCAAAATGGAAAATAAAATTTTCTTAATACTCGCAAAAGAAAATTGAATATATTTTGGCACGTGGCGTTCAAAAAGTGACCATCTTTGTTGAGATTTTTTTTTATTTGACTTTATTGATTGTCTAGGTACTGGTTGATGCTCCTTGTTCAAATGACAGAAGTTGGCTCTTCTCTGCTGACCCTCAGCAAGCTGTGCTCAGGCTCATGCAAAGGAAGGAGTTGTCTTCCCTGCAGTTCCAGCTCCTAAGGTGAGAAGTGTAAAAAGTTAAAGGAACTTCCTGCAATTAATAAAAATTACATGGGGCAAGATTTAACAAACAAACCCAGGATTCCTCCTCTGAAAATAATGTCAGGAATATGTGGTTGTGATGCTGTTTAGGAATAACCAGTGGGTCCGAGACAATGAGGATGTGGAAATCTGTGTGGGTGATACCAGTGAGGCCTTGGTCCTCTTAACTCACTTATTCACAGAAATGTCCATTTGCAGGTGACTCACAACAGTCTGGTGTAAAATCAAAATATTTTAGGTGGACACAGCTAAAATGGGTTTAGATATATTCTGTGCCGATTGTTTGTAGCACAGAAAGGGTCCCAGTCCTAATTACAGAGTAAAAAAGTTGAAAGAGTGTGAGGTTTGGTGAGGGAAAGAGAGGATTGTTTATTTTTGAGAACATCCCCCCCAATAATCCAAAGCTGTCATGTATTACATATTTTAATATTACCAGCCATGGGCTGGCATTTGTGAAGCATTTCAAACTGCAGTTTTTCTCATGGGGAAGAAAAAGAGTGACTTTTCAATAAAACCTTCTAAACTTGAATGTTATTTGTGGAGTAACAGTCATGCCTGAAGTCCATCTGTCAAAGCAAATTGGGGGAAAAACAACATATTATTAAAAAAAAAAAAAAAGGAAAAGGAAAATTTTTATGGAAAGTTCCATTGCAGTTCAAGATAGTTTTGCAAGACTTCCAGTTGAAAAAGGCCTGGCAGAAGCCTGTGATTTATAACAGAAATATGAGGATCTTATTGCAGTAATGCATCATGTCATCCATTTCCTTTGAAGAAATCAATCACATTTAAAACACTGACCTGTTTCAGTTTTCCCTTTTCAATATCTGACATAGAAAATCCAATTTGTGAACCCGTAGCAAAAGGAAGCATACATCATGCAGAGAAATTTTGAGAATTTGCATAAATCATTCCACGTTGTAATCCTGAAGAACTCATGACAGCAGAAACCTTGTTTAAAAAAAAATACATTTCTGTCAGCCCAAATCAGGTTTAATTGAATTATTCCTAAACAGAGAGAGAACTTTCTGTTGAAAATATTCTTTACTTTAGCAACTGTAAGAAGAATTTGTAAAGACAAAATACCTTTGCTATATAAATTGTAGTAAAAGAAGGGTTACTTTCAAGAGTTAGAGTTTATGAGGGTTATTGGATAAAAGGGTTATTGGTAAAGGATATAAGGGTTATTGATTGGTTCTTTGGGTTATTGGGTAAAATATTTGAAGTATAGGTGTCCACTGGCTGGTTATTGTTCTTTTTACCTGATCACTTTAGAATGAATTCCCGGTTCTAAGGACATCTCAGATCCCACGTGAAAGGGGAAAAAGGAAATGTTAAAGCAAGATCAGAAAAGGTCAAATGGTTCATGACGAGTGCATTAGAACTAAAATTCTGCAATGCTTCCCTTTCCAAGCCTGTTTAAGGATTAGAGTGCATAATTATAAATCAGAAGTTGAGTTTGGATCCCTTCTCCAGTACTTGCAGTAGTATTCAGGAGGGCTGAGCCTCCATGGATCGATCCAGCTGCACTGCTTTTTACATGAGGCAGCTCATGCAGGGCTCAGTCTGGTTCATTGACTCACATTTCCTGGTGCTTTGTGCTCCCAGGTGTTCCTGGCCTTGCTTCCTGTAGCTGTAAACAAAACCAAGAGTGAGGCTGAATCCCAGCAGTTTTCTTGAGACTAATGTAAGAAATACAATATAAGAGCAGGGAGTGACAGGACAAGGGGAATGGCTTCAAACTGGGAGGGAGTGGGTTCAGATGGGATAGTAGGATAGTTCTTTACTGTGAGAGTGGTGAGCCCTGGCACAATTTTTCCAGAGAAGATGTGGCTGCCCCTGGATCCCTGGCAGTGTCCAAGCCCGGGTTGGACACGGGATTGGAGCAGCCTGGGACAGTGGGAGGTGTCCCTGCCCGTGGCAGGGGGTTGGAAATGGATGATCATTAGGTCCTTTCCAACCCAAACCGTCCTGGGATTTGAAGGTGAACCTTGAGGGACCAAGCATTAGTTCAGTTTAGCAGGAGGATTAAGTGTAACATAAAAATGAGAAGAGCGAAATGCAAAGTGGAGTTCTGGTTTTCTTTCTGTCAAGCAACAGCCTAAAATTTGACATTGCCTCCTTAATTAAGGAAATGCTTCACCACTAGTTTGTTTTTATGGATGTGTTTTGGAGGAAGTTGGGGTGGTCAAAGAGGGAGGTTAAGGAGGGAAAAGTAGGGTTTGCAATGCAATGTAATTAATTAACTACATAGAGGCTTCAGAGGATGAAGATCTGGAAGAAACTGATGCAACAGTCTTCCTCCTGCAGCCTGCATAAAATCTGAAATGTAAATAAGTGATATAAATGCTGAACAGCAAATGTTCTAAGCAACGAGGGCACCGCTGATTTGAAGGAAATTGAAATTGTAATGATTGCTTGTACCCAAACCAAAGCATCCCTGCTGAGTGCTCTAATCCAAGAACACAGTGCAAATCTTGTTATTATTTGGTGTTCTCGCAGAAAACAAATTGCAAAGTGAAAAAAAAAAAGGAATATTCATTTCCTGATGCTAAATGCTAACACAAAATACAGCGGTTCCCAAAAGCAAATTTACCAATGTTATCAGTTCTCAGAGAGAAATTAAATTTTGGGCTAAGCTTGAATGCCCAATTACGTAGTGGTTAAACTGTTATGGATGTTGTAATTATTCTTAGGCTGGTTTCTGCAGCTGAAAGGAACTTGTGTTAGGGCTCAGCAGAAAAGAAATCCAACAGAATGCAATTTGGAAAACTCAGCAAAGGCATTCAGAGTGCTGGAACTCTTCTATGCACAGCATCTCTGAGTAATTAAACAGCTCTGTATTCCCACTGAATTGTGGAGTTTTCCACAGGAGAGGAATTGTGTGCTCCTAGCTGGGCTTTTTTGTAGTTACAGAATGAAGGAAAAAAATTGTGTTTATAAATATAAAATTCACATATTTAGCATATGTCACCTCTGTACCATTTCTGCTGTGTGGAGTAAATTGTGCTGAGAATTTCTTCATCACATCTTCAGCTCTTTCCCCTGGAATTTTTCCTTTTGCTCCTCTGTAGCTGCCCAGTTAATCTTTTTATTGTCCAAAACCATCTTCTCAATTAGCTCCACTGGGAATTTTTGAGAATTCCATCCGTTGGCCCAACAAATCTGCTGTGGGTTGTGTGGCTGACGGGATTCTTCAGCCACTTTCTATCTTACAAAAGCTGAATATTTCTCTGTGTTTGTGCTGTGCCATTCCCCACAAGACTTTTGGTCGGGTTGTTGGAGGTTTTATGCAGTTGGTTGGAATTCCTTCACAAAGAGTGAGTGCTGTGGCCACTGCTGTGTCTCCAGGTGTTCCATCAGAGATGTTTAAATAAATGGTTTCTGATTTTAAGTGTGGCAGCACCCTGTGAATAACTTACGGATCAAGTCCCTTAGGGTATGTTGCAAAGCCAGGTTTATTGACTATATAAATAACTGTAGGACTAAACAAATAAGCTACTGAGCAGCTTTTTGGGATCACATACTTGAATTCAGGCACAATTTTTGCTTTAATTCCACCTTCAGCCCTTTCTCTGTGTGTGTTCTGAGCTGTGAGGATAACCACTGACCCCAGAGTTGTCTTTAGTGGGCTTCAGAGGTCATTCATTCTCCCTTCTGGGCTGTCTCATACCCCTGTTTTACCAGGATGAGTATTTCTGAGGTCACCATGCATTAAAGGAGAAAGATCAATACTTCTGGCTGTTTGTTTGGTCTTTGCTTTAGAATAATTTAGAATTATTCGCAATAGAAATGTTGCTCATCAGGATTTTTAGGACAAATTTTGTCTAGGGTAGAACAGACTGAGTTTTTTTGGATTTGTGGGTTTTGGTTGTTAAGTTCAGGGGGTTTTGATGTCTGCATCTCCTTTTATTTATAATTCAATTTAGTGTTGAAAAAGGCAGTTGATTTTCATGATGATCCGGTTATTCTGAGCTGCAATGTTTCCCCCCAGGAGCAAAGTTTGAGAGGAGCAGAGGGAGTGCTTGAACTGCTGCCACTGCCCATCTCAAAGTTTTTAAAAAATTGCTGTTGTGACACTGAAGGATTTTCTTTATCGTTTTGTCCGGGTTCAAAGAAATAAAAGCAAAACCTTTAACATGCAGGTTGTATTGCCACAGAGCATCTGGACTCTTGTGAGAGGCAGAAGGTAATGTGGATATTTTAAGTCCCTAAAAAGAATAGAATTGGCAATTTTTATTATGATGAGACATTATCTTCCCTATTGAGCAGAAATACGTTGTAGTTGCCAAAAGATGGCACTGTTGAAGTGTTGTGTTAGTTTAAAATAGCCCTGAAATTGTGTCACCTTTTCACTTTAATACAGAAAGTGGCCGAATGATTGACATAATTAATGCTGCCCCTTCCCATGGCATGCAGCATAAACCCAGGTACAGGAGGATAGGCTGGACATGCAGGTGCTGCCTATGGTATGAAATACGTGTTTCTGTGCCTGCCCATTTTTAAAAGGATGTTTGAGACACCAAGGGGGTGTCTTTCACCTTTCTCTGTCAGTGGGGAAAGTCCTTTTTAAGTCCTGGCTAACTACATTTTAGTTGCCAGGAAGAGGTTTTTGGGTTTGTCATGATCTTTTTTTTTCCTCTGAGATATTAAACAGTAATGCTGTTTTATTTTCCATAATTTAATGAATCTTGAGAAATAAACTGAAAATAAAAAGAGCCTTGAAATAATATATTTATTTCCAAAGTGTTTTCTGGTACTCCTGTAATACACGGAGTTAGGATAGATTAATGCATCTGTTATACCTCTGACTTCTACAGTACAATATAAACCTGTACCCAGAGACACACCCTGCAAAAACAGAAAATATTTTTTACCTGTTGTAAAATCCCATTTAGAAAGAGGAGAGGAGCAATCTGCACGTGGTAATTTGTTTTACAGAACTTGTTGAATGAGATGGACAGAAAAAGGCTCCAGAAAAAGTTTTCAGGGCTCCTGATATCTGTTCTAATGTTTCTTCATGTGAAGCATGAAACCTTGCAGTAGTAATGCCTGTAAACTTGTAAAATCTATTACAGGAAATATATGTACCTGAAATAAAATTAGGACATTAACTAGATCTTTATTTCAGCTGAAAGTTTTAGCTCTTTAATAAACACAAATGTCATGTGTGCCACTAAGAGAAAAAGAACTGCTGATTAACTACCTTTAAATAAGGTGGGTTTTTTTAAACAGGGCATTGTAATAAGAGGAAAGTGAAATAATATTTTGGCATCTTAATCATTCTAGACGTCCCATTTTTGGGAGTCACAAAGTGTCAGGCACTGAATTTCTTCAGCAAAGTGTCCATAATTAGGATTCCTGGTGAAAGAGAAATCTTAATTCCTGGATGGTGGAGTTCTAGTAGGAGTTATAGTTATGAAGTTATGCTTCATCTCCAGCCTCTCTCTTGGATGAGCTCGTTTTCCTGCAGTGATTAGAGAGGAAGTCTCTTAAATGTATTTGAACAATTCTCTGATGAACGAATTCTCTGATGATCTCATCCTCTCCTGAATGAATTCTCTGTGCTGCTGATGAGGAGAAGACCAGACTCCCTGGCTCTGCTGGCCCAGCTCTGTGTCACCCTGTGTGACTTTGAGCCCAGCACTTCCTCACTTGGAATTTTGCAGCTCCCTGCAGGTTTATCTGCTGCCAGGCAGGGTTTAATCAGGGCTGGCGGGCTGACTTTGAGCACGGGCACTGAAACAACTGTTGCTGCACTTGACAAGATGGATAGATACATTGATTAACCTTGCTGCCTCAAGTCATTCCCCTCAGATATTTAAATTCCTGGGTTAGGTTCCAAATAAAGAGAGCTGCACCGACCTTTTTGGGTCATGGGCCAGTAAAGATTCACCAGTTGAGGTTTAGACAGGAGGGGGTTTGAGGTGAGATTTTCAGGTTTTCCTTCAGAGGAAAACCTGTGCTGCTTTTCTCTGATGGACTAGATTGGAGGAGCATGGTGCCCTTGAAAATGTTGTCTTGAGGGATTCTTGGTTTCTATATGGGAAAAAAAGGACATTTAGCAAGCGTCCAGGCTTTTAAACTTGTAACCTGTAGCTACATCTATTTGTTCTATCTTTTGTCTTTCCCACTTCACATGGTAAAAGAATTTTCTCTCGTCTAGATGCTGTCTTAGAAGTAGGAAAGTGGTTGCCATTATCTGCTTCTCTGAGTAAAATTCTCAGGTCTGCTAAAAGTACATCTCAATTGTCACATTAAAACATTCCCAGGCTTACTGGCTGCCCTCAGGGCTTGGCACTCCTGCATGCATGGAAAAGGTATAGCTGGCAGGGGAAAGTCTGTCAAAAATGAGTTATGTGGGTGGATTCTGATAATAATCTGAAGATCAGCTCAAATTTATGAGAGCCCATTTAGACTTCAGCTCTCTTTGAGTTCTAATGTGAAAGATAAAAAGCAAGATCCAGTACATGGGGGGGAAAAAAAGGTGATTTCAAGTTTCCCCGGATGTGTGTGAGGCCAAGAGACAGGGCAGCAGGGTCTCTTGCTGATTTGCATGATGGTTTTTTCAGAAGAAGGGAAGGTTGCACGTCCCTGTATTGCTTTAATTTAGTTAATTCCATATATGTGGGTTCACTGTGGTTCCTCAGACAGGTCAAGAGCAGCAGCATGAGTGAGCCCTGCCCTTTTAAATGGGCAGCTGCCAGCAAGGAAAGGAGCTGGAGGGAAATGGGGACAACTTTTGGGTCCAGAGCTGGTGCTTTTGGAACCCTCTAGGGAGTAAATGTGTGTTGGGATGCCAGGATGAATATCTGGCAATTCGAGTGCCGGCTGGTAAGTGCAGAATTTTTGAAGATGGGAGCTGGGAGGGGTGTCAGGCTTCCACCTGCTCTCTTTCACTCTCTCAAGGTGGCAGTGTGAATGTTGTGCTCTACCAGCCTGTGGCAGGAGCATTCCCAAACATTTCTTCAGGCTTTGGAAAGCTACTCAGGGGTGTGAGACAAGCTTCTAGTTTTAACTAATTAACAGGTTTAACTGATTTTTTTTCAGAGTAGCCTCAAATGAGTCCACTGGGCCCAGTTGAACTGAAAACCTAAGGGTGCTGTAGCCTGTTTTTGCCTTTAACAGGCTGAGCTTGGGATTGCTCCCTCGTTAAGGCTGGCTATGCTCACTCTCCATCTTCTTGTTGAAGACTGTTGTGACAGAGTCATTAAAGACATATTTTTCTTAGAGCACCATCAGTTTAGAGAGCTCTGTCCTTTTATACTACGTAAAATCATCAGTAAAATACATACTTGGCTTGCTGATTATCACAGATATATCCTCTCACGTGCTACATAAGTTGCAGAATTAGCAGGAATGTTTCTAAAATTACAGCCCAGCCATTAATTCAGGCTGTTACTTCAGGTTCACACAAGCATCTTGTCAAGTGTCTAACTGGCCCTTTTGATGTGGGGTAACCCATTTTGTGTGCAATTGCAGCATTTTCACAGCAGTGTGGAGCACAGGAATGCTTGATGTATATTCTGAATGGATGCTGCTTTGTACTTGTCACTGTGGTTTAAAAAAATATCTTCAGCTAACTGAGAATACAATAATAAATGAAAAGCAAAATTGTGTTGGTGGTTTCCTGAACTGTCAATTATATACAGTTAAGACATTTCCACAATGTTATTTTTGTCATATTTATTTATACTCTGGATTTATAAGTCTGCACATTCTCCCACTAGCAGTATGTCACTTTTGATGTTGATTTTTTTCCCCTTTTTCCTGTTGTGCTTTGCAGGTCTGCTGTGAAAGCCCTGCGTCCTGGTGGGTCCTTGGTCTATTCCACGTGCACCCTCTCCAGGGCAGAAAACAGTGATGTGATCAAGCTCCTCCTGAGCTCCTGCAGCAATGTGATGCCTGTGGATATAAGTGGGATGGCCAGAGCTGTTTCCCAGGAATTCGCTTTCCTCAGTGGGACACAGCAGCATGAACTGCTGGTTCTCCCAGAGAAAGGGAGAGCGTGGGGTCCCATGTATGTGGCTAAATTAAAGAAAGTGTCCTCCACCTGATGCCTGTCGGTTGTATGTAATTTATCTAATAAATTAATAATGATTTAAATACATTGGGTTGTGTATGAACACATCCAAGGCAACTGAATTTAGAGTGTTGCAGTTTCCTGATCAAAAGGAAGCAAGAAATTTAACTTATTTTAACTTAAAATACTGAATGTGCCTTCCAGCGTGGGCTTCTGGGCCTCTGAGAAGTCCTCGGGAAGTCAAGGGAGCTTTGTATTGTTTTCAGGGTGGGACTTTTAAAGAGATTTGGATTCTGGAATACAGGCCTAATGTGGCAGAGTTTTGCACTGGTTTTGGTTGTTTTATTTACTAACTTGTTTCTAATACACTATGTTTTTTAAATAAATGGTTTGCAGTGGTCTGAAGTTGTGGAAATCCTGCGTTCTCTCTAAACACATTTAGAAATCTGTGTTTCTGCAAGAACTGATTTATATGTACAGTGTCATCTTCAAGCACTGGCAGAACAGGTCTTGTATTTGCTAAGTTGTTTACTTAAAAAACAAAGGTGTCTTTTGTTTACAGGTGCAAATGTCCTCAGATCAACACCAGCTTTTTTTTCTTTTAATTTAATAATATTCTTCTATTTTGAGCTTGCAAAAATATGAATTGAAAGAGTAATGGTGTACATATTGCAGCCTAGGCTTGTCTTGAAGCAGAGTGGAACCTTTTCATCCTCAGGGGTTCTTTCCCAGATGGAAGGTGATCATCATTGTGTTTAAAAATGTTGATTTAAAGAACAGAGGTAAATGAGTTGCTCATGTGGAAATGGAGGTGTGTGACATTGTACATTTATTAATTTCACAGAATCACGGAGTGGTTTGGGTTGGAAGGGGCCTTAAAGATTATCAAGTTCCAACTTCCTGGTTGTGTATAGGGACACCGTAGACCAGGTTGCAAAGTCCCATCCTTAAATGAAACAGTCCCAGGGATGGGGCCTCCACACCTTCTCTAGGCAGCCTGTTCCAGTGCCTCATTGCCCTCACTAAAGAATTTCCTTTTAATATCAAATCCAAATCTGCCTTCCTTCAGTTTGAAAACGTGGCGTATTTTATGTATATTACACAGTTTGTCCTCAGGACACTGCTGCACCTTCTGCTGAGGCAAAGAAATGCATCAGAGGTTCTGAAACCTCACCCTTTGCTGTGTGAGCTTTCACAGTTACCCTCTCCCCTGCTTTGGGATGCAAAATGTTTGAGGTGGCCCATAGGGTTAAATGTCTCTGAAAACCTGAGAGGCTGTGAAGTTCATGCAGTTTGAGTATGCAGATGATACTGTGAAAGGGCTTGACAGCATCTGTCCCAAGGAGCAGTAAATGTAATACCCAGATTTGGAGTCACGTCAGGCTGCTGGGTGAAATAACCATCCCTCTGGCAAATAGCTTCCCATCAGTTTCATTTGCCCTGTGGAAATTGAAATGGGAAGGCAAGAATGTAACTTGCTCAGGGATAGAATTGAAATATGTGCTTGAATTGGACGGTTGAGGAGGACATGGACTGGGTAATCACAGGAAGAACAAAGAGACCCTTGGAAGCTGAGCTTCTCCCAGTCTCAGCAGATGGGCAAATCCCTGAGAGCTGCTTTGGCCCTGAACCCTGCAGCAAGGCCTCCTGGTGTGTCTAAAAGCTGCACTGAGCTCTGCATGACCCTTGCCAAGTAGTCTAAAAATGAACCAACGAGAGGGGTAAAAACAAGGCTGATTAATAAGTGATATTTAATTTTGTTTGTACTTGATGAATTTTGGTTTGTACTCTTCTCCTGAGTGCTGTGGAGTTGTTTTTTTGTTTTTTTTTTCTTCTATTGTAATTGGTTCTGGCTGGTGACAGGAATTTAGTGAGCACATGTGGAGTGAGAAGGGAAAAGCAGAAAGGATGGAAGCAGCCTGTAGAGTTGAGGGGCAAAATTTGCACATGTTGGCAAGTGTCCCCTCAAAGGCATTTCTTAAAGAGGCTTCTTGTCCATTCAGGGATCTCTTGGATACTTTTGACTTCTGCTCCCCTTTCATTACAATCCTGCAACATCTTTCAACATCTTTCCTTTTTACACCTTTTTTTTTTCCCATTTATTTGTAATTTAATTCCTCGCTATGTCCTTCCACCTCTTTCCTGAGCAATGCTGATGGAGATGGGGTGGAAAACAAGTCAGCCTTTCTATCACAGAAGAAATTGCAGTCCCAAGCAAGATGAGGGCAGGAAAATGACCAATTTTGTTGGACTGGGGAGTCCCAGAGAAATCTTCATGTTCTCTAGTGAAACTCGCCATAGTTGTATGTGTAGCACACACCAGCGCCAGCCCCCCAGAGGCAACAGAGATCTCTGGAGTTCACCTGGCCTCGTGCTTTCCTGCCATTCCCTTTCCCAACATCCAAAAAATCACTTCCCTGTTTTGGGGGGTTGGCACAATAAGAACTTGGAAAGCCTTATCTGAAGGCAATTTCAGTATTTACCACATTTTATCCTCTATTCAGTGGCATCTGACACAGTTCAATTATGGCTTGTCAAAAGCATTCTCCACTGTGGAGTGGAGTGGAAAAACAGATTACACAATGGACTGATGTAGCTGAGCAGGGACTAATGAACTCTTGGCTTTTTCCTTAAGGTGTGCCGAGAGAAGGTGAAGCACCTTGAAGGAAGGGAAAAAGGAAAAGATCAGGACTACAGCAGAGGGTGAAAAATGTGCAATACTGGAGTAGAGTCTGTGGCTTTCAGCATGGGAGAGCAGCAGTGCTGCAGCCTTTTCAGGAGAAGCTCTGTGAGTGGAGAGAGGAGAGTTCCTCTGGGGGAGAGTGGTGGGAGAGCCACAGGTGCCTGTACTGGGCTGGGAGGACGTCCTCACTTCATTTGACTGTCTTAGAAGGAGAATTGAGGACATCAGTTATGAAAACTGCAGTGGGATTGATTTAAACTTGCAGGGTCTTTAACTTAGCTATGAGCATTTAAATCAAAACATGTCTACCTGTTTCTTGGCTGAATTGGTAGGTGTTCCTATCAGAAAAATTGATTTGGTGAGTGGGAGGAAAATCAGGCCCGGCTGTAGTAGAATATGGCTTACTTCTAACTGATGTAACTTCATGCAGTATTGGCTCTAAATGAGATTCTTTGTTCCAGGGGAAATTGGAACAGCACACGCTGGTAGTCTTAACTTCCAGGGAAAAGTGAAATTTGGAGTTCTCTGTTTGCCCCACCTGGGTCAGAGCACACAGGGCACACACAGTCACTGGTCACAGCTTTTAGATGTCACCACACCAGGTGATTCCTGACTGAAGACTGGTTTTTATCAGACAGATCACAGCAATCAGTTGTCAGAAAATGTTTGCCTTGCCTGATCTTCCTGTCTGCATCCTATGACTTGAGGTCAAGGTCGAATGACCTTGGAAGTTTTTTATTTTCTTAGTAGTTGTACGTAGTTTTCAACAGGCAGCTTCCACAGCTCCATTTCAAAAATGTTCTGTGTGCTACCAAAGCAAAATGCCTGGATCAAAGAGTCACAGCTTCACTTGAGAGGAAGAGATGGAACATAAACCTGGGTCAGTTTTTTACTCCACTGAGGAATTTCTGCTCCCTACAGCTGAGTCCGAGGAGGTTCTTGACATCGATGTTTTCTGCTGCTGCTCTCTGAGATGGCCCTTTGCACATGGTCACCCCGGTGTTGTGGTGATGTGACCCTTGGGGGGCTCAGAGGAGAAAGAAATGGATCTGCTGCCCTAAACCCACAGGTAACAATCCTACAGTGAGAGATGCCACAAATGTTGCTGCAGGACTATTTTTTAAAGACTATAAAGGCACTAGAAGGCAGCACAGCAATCCAAATTTGAATGGAGGCAGCACTTCAGCTGGTCAGCTGACATTCTCACCTTGTTCTTTCCGAAATGATGCTTCCCTGACATGAGGATTTCATCTTCAAGGACCACAAGCATTTGGCCTGACCTCACTTCTGACAAGGCCAAAGAAATAAAGCAGTCAAAACAGACAAGGGGCTCGTTTGCATGCAGTGTCAGAGCAGATTTTGCAGCCATCCCCAAGAGATTTAGGCTGATGCTGCTGTGTCTCAGCCCCCTGTGCTGCTCTGAGGTAATTCTTGTCCAGCTGCATCTGTGTTGGGCATGGGCCCTGATACGATTCCTGCTGATTCTCCCCATCTACAGTAACTTCCTTTGCTGCTGGGGAGGTCTTTAGAGTCACATCTCTTCAGTGAGAATCTGGGAATGGCTCTCAAACCACCTTGGCAAAATTTCTGTCTCAGAGTAAGGGTTGTTGCAGCACCTGCTCGAGGTCCCTTGATCTGAGGGTGCCTCAAAATGTAGCACATTTTTTGGATCTACTTTTTCCTCTATGATGTACCAGGTCCTTATTGAACATCCTACCCTAAAAAAGTAGAGGAGACTGGGTGCTCTCTGCCCTAACCAAAATGGTAAAGCCCAGAAGTGTGATGAGGCAGTAGGGAGAAGGTGGGGGAGGAGCAAAGGAGATTAAAAACAGAAAGGTGGCTTCCTTTTTTTAATGATTTCAGCCTTATTGAGCACCATCCCACCACTAGCAAATGAGCAGCTCCTCCTGCCTGCATTTGGATGTGGTGGGCCATGAAAAGCAGAGAAAAATGCCATTGATAAAGTTCTCAGAAAGTATTTTCTCATTGTCCCAAAGTGGAATAAAGTGCTAAGAGCAAATTCAGAGCAATATGTATATATATATATACACTTTTTAGGAGGGTATTTTGCTTTGTTGATTTACTCCAGGAAAAACCGATCTTGTCTGAATGTGTGATTAAGTATCTGATGGAATAATTCTTTACAAGGAACAGAACATGCCAGAACATTTGAGTGGTGTAAAACAGGGCTGCAGAGAGGATTAGAAAAGGTACAAGAAGGAGTCATTTTGTGTTGGCAGGAAGTAGACTTAATAGTACTTTTTTATCTGTAATTTTTATGATTCTGTGGCTAACCAGGGAAATGTTTAATGTTCCTTGTACAGCAAGTGAAGGTAGAAGGAGGCAAATTGACATCCCCAGCACTGTTATAATTCATTCCATTACTTCAACAGGGCTTTTATATTGTCACGCCCATAAAGCGCCAGTGTGCGCGCTCAGAGCCAATCCATCTTTATATACTGCTGCTGATCCCATTGAAGGCAATGGCAAAACTCCCATCAATTTTAATGGCACTGGGATATGGCCCATTTTGTAGATATACAATGGATATTTCCTGCACACACAAATTTTTTTTTGTGTATAACGTGCCCCTCATCCGAGGTTCAGAGAGTGTTTTATAAAGTGGTGAAGCCACAGCCACTGATGTAGTCTCCAGCTGATGAGGTAATGTGATCTGCCTTCAAAAACAGGATTTAAAGGTTGACTTTAATTTATCTGCCTGGTTTTTAATTTGTTAGGGGCACACGATGCACGCAGAACGTCTCCCCGTGTGGAGTACTGCCTTTGAAAAATTTGCCCAGATAAATTGCAGGAGGTAACTGTGTTAGAAATAGATGCTGCACTTGCAAGGTTAACTTTATGCTACAGCACTTAAAAACTAGAAAGCATCGAAGAAAATTGAAGGCAGTATGGATCAGTGGGTTAGTACATAACACAGCAGTCTGCAGCATCAGAGGCTAAGAAAGGTCCCTTTTGAAAAGCAGCTGTTTGGATAGTGACTCACTCAATCAGCAAGGTACAAACAAACCAAAAAAAAAATAAATTAATTGGAAGAGTATTTTAACTCGTGTTCTAATTGGGGAATGTTTTGAACAGAGGTAAGGTGCCCGTTTCCTGCAGAACCCATCGTCCTTGACCCTCTTTAAAGAAAATGCACAATGTATGAGCCATATCTGAGTGGCTGTAAACCTTGTTGGTTATGCATTGAAAGCTCTGGATTCATAGCAGCTTTCAACATGTGCATAGTGGAAGTGGAATGACCTGCCAGGCTGATGTTTTCACTCAGGAAGCTTCCTTTCCTCACCCTAATGTATGCTGGGGAGCAGCACATTCCCACTTTAATGCAGGAGCAGGGTTTGCTGAAGACTCAGACAAGAAGTTTGCAGTGTAACTAAAACTTTTAGGATGTAGTTGTGAGTTATGTGCTGGTAGAGAGTAAATAATTCAACAGGCCCTGCTGTACAACACTCCTCCAATTAGTGCTGGCTGCACTCACAGCTCCCCAGCTGGATTATGCAAAGATTTAGGAACCCTTTGCTTAGCTGGGTGTACATAGAAACATAACCAGCTTTTGTTGAAGCACACAGTGCCTCGAGCATGCCAGGGCATTGAGGAGTCCCTCTTTCTGATGGTGTTAAGTGGCTGTGCTGCCTGGGGGTGACACAGCAATTGAACAGACAAATGCCGCCGTGCTGAAGGGCAGGTGCATCACCTCAATGCACAAGCAGCCATCTTTTATCCAGTTCCTTACAGCCCTCCTGCAAAACAGCACTGATCTAGGACCTGTGAATTAACTGGTTTTGGTGGGCTGGTTTTCACCATCTTCATATTTTTAGGTTTGTTTGTGTTGTTTATCTAAAATATGTGAGTAGCAGGATATTTTGCTTTATTGGGTTTTATTTTGCTTTTATTTTGTTTGTTTGTTTGCTTTAAATTACAGATACAAAATTGACCTGAACTGTCAGGCTGGGGTTTATATTCCTCAGTGATTCTCAGGAAATTGCAGACCTTGAATTCCAGTGCTGAAAGCAGTTCCAGGTGGAGCTGTGTCCCCGGTGCTCAGCTGTGCAGCACAGCACCATTCCTTGTACGGCACCTGCAAACCACCACTGGGGCTTTGTGGAGAGGCTCAGGGTGGCTCAGAGTTCAGTTCCTGCTTCCTTTTTCGATTGATTTCCTTTGGCGATTTGCTTCTGCTGTGATTTTTAAAAGCATTTTCTATCTAAAAAAATCAGATCTTCCCATTGCCTTACCTGAAAACAGAGTCAAGACTTACTGGAGCACGTTTGGTGGTTTGCTCTCAGAGTCTCCAGGGTTTCTCTTTTTCCCCTGTCTCCTGATAACTATGCACACATAATTTGTAAGCCATACGCATCTTGGAGTAACAAAACCGCGCTTGCCCCAGTGGCATTTGCTAACTTCCACAGAATCACAGAATCATTGAAACTGGAAAAGACCTCCAAGATCATGGATTCCAAACCTTGACTGAATCTCAACTAAACCATGGCACTGAGTGCCCCATCCAGTCACTTATTGGACAGTTTCAGGGATGGTGACCCCACCATTTCTCTGAAAAATCTCTTCCAGTGCTTGACAACCCTTTCAGTGAAGAAATTCTTCCTGATTTCCACCCTGAGCCTCCCCTGCTGCAATTCACACCTTTATAAAGGTCTGGCTCGACTCCACCAATTTTCAGAAGACAGCTGATCTGAGAATTTACTTTCTAAGTTACAAGGCTGTTCCTATTCTGCGCTTACAGAATTCACTGGTTTTGCTGAGAATGTACAATGCTTTAATAACAGAGGGTGGGGACGAAGAAAGCTTTTTACCACACTTTCTTTTTTGTTTTTTCCCCAATGTATGCTCTCAAATGACAACCTGGCAATCCACAGCAGCTGTCAGTAACCTGCAAATCATTTCTGCCCTCCCTAGCAGATGTCACAGTGGCTGTTGGCAATACACTGTGATGTCCAGTGATGAAAACAATTAGACTATATGGAAGTTGTTAAACAAAAATGGTATAAAATGTTCTTTCTTAGACAAAAAAAAAACCCAACCCAACACAAACAAACAAACAAACCAAAAAACCACCAGCCTCAAAGCATAGATGCCTGGCTTTCTGACAAAAGCCTGCCTCCTTTTTTTTAATTATTATTTTTTGCAGAATAAAAAATGCTTTAGCTTCTGAACTCAGCTTTGCTTTAGTCTAAGATATAAGCTGCTTTTTTAAGTTATTGATGCTTGACCCATGAAATAGAAAATTACACATAAAATGGATTTTGAGCCCAGATTTCCCATGATGGAAACAAAATATTGTAGAGTGCAACAGCTATCTAGAAGATCTGATAAAAAGGAAAATCAAGGTAATTATAATAATGGCTGGAACACTGATTTTCCAATTATTTCCAGGTGCTTTCGAGTGGCAGAAAACTTTGAAAAAAGAGTCTTAAGAGTATTGGGAACAGAACTCTGAAATTCTAGGTTTGTCCCCTTTCAATGGTCTGATTTGCATAAATTTGTAGTTTTTTACGATATGCAAGTAGCATGTTCTTTGTCATTCAAACTTGGGTATGTTTTGTTTTGTCTGTTTTATTGAACCTGTTTGATTATTGATTTGTCTTCATAGACTTTGAATAAGTGGAATATTTGAAAAGAAACAAACCTATGCTAGGGAGAAGTATCTTAAAGTTCTTAAATCTTCTAAAGTTTCTTCTTTTCCCTTTTTGTTTCTGTTGAGGAAAAGATAGCAGGAAAATAGCTGTTTCTGAAATAGGCTGGAAAAGAAGGATCATATAAAAACTCCCCAGGAAAGCACACCCTCTGTTGAATTAAAAGGAAAACGGGAATTCTGTTTCCCTCTTTACATGATCACTTTAGTCTGTCTGCAAGATTAACAGTGGCTAAGTGACCCTGTCAAAGTCCTTCAAAATCATTTCAGCACTTTGAAAATGTTAAACTTAATGCTCAAAATGGACAAAGTTTCAGTTCTATTCAGTTCAGTTTCAGACAGCCCTTCAGGCACTCAGCTGCTGATGGAGGAGAGACTTGTTGATTTTCTATGAGGGGATTTTAATAAAAATATTGTGTAAACTTGTGTGGGAAAAGCAAAGGTAAAGTTCTGTTGGAATACCTGCAACTGGTTTACACTGTTTAATGGATTATTCTTATATTGAATGAAGCAGGATCAGGCATGAACAGGGGTGAAATTTTGCAGTCCTACCTACCATCCTATCCCACCTAATATTTTCTGGCTTTCTTCTCAGAATGGAAGAGACTTTTATGCTGTCTGCCTGGTGAAGACTGCTGTTCAAAATTTATGCAGGGCTTGCAAACAAGTAAAAGTTTTCTGTCTAATCCTATTTGAATTCCTGCAGCTGTAAACCTCAACTTTTAGTGTCTGGAATTGTAATAAGTTGAAANGTATACAGAGAGAGAGAGATGTATATTGGTATGTATATTCACAGGAGACTGTATTAAAATGTAATGACCCAAATGTAATTTTCACTTCAATTTCGGAGAATAAAGCAAACCCATCTCCTGTCGGTCAAAGTTCCCCCACATCTCCTGCCTCAGAAAATGGGACTTGAATTTTTCCAATGAAATTAGAACGTCATGGCCTTGGCCTGAATAGAAAGAAATGTTAAAAAAATATTTATACAGAAGATGCAAGTGTAATCCATGGGACTTCTCTGGCTGTTAATTTGTGAGCATTGTTAATTCAGTGGCAATAACCTGTATTAGTGCAGCTGAGTGTCAATATTCACACATGTGATTATATGCATTAAAAATGCTCCATTTGCCTTTTTTCCCCCCCGTCCTAACATGCGTGATCAGTTTCAGGTATAACACCCTCAAATTTGTATTATATTCAGCCAATCCAGATCTCATTATGTTGGACAAACACTGTACAGGAGGAAAGTGGATCACATAAATGCTCCTAATATTATTCATGAATTTTCCTACTGCAGTGGTTTGGAACTATGCTGCAAAAATTCTCCTATAAATTACTTTGTTTAAGTTCTGGTATTGTATTTCTGTGGATGGGGTTTTTGTTGTTGTTGTTTTGGGTTTTTTCCACAGCAGATTGCTGGGCAGAATATTTTGAGTCATGGCTTTATTTCCCTTCATCCAAGAATTTTGCAGTGAAGGGGCTGCAAATAAATCTGGAGCCAGGAGGAAAACACCAGAAAAATGGTCAAAGTTTTGAGGTCAAGCCATTCACTGTATGGGGCTTTCTAGGGCAATTGCCACCTTTTGCCCTCCTTTTCTGGAGCTTCTGCAAGGTCTGACAAAAGAATCTTTCTGGCTGTAGTTAAGAATGGAATGTATCTAATCCTGATATCCAATGAGATGAGAATTCCTATTTGAGAGAGCAGAGACAAAGCAGAATTTTAATTTTGAGAGAATGACCTAATTCAGATGATGATTCCGAAATCAGAAAAAACGCAGGCTGGAGATGTCCAGTTTGTCACGCCAAAGAACTATTTATCCATAAAGTCTAAACATTGCCCCATACCCAGTTCTGCACATTCCTGGCTGTGATAAAACACCCTTGTCCTTTTCCAGCTGTCACCCAGGATCCAGACCTGCTGTGTAAGGGTTGACAGTTGTCACTGAGTTTGTTGTTCCCCCACTATTTTCTGTGGGTCTCTGACTCTTCAAGCTTACAGTGATGAAAGTAATTAGCTAGATGGTTGTTCTCTAAATATAGACAAACCTTCTAAGAAAGGGCATAGAAAGAATTAACCTTTTTTGCCTCCACACACGCCTCCTAAAGACTTGAACAATTGATTTCACATAGGTAACCAATTAAAGCTTAACAGCAGTGTGACAAACACACTTTAGTTTTGCAGCTTATTTCACATGCTCTAGAAAAGCAAAGTTTAGGCAGGTTACCAGTAAAGGACAGGTTTGGGAATGGACACAAACACAGAGCCTGAGAGGCTGCTTTACTCCTTCATCTGTTGGGGTTTTTTGGGTTGTTTTGTTGTTGTTTTGGGATTTTTTTTTTGTTGGTTGGTTAGTTGGATTTTTTAGGAGAACATAGATATGCACAGATATTACCCCTATCATGATCCGTTTTCATGTAATTCTTTTCTAGATTCTGAACTAACCATGTAAAATCAAATTAGTAAAGAGGATGCACTGCTTTAAGGTAGAGTTGCTCACAGGCTTTTAGGTATTTTTGGTCTCAATCTGCTCTACTCAAGTGTGATGATGGATAATTCATTTGCTAAATGAATAAGATTTTATTACTAAAACATCTCGTCAGAAAATTGGTAAATTGAAGCCAAGAAGTCAAAAGACAATGAAAGCAGTCATGTGTGTCTAACAAAAGACGAGTGTGCATATCCTGCTTTTAAAACTCAGGAGCATAAACATTGAATGAAACTTTCTAAATGGAACCAAAGTCCCTCACTGAAGGAATCACCCTATAAACAAGAATTTGCAATACAAATTAAAGAAGCTTACTTCACAAATCTTCTTAACTATTTATTCTGTATAATAAACTGTATTTTGAATGTGTTGAATCAGATGTACAGATCTCGGCTTGAAATGTGATTTCCATCTGAGCTGGAGCTCTTCACTTTGTTTTTTTTTAATATACATATGTATATGCTTCATATCCATCAATGATTAAACATATGTGCTTTGCCTTTCAGAAAATCATACACATGATGTGGGATCCAGAGCTGGCTGAATCAAGGAAACAACTACACTGACTTTAGGCACCAGCTTTGATGTGTAAATGTGAGGGGGTTTGGCACTTTTGAAAAGAAAAGCTTTTCCTTTCTCTTTTGGTAATCCATGACTTTCCTGCCCTTCATCAGAACAAGAAGTCTTTGCTAATTTGCAGTGGTGAATGAAAAAAACCTTGTCCCCTAATGAACTTTGTGCTCTAGCAACGATGGAAGGCTACTGCTTCAGTACACAGTATTCTGCTGTTCTTTGATTCTTTTTCGTCAGTGTTAGCTCATCTTTATTTAGGATGCTTCATCATTTACTATTCAATGTTCTGTCCTCTGTCTGCGGAAACAATGAAACAATAAGAAGAATCTTGACTGCAGCACGTGTCCTCTGAAAGGTGAGAACAGTTCAGAAATGCTGTTTTTCTCCAAACAGTAAGCAGTGCTATTTAGGAAAGTGCTCATAAACAAATGTCTTACAGGGCTCTTGGCACAGCATCGTTTTTAAAGGTTCTGCTTTTTGTCAGAGAATCAAGCTAAAAACCATCTGCCTTCTGTCTTACAAACGTTCGACTGAATCCAGAGTGGGAGGTGGTAGGCTCACCTGCACTGAGCCGTGTTCACTTTAACACTAATTGTAATTCCAGGTAGCTGTAATTCCAAGTAGCTGTAATTGCCTCAAGGAGCCTATGAGGAGGGAGCAGCATCGCCCTTCTCCTTTCCCCTGCTTGCTCCAGGCCCCTGTGATAGATATGCCCGAGGGCAGGAGTCAGAATGGAGCAATTACCGTGAGCTTTTTGCCCCACACTGCCAGTGCTCTTCCTTCCCTGTCTGCATCCTGCCTGCCTGTGCCCTCACCTTCTCTTACCTGATGAAAACTCACCTTCTCCTCTCAGCTCGTGGTTACATCCCTCCACCACTCCCAAACGACTCACTGCCCCTTCACCAAAGCCCCTGTTCCCTGCCACTTCTATTTAACCCTTCCCACTGACATGCATCCACTTTACATCCATTTACACAAAACCTTCCTTTACTCTTAACACTGTTTATCTGGGGTTTTTAATGTTTTAGAACATGATCAGTAGCCTCTAATACCCACGTGTATTTTTTATCCTTGCACAAATGCAGAGTGGTTTGCCATTAATGACTTGGAACTCTGACATCTGATTGCCTGTAACAGTTTTCAAACCATGGAACAGGTTCTGTACCTCTAAACTCAGATGGTGCAGCTCTAATAATCCAGATTTTAATTTTGCGTGCTGTTTTTATAATTTTATCTCAGTGGGGTTTTTTTGTCTGTTGTTTAACCACAGAAAACCACTTATGGTTACACTTAGTAGTGGTTTTGTAAAATGTAAATTTTCCATGGTCCCTCGCTTTTCCTTGGAGCCTGCACTGTGCCACTTCGAAGCTGCCTGACTCAGGCCCATGGGCCAATGTCACCCCAGTGCTGACAGGAGCTCTCTGTGCTGTTCCCAAAGGTAGAAGGGGGAAATTGCTTCTGTGAGGAATGCAAGACAGATGGCTGCAAGTACAGCAAGCACTTATTGGTGGAGGGAAATAAAACCTGTGCCTATTGCACTCTGACAGATTGGTTTGAAAGGGTTCCATGCAGTTCATTACCTCCAACCTGGTAAAAAGAAACTTATTTAGCATCAGTGACACCCCATGCTTAATCCTAACTCTTCCAGTGGGGAGGCAGAAGATTATAAGTAGTGGTTTGAGAGCCACCAGCAGCTCTTTTAGGCGCCTTAAATCAATTTATCTGTAGGCTCTCTGTAATTTGCAGGATGAGGGAATACTGGATGTGAGAGACAGTTGAACAAAAAGGTCAGAAAAAAATTGCTTGTCAGGCAGGTATATAGTAAACATAAATTTAGCCTTGTGTGGATCAATATAAGGTTGTGTGTTCATATCCGATTACCTTAGATGGATTAAGATGTTGGATATTATTAAGAAAATAAAAGACGGGATTGGCATCATAATGGTGGCACTTTGTCCTTGAAATTCTGTGGCTGGAGAGGTTCCCATTTGTAGATGCCAGATGGTTCTTGAAACCCAGTTGCTGAAATGTGGGAAGATTTGTACCTGAACAAGGTTTTCCTGTGAAGTTTCCTCTGGATATTCTCTTCCTCCTGTTTTTTATATATCTTTCTTCTTTTGTATTGTTTTCATTTCCAGCCTCAATCCACTTTCCATCTTTATGTTTTGTTAATGAACAATTACTATCACAATATCTTGCTTCTGTAACCTCTCTGTTATTACCAGCCAGCATACCTGGCCATGCTCAGGGTTACCCATAATATTTTGTGGTAATTTCCTGGAAACTGGGCCTAGAAAATTGAGGAGACACATTTTACTAGAGGTCAGGTAAAGCATCCATCTCTCCCCATTCTCAAATCTGGTTTGTGAATATGAAAAAATATCTGTTTCCTCATTAAAATTGGTCTGGGGTTGAATACTTTTCCTACTCCTTCCACCCTAAAGATCAGGCATGTTCCAGGCTCCCCTCCATGCCTTTGCACTGTCCTGTTGAGGTGTAATTTTTCCTTTCCAAAGTGTCATTGTAAGGACAGGATTCTTCTGGATCATCTTTCTCGGACAATTATTTCAGGCTACACTCCTAGAATTGATCTTGCTTTATGGCTTCATTGTCTTTAAGAAAAATTCTTTACATCCATTTTAGATTACACCTAAATCTTTTCTTTTTCAGTCTGCATGCAGACTGTATTTTGACTACGTTAATTGTTTGGTGGGGTTTTTTTTGCTTTCTATGGCATCTACTAATGTCTTATGAGAGGGACAAAGTTTAGTTTGAGCTTTGTCCCCTCCTGATTGAACTCCTGGCTGTAGTATTCAGTGGGTTTCATATCTCCCTGTTCAGATTTATCATAAAAATATTAATATTAAATATCGATTAAAACATATTGCGTGTATGTCCTGGCACAGCAGTTTTCTTACGCCTCTGTGGGAATAATTCTATTTTTTTCCTTTGACTCCTCTGCAGTGAAATCCTGGGGATCACTCATGATGAATCATTTTAATTGCACTGTGATTTGTAACACAGCAAGTGGAGGTCTCTTGCTCTGCTGTGTCTGATATAAATGTAGGCTTTCCTTCCTCTGAGTAATGGGGTAAGATCAAAACATCCAGCACAAATCAATATTAGATACAGCCCAGCATCACCTGTGGATAGGCACTGCACTAGAGCAGTAAACATAAACTGAGTCACACTTTCTGTGGCTTCCTCTCCCCTGTGTGCTGGGTAAGCTCTGACCTCTGCAGAGGTGCTGGTTGTTTGTTTGCTTGTTTGTTTGACTTTCCAATTGTTTTATCTCTGATTAGAAGACCCAGCTGGCAGTCACAGGCTGTGTGTCAAAGGATGGCTGAGTCCTGGGACTGGAGCGTTACAGGTGAAAGTGGCTGGAGGAAAGGAGGTTTGCCTTTCCAAGGAAAGGGTGGATGTAACCAGAGCAACCTGTAATGGCTCTGTGAGTTTGGCTGTGGCCAGGAGATAGGAAAGGAGAGGTGGCCCCGTCAGTGTAACAGCCACAATGGTCTGGATCGATCCTAACGCAGCGCTGACCTCGTTTGGCTGCAGCCTGACCCTGTGAGGTTGTTTCAGTTCTCAGCACCAGCAGAGGACACAGACCTGTCCCACTTCTCCTGGAAAACAAGGGCTCAGCTGGGATGGTGACATTAAAGCTTCTGCTCATCAGGCAGCAATCTGCTTTTCTTCCTTGCTTTTCATATTCCACAAGGATGTACAGCATAGAAAGGATTTTTATTTTTCTCTTTTTGTGTTTGTTTGGGTTGTTTTAAATAGCCTTGCCTGGTGAAATATCTGAATCTAATTAATGCATTGATAAAGTGCCAGCTATTGTAATCAATAGACAGGAGGCAACCAACTGCTGCTGTTGCTCCTTTGTAACTTGAGACCATAAAAAGAGTGTAAGGATTATCAGGTGCTGAACGTTGCTGTCTCTTCACACTCATTTTACCCTGCACACTTCACAGCCACTCCCGAGCATCTCTGTTGCTGGTAAATGGGTGTAGAAAGTGGGTGATGTTTTGTTTGTGAGGTTTTTTTGGTCTCCTTCCTCTTCCTAACTTCGGTAGTGGAAGTTGACGATAATAATCTGAAAAGTGATGGTTTGTGGTCCATCAGACTCCTGCAGATTTTGCTTTTGCTTCCTTTTTTCAGCACGGCTTTGGATGTTTCTGAGAGCCAAACAAGGGAGACCTGCTTTTAACACCCTCGTTAGGAAGGAGGAAATATTTTGCTTCCGAACACCCTTATTCTGTTGTTTGTTACTGCAAGCTCAAAAATAACAACCTTAGAAATATTTCAAAGTTCTCCAGAGAATGAAACCTGGTTCAGGAGACTCATTGCCAGATTATGCTACCAGGTATGACATAAATCAGGAATAACTCCACTGCATGCAGGGTCATTTCTCCAGCCTTACCAGGAGCAGAATGTGACCCTCAGTTTAATTTCTGAAATGGCATCTGAATTTATTGGAGCTCTGCATCTCTGCAGGACCTTTCTTGGCTTTGCTGCAGTGGTAGCCTGATGTAAATCAGATTTCCTTGCAGCTGAGAACAGTGCTGATTATATATGAAGCTCTATTAGTGCTTGCTGGAGTTTTGTGTTCCTGAGACCATGCTAGGCATGCAAAGAGCTCACCCTTCTGCCTGTGACCTGCAGAAGGAGTAAAGTGTTTTACAGTAGTAATAAAGAGATTACATTAGATGAAGTTATTTTCAGTAGCTATATCAGGAAGATTGAGAGTCAATTATCCTGGCCAGGTTCATCTTTAGGACACCAGCAAAGCAGAGGGTGCAGACGTTTATTTTTCCAGCAGAAAAAGATTTAAAGGCACTGTGCTCTCACTGAGCACTTGGGCCTCATCTGCAGGAGCAACTGAGCACATTTTGAGAGCTGCAGGCTCTCTTGGGGTGCTCTTTAACCCCTTGCACTCTTCTACTCAGCAGCAAAATCAGGTTGTTTGGCTTTTGTCACCTGTGGAAGTGACTGGTAGGGACAGTAATGCTGAGGTTCCTGCTATTTCTGGTTTCTGTTTTAAGAATTTCTACTCTGTTGCAAAATTTGCCCTGATTTCAGAAAACTTCCCAATACTTTTCTCTGCTGTCTCTGTGTGCGCTCTCACATCTAAGTTGCACATGTATAATTTCCCCACCATCAGGTGCTAACTGCATTCCTTCTTTTTCCTTTTTCCTTTTCCTTTTTTAAAATAATAGTTACAAGATGTAGAATGCTTGCTTTCCAAAAGTATCTTTGCTATTTGACTATTTGAGAACCCTGGATTTTTTTTTCTTTTTTTAATGAAGCTGACTGTCCTGTAAGTGAAAGGATTCTGTTGCTTCTCTCATGCTTCATCTGCAGAGGGAAATGTTGCTTGAAGAAAGGCCATATGCACTGATAGATGATCCTGCTAATTATTTTTAAGGAAAGATGTCTGTTCTGAGAATGTGACAGCTGAATCTGTCACCTCTGCCCCTCACAATTAAAATAAATTGATGATCAGCTGGTGGGTGGGACTAACACTGGCAAAGATAAACTGACATAAATCCAACACATGCCTCAATTATTCTGTCCAGAAGATTTTGTCTGTTTTGTCACCCTTTACTTACCTTGTGAAGGAGATGCTTCTTTCTCTTCATTCATCTGTGGGTTTACTGCATTTTCTATATATTGAATTTTTGCCAGTTGGAGCACTGAACTGTGCTCTTGATCAAAATGGGTTGAGTGATTCCTGTTTGACTGAATGACAGAAGTCCCAAATCCTTCCAGCATGCAGTGGTGTCAGAGAAGGGTTATTATGTTTTCAACAGCTCATGGTGTACCCAGAAACATGTATTGTTTTCTCTTTCCAGCCCTTTTCCCTCCTTTCTGGGGACTGTAGTGCATTTATGAGTTCAAGTGTTTATAATGAGGGGATTTCTATCTGGTTTGAGTTAATTCTTTGTAGGGTCACCTGTGGCACAAGTTAGAATGGTCTGCTTATCCAAAGAATGAACGTAAAAAGTGTAACCATCACTTGACCTGCCATCCTGAATCAAGACTGTCTATTAACGAGTCACTGTTTTGTTTTGATAGTATTGATTCCCCAGAACTATTGATTCCCCTGATTACATTTCAGGAAGCTGCACAACTATTTCTTCCTCAGGCTCTCCTCAACAACCACTTTGTCTTAGCAGTGGTGGCTGAACTGCTAAAGCAGCTGCATTAGAGAAATAGGGAAGCCTAAGGAACTGATCTGAAAGCAAAAAACCCCAAAAAACCAACCAACCAAACAAAAAAACCCAAAAAAGCTACACCCCTTGAAGAATTTGCTTTACCTTCATTTTACCTTCATGTGGACCAGTGTATTGGAGTAGTTATCAGTGGAATTCATCTACACCTGCATCTAGTGGGGAGAAGTCATGGAACAAAGCAGGATGTGTTTTTAATGAGCTCCAGAACATGAACATGATTTATCCCTGTTTTGCTCCTCTATGGCTTTGTTAGATGCACTTAGTGGTCTGCGGGGTTTACTGTAAAGATGTTTTCTCCTGGTTCTGTTCCCAATTGCTGTAAATCAGAAGCTCTTTCACTGAGCTTGTAACTTGAGTTGTATAAAACCAATGCAGATGAGGAAAGCATTCTGCTTATTGCATAGTATTTCTGGCTATCAGCAACAAATGACTATTTTCAGATGAATTATATATAATTCCATATATGAGAGGGTTGGATGCTGCTTTAGGGAAAGTGCAGAGAAGGATCCAGGTAAAATTTCTCAGGCCAACAAATCTTCTATGATTTCTGGAATTCTGTCCCAAGGTCATCAGAATCAAGCTTCAACTTCTGTAAGAAAGTCTTTTAACAGTTTTTGTTGAGGAAGGGCAAAGGTTGCCTCAAACTTTTTCAGTGTCTCTGAAGATGTTCTGTGGGATTGGGGGGAGAGAGACAGTTTTTCCTGCCTTGGAAAGGACTCCAGCGTACCTGAGGACACAGATTGCTGATAGCAGGATCACAGTTCCCCTCAATTCCTGGTTAATTCTGAAAACTGTACGATTTTGCATGCTCAATTCTGGCGAATTTAAAAACATTATTCTAAATCCCTGTCCTGTTGTTCACAGCTGCTCCACAAAGCTGGCCACTGCTCTTTCTAGTTTCTACCACTACTGAAGTGTGGATTTTACCTTTTTTTTTTTCCTCCACTCTTTTCACCACCAAGTTATTTAGCTGACTCTTGGAGGAGAGTTCTTCCATGTTTTGAGGCAAACTGAAATAAAACAAACAAAACAAAATTAGGAGGTGTCTGTCTGACATTCAGGTGTTGACAGAGAGCTCCAAACATCTGGCACGACTCCGCAGGGTTAGGCAGCCTTACATTCTAAAACAGCTTACACTTTCAAACAATGGCATTTACATGCTTCAGAGGTTTCCTATCTCCTTATCTTGTCTGTGAGCAATTAATAAGTTGGAGCCATTGAGCTGAGAGTGGTGCCTTGGTTGTGTGCCTTCTATGAGGCAGCTGAGGCGTGAGGAGACTGTGGCTGCCTGCATTTGCATGGGCTGCAGCTCACGGACATGGAGACTTTTCCTTTTGATGCACTTTCTTTTTATCCTCTGCACTCTGACATAGCCAGCAGGTGATAAAATATACCTGCCCCTTGCAATCAAAATGTTATGCTGTTATGTGCTGGCTTATCCCCTGGGATCTCCAAACACTTTGCACACCTGTTGGCGAAGCTGTTGTGAAGGGAGAGGTTTTATTCTTCTTTCCTGCTTAAACAAATTGAGGAAGAAAGGAGTGAAGTGATTTGGCCAAGGTTTGTGTTCAAGCTGCAAAGCCTTGAGCTGTATCTAACATCCATTTCTTAATTATATGTAGCAGTGAATCTTTCAAAACGTTTTGGGTGTTTGGTTTTGGGATCAAAGTAGGGGAATCCAGAAAAGTCCACAGCATTTGGAAAACACTTCTCAAAGCAATCTGTGGGAAAGTTATGGGACCTAGGCAACTCTAGCTTAGCTGGTGAAGGTTGTGAGTATATAAACTGGTGAATTTTAAGTCCTTTAAAAGTATCACTGATCAGACCCTCAAAAGTTGCAACACTTTTCACTACCTATGTGTTCAAATATTCCCCCAAGCCCATTGGGCTGTCCCTAGGCACACTCCGAAGGAACAAATCTCCTCTGATTACTTTCTATCTTTTGGGAGCACTTTTCCTCAGATATTCCTTTTCCACTTTTCCCCCAATATACAGAAGAGAGGTGGTCAGCTTGTTTTCAGTTTAAGGCTCAGGAAAAAGAGTGACAAAAGGACCATGACATTCATTTATGCTGGCATTTCATGTGGTAGATTTGCCTTTCTTCTCACCGGCAGATCAGAAGTTTGAAGAATCCCCTAAATGATCCATGGATACAGTGACTGCCATATAGTCGCCCACTCTGACTTGTTCATGGGTGTATTTTTTACAAAAAAAAAAAAAAAATTAAGGAGAAATCTGTACAAACCTGATAATTTTGTGGGATTTCCCATGTTAATTTTCAAGGTGATCATTCATGTTAGGTCTCTGTCTTTCTTGATGCTTTTACTTCAGAATGATTGATCTGTAGTAAATGAGACAAATATATGAAAATATGTCAAATATTTGTACAATGACAGATAATTCACCAAGGTAATTTTAAAGTGCTTCTGGCTTCTGCATTTATTTCAGTCAACCCTGTAGCTTATGTTTCATGAATTTTTAGTCCTGAGGTAATAATTTTCAACTGTAGGAGCAACTTTAGTACTGAAACTACCTTAAATTTACACCACCATACACATGAAATAATAAAGAAAATTTTGACCTGGAGAAGAGGGAAGTACTGTGTTGATCCAGCCTGGAGTAGCTACAGTTTATGGTGGCAGGTTTTTTTTGCTGCTCATGTCACAAGCAGAAATATGGAATCATAAGGCAAAAATGAGTAGCACCTTCAACATGAAGGCTGCCTACATAATTGGAATTCAAGGAACTACCCAGCTGCTGAGAAGGAATTGGTAGGTGTGGGATGTTTTATGAGAGCAGCCTTGTGGTGTGCCTGCAGCAAGAAATGCAAACACATTACACTCTAAGGTAATGTTGCTTAAATAATTTGTGTGCTTCTGTATACACATATATGTTTGCACAGCAGCAGCAGCAGTTATTGAAGCTGATGCTGGATATTTCTGGAGCTTCCATTCAGTGTAGGAGTTAGCTACATGGAATTTTGAGATGTGATGGCATTAGACATTTCTCAAACACGTGCCAAAACCAACAACCCAGTAATTGCTTTTTTGCTTTTCCATTGTACTCTGCTATTGTAACTGCTTTCATGTGTTTGCACTGAATTATTCTCATCTGTAGTGCTTTTTTTTTTAATTATAAAATATACAAACAACTGAGACAAACTTAGAAAATTATAAAAGCTGCAAACACTTGGATCTTCCGACACAGTGATGCACTAGGATCTCTTGCATAGCTTCTCTGAATCAGCCATATTTATGTTGCTGTGATCATCTAAAGCAGGTTTTGTAACTGTTCATATTTTTGCTCAAATGCATTCTAGAGCAGCACTGTCACAGTCAAGAAAAACAAACATTCTGGCTTTCCTGGGAATAAAATATTTACAGAGAAGAAGCAGGTGCGAAGTCCACTGGCAATTCCTTGGGCAAAGAATGGAGCACAAAGCAGATGGGTTTCACTTCCAGCTTGGGAGGATGTTGCAGGTGGCATCAGTGTTTGAAATGTCCACAGATGCATTCCCCAAGAAGGGAAGGGAATGGAGTGGATTCCCAGGCTGTGCAAGGTCCTCAGACAGCCTCACCCTTCTGCACAGCTGGGCTCTTCCTTGGGACCTGGGCCTTTTCCCTGCATGGTGCCATGGAAGGCAGGGCTCTGGGAGGAGGTGCCCCATGGCACACAAGAAGCACAGGGAGCTGTAAGGGGCTGGCCTGAGCTCTGCTTTCCATGCTCAGAATGGCAGCCTTTTGCCTCCTCAGCCAGGCACCAGGTAAAGGACAGATTTTGGTCTGCTTAAATTCACGGGTGTCACCAGAGGTGGGCAAATCTGCACCAGAAAGGATTCCCATCTATGCAGCATGTTTACTTTAGATATCACAATGTTGCCTATCACAATGTATTCTAAAGTTAGTTCCCATCTGATTATCCAAGAAATGTCAGATTTTGCAACGTCTGTGATGGATATAGTAAGACTTTATCATCAAATATCTCTCAAATGCTAATGAAGGCAGAAGAAACAGTAAAGCAAACACCTCACCAAATTAATCTATATAAAAAAATCTGTTCAATTAATAAAACTGGCAAAGAATCTAGAAACGTGGGATGAATCCAGAAGAGTGACAGGTTTTTCACCCTCAGCTTCACCCTAATGTTAGGGAGAAAGTGGTTATTAAGGGAGATGGAATCTATGACATCTTTCCCTGCCCTTTGTTCTGTGGAGAGCCCAGCATTAAAAGAGATTAGGATTAGACTGATTTATGAGGGAAGAGAATGAGAACGGCAAAAACATCTAAGACACTCTGGGAATGTGACAAATAGCAGATCTCCGTAATTTCCCCTGCTAACCAAATCTACTCCACCTAACAGAGGAGAGAGAAGAGCAGCAGTGTCTGGGATGCAGCTCCTGAGGTGGTGAGTTGTTATGTTTTATTTTATTTTTTTTTTTTTTTGCTAGAGTCGGGATTAAATGAGTGAAATGGTATTTCATGTTTGGACTCAGATGTTTATTAATATTTATCTATATTACAGTTTCACAAACTGAAGTTCTACAGCACTTCTAGCTAACAAACTAAAAATGGAGACATATTTTTAAGGCCTTTTACAAGTCCTGTTAAGGATAAACTGTCCACTTAAATTATTTTTACTTTTAACTTAATAACTAACTACCCATGGCCCGCAATGTGGACTTTTTTATCTAAATACAAAATACCACCCAGACCCATGAAGAAGGTGATAAAGAAGGACTAGGTTCTGCCCTAAATCTTCTATCCTGCTTTATATATATATATATAAAACTATATTTTAAAACTTTGCACTCTAAGTTTTCTACTATGTGATATTATGCACTTCTATTTAAACTACACACTGGTAATCTCAGTTTTATCATCCAATTTTGGAAGCCTTCTTCATGACTTCAGGTCAAATGCAATGTTTTCTTGGGAGTCAGTGCCTGTCAGCACAGAAAGTGTAAAATTCTCAGTGACCAGGATTCCAACAGTGAGTGCTGGTCCAGGACCTTGGAGAGCACCCACCAAGGCTCCAGCATCCCTGTGGGACAACTGGGAGGAGCCACCCCACCTGCAGGGAGCTGGAAAGCTGAGGGGGTTACATCAGCCCCTCTAGGCACAGAGCCTCGTTAGCTACAGGCTTTGCATTTCTACAGGTGGTTTGCGGATTTCCCCCAGAGAGGAGGTGGATTTTCCAACTCCATTTGAGAGCAGAGAACACACGGCGCTGAGCTCCCATCTGCTGCCTTACACAGAAATGTTCTGCTTTGCAGTTAATGTTCTGTATTAACACAGCTGAAGGCTGTAATGGATGTGCCCGTGTCTGCAGGATGCTGGTAGTTGTGTTTAATAGGCACTTATGTGCTTAATATGATGTAATTGTTAACATAGGATTTCTACATTGTAATAAATCCACTTATTCATAAAGCCAAAAATGACCGAAAAAAGAAACGTTGATGATTTTCAAGAGAAAAATCTCCTGTTTGGCAGACTTAAAATAGTAAATGCCCTCCCCAAATGGACAAAAAGAGTCCTCTGGAAGTTATTGACTGAACTAGGACCTGAGGGACATAAATTTCATGCACATTTCTTTCCTTGGCATTTAAGAGAGTCCTTTTCCGTGTGAAACGGGATAGCTGGTACAGAAATTGCACTTGTTCTGTTTTCCAGTTCTGTCACTTCAGCCAGGACAACGAGCTCAGGCAGGCAGTGCTTGAAGGAAGGGAAGTGCAAGATTTGGAGATCATAACCCTGTCACACTGCAGTTCATGGTGAGGTGGCCATTTATCCAAATTCATTCAGATGCTTCTTTCAAGCTATACTTTTTGTATTCCACAAAACTGGGCCACGTGTTTCTGCCTTGGAGCAAGATTATGTCTGTTTTCCCTGGTAAACAGAAGACTGGTTTTCAGACTTAGTGCAATGTAAACAAAAAACTATATATAAAAAGAAAAGAAGCCTGCATTTGATGTAAAATTTGAAATAATTTGAAATTTACGTAATTCAAAAGAAAATTTCACTACTGCTCATTTCAGACTTGGTTGGGTTGTAGGGGTGATGGAAAAAAACCCTACATGAAAATGGATTCTCTGCAAAGCCTAAGAGAATATTCAGTGCTATGCTTTATAGTTTGTCCTAAAATAACAGAATAATAAAATAACAGCAATACATTTAGCAGAATACATGATGAAAAGTGATGATATAAATTAAAATGTTGTTTTTCCAGCTACAGAAGACTTAAATCTCTTCCTCTGAGATTAAAAGCAGATCTTTAATGCTAATTAATATTTTTACCTGTAAAATTTGTATGAAATGAGAAATTACATGTTACTGGAAGTCGTCACAATCAGCCAGTGAAAGGTGCCTGTTGAGTGGTTTAAAATCACATGGATGATGCTGTGGCTGCATCCATAAGTGGCCTCGTGGAAAATTCAGAATTGTGTTTCAAATGTGGCCAAAATGTTGACCGAGTCAAGTCAGACATGGATTTCAAAAGTGTCATGTCAATAATAAATGTGCTAGGAAATCCCATCCCAAAAATGTCATGGCAAGAAAGGGTTAGACATGGGCTTAGTAATTCCTGCTAAAATGTAGAGGTACCTCTCTTACTGGATGGAAACTCCATTTCTTCTGCCTCTCTTCTGGCTGAACTGATTTGTGCTGAGAACCAGCCTGTGTAGGATTTTGTGTTATTTATGCAAACATTTGCACCACATTGATTAAGAGCAGAGTGCAGCAGAGCCTTTTATAAGCCTTAATAAAATTCTGGCTATTGTCATCACTTGGCAATTCATAAAAAGGTGTGCTAAAACCCATAACCTTGTCTGTTCTGTCAAGAGTGTTTCCCTGTCAGATTCATGTGGTTTCAGTCCAGCTTTTTCTTTTGTCTGTTTCTATGCAGACATAAGGCTTAACAAGTGATAATGTGTAAACAAGAGCATGCATTATGCAGATAAATAGACTCCCACTGCTGAACAAGTCCTTAGCAGTTTGCATTAAAAATAAATACAGATGCAAACCGGAATTCAATATTTATTTTAACAGCAGGCCTTTATCATTGGCAGCATTTCCCTGATGTTTCCAGGATTAAATAAGTGGCTTTTAAAAGAGATTCACCAGTCCAGAAGTTTGAAGCAGTTTAAACCTTTTCTTAATAGCACCAAAGGGAGAGATAATAACAATTAGCAATTCTTCACCGTATCAGGAAATTACATCTGCATTAGCTGACTGAGAACTGCTGGATCTGTGCAGCCACAAGTGTCTTAACCACTGATAAATGTGGCCATCAGAACTGAGAGGAAGAAGGTACCAAGATTTCCACAGATCTCAGCATTTTGAATAATACTGAAGTTTTATTCAAGGCACAGAATGGGTTTGGATTCCATGCTCCATTGAAAATCCAGAGGAAAGAAGCATAACTCTCACTAGGCGGTTAAATATTTCCAGTATGTGCTTCTCATTAATTTTAAAGATGCTGCTTAAAAGTGAATTTGTCAGACATTTAAAAAAAAGGCAGTTTATTTATTTTTTTTATTTTTCTGACAGCATCACATTTCTAAGCTTGCCTGCAGCATTTATTCTTGAATGCTGCACTCAGTCTAGCTTCAGTCTAGCTTCCCTCATTTCCCCACTCCATGTTTTTGGTGTGACTGAGGTCAGAGGGGTAAATATGAGGTTCAAGGGATCGGTACTGGAGAAGGAAATGGTGTTTAACTCCAAGTTCTAGATTCAAGATGACATCACAAAAAGTGGCCTGGTGAGGAGCTACCAAATGATAATGAGCAGAGCAAAGGGAGCACAGCAGGAAATGTTCACAAATATTTCTTGGAATAAAAGTACAGATACCCTTTTGCATTTGAAGTATTATAGCAAAAAGGTAAGAAAAATAAAAGCATTGAAACGTCTGGATAAGAGGTAGTTGGAGTGTGTCTTCTGTTCACTGTGGATGTAATTATGCTTTTTATCAGGCTACCTGTTTAAAGATGCTTTCTGTTGCATAGACATCCATTGAAGTAATTCCATGATTTTAAATCTCTGGTTGTTTCATTGTGCCTGTCCATCAAAAGGAGGGAAACACCTTCCCTGTATGAAAGCTGCATTGCTTGTTGTAATCAGTTAAGCCTGTTCTTTATTGTCATAAATCTTTCTTCCACCAAACAATCTCGGGGATAAGTTTTATTCTTTTTGTTGGCAGAGAGGTAAAGAAGGAATTGGAGAGCTGTTCTACAACACCAAACTGAGTTCAGAAGTCTTGGAGTTGAATTTTTTCAGGCAGCATTTGTCAGAGTGAGGAGCACTCGAGGTAAGTTAGAATTGCTGGCTGAGATCTCTCTTGCTGCAAGTTTTCCTGTTGTAAAGTGAGCCCTTGAAATGACACTGGAACCAGTGGGACTTCCCACAACCATGTTTTTATACAATTCTCCAAGTTAAGAACTTGCCATGTGTGTGTGTTAGTAACAAATTTCAGCCTTGCAGGTTAACAGGAATTAAAAAGATCAAGGATCTGTGGTGTCTGCACCATCATCCCAGTCAGGAGACTGGGACCAGGGTCAAGTCCATAGCCACATCTAAAAATCAGTAGATGTGTTTCCCCTCACACAAGCAAGGGGAGGGTTTTTACCCTGCAGAACTCAGCAGATGCTGAGGAGACTGTGTCAGGCTTTCTGTTTTGTTCTCTCCTCTCCCTCAGCCAAGTGCAACATATGGTTAACTTTCCTGTTGCCTCGTGCTCTGTTAATGAAGCAGACACTTAAGATAATTATACTTCCCTCTTCAAACTTCCTGATTTGGCAAGCTCATCTATTTGGAATTCTGGGGTATTGCAAGGGTTTATTTTTTGTTTCCTTAGTCCTCATTATACATGAAAAGCTGCATATTTTGATTTGTTGTCATTTGAAAGTCCAATTAAACATTTCAGAATCCAGAAGAACCTTTGAAGACACTCCCCTCCTTTTTTTTGTTGCTGTTTTTATTGTTCTTGGTGGTTTTTTTGTTTGTTGGTTTTTTGGTTTTTGTTTATTTCTTTGCCAGCAGAAGCAAATGTAATGTTTCATTTGGGTGATGCCAGCTGTCCACTGTGAATGCAAACGATGAGGCAGTGGAGCTGCATGGCTGCCTTGAAAGAATGTGTGAAATACAAGTTACACATCCTGCAGGTGCCTCTGCTAGGAGAATCTATTCACTCAGAGGACATTTAGCTGATATATTGTACAGCTGGTAAAACAATGCCTTCAGGCTGTCTGAAAGTTTTCACAGGAAATTAAATGCTTTGGAGTTTGTTGCAAAACATTATTATATAAAACCGGGGTCATTTTGATAGTGTTCTTTTTGGACTGCTAATTTCAGTTCTCTGCCTCTTCCATCCAATTTGCCTCTTTTATTCTTTTTTAATGAACTATATACAGTAAATTTCTAAGTTGATTTGTTGTGGGCTTTTTTCTTTTTTTTTTCTTTCTTTTTTTTTTGTNCACTTGATGATGCACAACTATAGACATGGCCAACATTTAAGTAATAAGGAATGTGAATTGTTTGGTCTTTGAACCATGAGGTCATTACTGGGGGCTTCGTGGTGCCCTGATGTTCTGTAATCTGCAAAACATTTATTCTCCATTCTAAAAGCCATGTCCAGATTTCTATTCCAAGGATACTTTATAAATCGTGACAATTTAAAAGGCACCAGGAGAGCAAATGTTGAGGAGCTCTACAGTTTTTCTCATGGAAAATGTACACACTTAGAGAAAGTCAGAGAAAATTAGCATAATCTGTTCTTTCCAGCTCGAGTTTCATCAGACTAATTAAAGATGCCTCCAAATCCTTTTGTATTCAGCAAAGAACACAGGTTCTTAAAAGCCGTTGAGCTTCATGCAGCTTAAATGCATGTCTGAAGTTGAAAAACATCTTCTTAAAAGCTTGGAATAAAAGGAAACTTAAGTGCCCATGTTCCTCACAGCCAAAGCTCTCATGCAGCTTAATTAAGAGCCAGTTTGTTAATTAGAGTAGCACAAAGTACGAACTCTTGGAGACCATGTGGAAGAAAAGAAAGCACCTAACCCATTAAAACTTAAAATACCAGAAATCTTTCTCTCCTTCCTTACTCTAATCCTAGGGGCAAAACTTCAGGCATTCTCAGGGCCTGGAAGAGGAGAAAAGGCTGGTGAGAGAAAGAGGTACCGACTGCATCAGATTTCTTTACTTCTGATGTGAGGAGAGTGGACTGCACAGAGAGGGAGATTTTTTAGCATCATCATCCAGTGTGGGATGCAATGGTGTAAGTTTTACATCAGTATTTTTTTGTCTGAAGCCTAAAGATTCAGATCAAGAAGAGAGCTGTCCTCAAGAGCTCTGATGAGCAAAATGAGCATTCGCATTAAATTTGAAAACATTGCTAAACCAGCTGGATGCTGTAGGTGACTTCCCACATGACATCAAGTTAGGGGTGCAGTATTTTTCTGGGAGTGATTTCAATAACTGCAGCAAAAAGAAAATCCCTACATTTGCAAGGATTTTAAGGAACTCTGATTATAATTAGTGTCATGAGCTAGGGATAGGGCTTTGGGGAGCTGCACTTAATTCCCAGGGGTGAAGGGAAGGGAGGAATCATCAGGAATTCCTCTGAAATGGTCCCAGTTCAGTGGGAAAGCCCAACTTGACCTTGCCTAAGCGTGAGGACATAAGATGACATTAGGAATATCCTCAGTGTCTTATCAGGCACTCAGATCCTTGCAGAAAGGAAAGGTTATGCAAATGAGTGTGTTTTTCTTTTTTTTTTTTTTTCCCCTAGACTGCTGACACAGAACACTGATGAGATTTGGGGGGAGATGTTTCAAATTAGAAACTTGGGAAGAGTTGACAGTTGCAGGAGGGTACTGAGGTCACCCAAAGACATCTGGTGGGACTGTCAGTCAGGAGCACGATGCAGTGTTGCCAAGTGTAGGGTAGGATAGAAAACTGAGCTGCATTGGAGAAGGAATAGATGAAGGTCAGGGTGGAATTCTCACAAAGTAGCAAGGTTACAGATGTGAACGACATCAAATTAGGCACAGGGCCAAAAGTGCACATTAGAAATGCTGGTATGCACAAATGTTTATGAAAGTTGGAGTCATTTCTGCATTTAAACACACACCAAGTCAGCAAAAATTACAGGAGGAAAAAAAGTACCTCTTGAGGACTGTTGATTACAGATCTCTAGCAGACTGTGAGTATAATCACCTCTGTTTATTTGGGCGTCTGGTTTTCGGCCCAATTTTTTAAATTTCATTCTTCCTGCCCTGTGTGTCTCCATTTCCTTCCCCCTCTCTCCCCACCTTGGCATTTTCGGGGTTCAGGAGTATTCAGGTCTGATTTCTTTTACTTGCCACTATTTGTTGTTAGCTCTTCCCCTGACTGCCAGCACAGGTTTTGCTGAGATCTTGCTGGTGATTGATGCTGAGGAAACACCTGCTGGTTGCTACTATATTAAAAAATGCAGGGGCATCTTTACTTTGTCCATTGCTGTACTGACTTTAGTGCCTGGGAGTGTTTTCTTTCACCACCTGAAGAATGGCCTGTCCAGGCACAGCTGGTTTGCAAAATGGGACAGGAAGTGTTTCAAGAACAGACATTTACGGAACACTGAATGGACAAACCAACCAACCTACCCCCTGATACCACAGAGGCAGAAAGTTAAATCTGAAGGAGCGAGAGAAAAACAAAGCTACGCTCTAAATTCTGGGATATCATTTTTGAGCAAAATTATAGGTATTCTTGTTATTCCTTTTTCCCTCTTGAGAAAGCAAGGTATATGGCACAGCCTCCAAAACAACACTGTCTTTCTGGTGAGCTCAGGTAAACCTCAGATCCAAATCCAAGGAGAATCTTGAGTGTTGTTTGTGGTGGTTTAACCCTGACAACAAAGTTCTGTGCAGCTCCCATGCTCACTGTCCCCAGTGGGGTGGGGAGCCAGCACTACTCAGCAACAATCAAAGCAGTGTGTTATCAACATCATTTCCACTCTAAATCCAAAACACAGCACTGCACCAGCTGCTAGGAAGAAAGTTAACTCTATCCCATCCAAAACCAGAACATTGTCCCTTCAAAGGGTTATACTGCAAATGCTGAGCTGTGGCAGCTGAGGATGAATTGGATAAGGAAACCAAGCTGACAGCAAAGCACTTTGCTTTAATCCAGAAACAGCCTGGAAATCAATCTGGCTGAAACTTTAACACGGCTGCAGTGACATTTCCACAAAAGGCTCCTTTGCTGGGCAATCATGCATTGCCACTTCTTAGGGAAGCAGAATTCTTGGTTGCATTGTAAACCTTAATATTCACAAGGATAAAGCAAAACCTATAGAATACACTATGAGTGTGGAATAGCTACAAGGACATTAATGAACTTGCAAGAGAGATTTCAGTGGAATCTTCACATTCTGTCAGGACTAGTTACTCATTGTCTGGAGGAATGGTTCTCATCCTTGTTATGGTAGCAATGTTTTGGGCATTGCTGGCCTGTTACTCTGCAGATGGCTGTGTCAGACTGGATGTTAGTCTGGAACCCCAACACAGCAATTCTGGAAATGGTCCAAACCTCCATGAGCTGCAGGGATGCTGAGATCTGTGATACCACACTTCATTAATCCTTTTTTCAGATTTGTTCCTTTGGTCCAGTGGTTTGTGATCCCCCAAGAAGTGTGCTGACCCTGTGACTCCATTTACCCTAAAAGGTCTACAGAGAGAGAAAAACCTGGACCTGAACTGCATGGTCCTGTAGTTTAGGGAGCAAAAGTTTGGGTTGACTGGTCCTGTTGCTCTTTTGCTCAACACAAAAGTTCAGTTTCCTTGACAAATGATGGACAGTGCCTCCAAAATTGGAACTTTGATCCCAAAGGGGCCCTGTGTTATTTTAACATAAAGAATGGTTATTAAACTGTCAGAGGGTTAATAGTTTCATCTTAATAATCTTGATAGATGGTGCACATTTCACCAGTGCTCCAAAAGGCCTCAATGAGCTTTAAAATATTTTACTATTGGCTTGCCCTTCATTTCCCAAGGAAGTCTAAGGAGAACTCTTCTTGCTAATAAATTCTTTATCTTAACATAGCTGGTTGTCCCCTTATAGAAGGGAAATATATCCTTTGCTGTGCTGTCTGATTAATTGGTCTAATTTTATCAGGAAAATTAAATTCTCTTCATTATCTAGGAAGTTATTTAAAGAGGTCTGAGTCAAACCCCAGCCCATGAGCCTGATGACTTTATTAACTTATTACTTTTTAAGTGAGCTCTGTCTGAAGAATTCCCTTCAACTTTGAGGGCTATTTGTCTTCTGCTCTCAGGACTTCAGGATGACAAATGGGATGTCAGATATGACTTACTGTAAGACCTCATGGGATTCACAGAAGGTGGCTTTTACCCTTACCTCTAAATGCTCTGTACGAGGCAGCCTTTAAACCTGGCCAATTTTGATGACCTAACCAGATATCTCAGTGGCTTTACAACAGGCAAAGTAGCTGCACTCTTAACCGAAGCAGTTCTTAAAACATTATTGATCTTTGAGTGAGCAAAATTAATAACATATATGCATAGAAATGTGCATGGGAGTTGATCCCAGTTGTGTGTGTGTAGTACACAAAACAAAGGACATTCCTGGTAGTTTTAAAACATTGTAAACTAAGGCTTTACTTCTCTTTGCTTAGACCTGTATCAGAAAAGAATCATTTCCCCAGATGTGCAAAGCTGATGAAGATCTTCATCTTTGTCTTACTTCAAGCTGAATGTAACAACCAGACTGAGGGGGGCTGCTAATTCCCTTTCTTCTGGCCTCATGCCTGATGGAAAGGGCAACAGTTGGCAATGAGGTGAGACTGTGAAGGATATAAACCCTCATGCTTTAGATCATAAGCCAATTTGCAATAGCCTGTGTTTAGGAAGAGATTTTCCTACAGGTTTGTAGGATTGTGAAAGCATATTTCCAGCCAGGACCATTCCAGATGCCTCATGTATGTCTCCAGGGCCCATGAATGACTTTGCAACCTTTCTGACCAACTTGTGCCAGTGCTTGGTCACCCTCACAGTGAAAAAGTGTCTCCTGATGTTCAGGCAGCACCTCCTGTGTTTCAGCCCGTGCCCATCTCCTCTTGTTCTGTCACTGGGCACTGCTGAGAAGAGCCTGGCTCCGTCTCCTTTGCACCCTCCCTTCAGGGGAGTGGAAACAATGAGTAATAGGATGAGAAGACATGGCCTCAAGCTGCCCCAGAGGAGGTTTATGTTGGATATTAGGCAAAATTTCTTCACCAAAAGGGTCACCAAGCCCTGGAGCAGGCTGCCCAGGGAAGTGCTTGAGCTGACAACTCTGGAAGCGTTTAAAGAGGTTTAGCGGCGGACTCAGCAGTATTTGGTTAAGGGTTGGACTCTAAGATCATAAAGACATTTTCTAACCCAAATGATTCTATGATTCAGGTATTTATCTCCACTAATCAGCACTCCCCTGAGCTTTCTGCAGCCCAGGACCTTGTCAGCCTTCCTTGCTGCAAGGACACCTTCCTGGCTCATGTTCCCTGGGCTGCCCAGCAGGACCCCCAGGTTATTTTCTGCCAAGCTGCTTTTGCAGTGGGTTGGCTCCCAGCACAAGCTGCTTGTTCCTTCCCACTTGTAGGGATTCCTCCCCATGCACAGGAGGGCTGCTCCCTGGTGGTTGATCAGTTCTTTCAACTCTTCACAAAAGGCATTGAAGGATAATTTGCATTTACTAAACCAAAAGTAAGTTATGACAATAATGCAGACAACAGCCCACTGTAATGTGTTACACTTCATGAAGTTTGGAGGGAGACATTAAAACATAAGTGAAAGCCTTTTATTTATTGCCCAGAAATCGGATCTAGAGATTAAAAAATAGCTACAGGAAAGGGAAACAGAAAGCACAAATGCTGCAGAGTTCTGTTCTTGGACCCTCTTCATTTACAGTTCGCTACTTGAAGTTTTAATGCTTCCTGACAAATCATATGAAACCTCAATATTTGTATATAACAACTTGAAATGTATATTTTTATAGGATTAAAACTACATTAGAACATGGAGAAGGTTGTCCATTATTTTTATTAGTGAGTTTTATATAGATGCAGTGGTCACTGGATTTATATACGTACTTATATAAGATTTATATACAATATAAACCTGACAGGAATATGATGGGGGAATGGCTGTGGTGCCATCTTCCCTATCCATAAGAAAGGTGCACTGAAATATCCTAAACCTCACAAAGCACAAAGTCTGGACAAGTATTTTATGGTAAAAGATAAAACAAACCCACATGTATTGTGCCCTTCGCTGTCAACATGATAACTTGTAAGTGTTCTTTTTCCTGCATCTTCCTTCTATTATTATCTTCCTGTCTGAGCTAAATGACCTGTGACAGATGAGAAATATAGGATAGTTCATGGACAAATAGCACATTCAGAATTGGGTATATTGTGAGAGTATTGTAACCTGCTATGCTGAAGCTTAACAGAAATTCAAAAGATTTTTTTTTTTAATTCAGTCTGGAACAAGTTTCCAGGTAGTTGATTAAATAAAGTACAGGATGAGGCTTCATTGTGTTAGACTTTTCTGATTGAAAGATTGGCTTCTATGATTTTGTGTGGAAGGAAAGAGCAGTGGGAACTTCCTGGTTAAATATGTGATGGCAAATCAGGCTCAGTGACACAATAAACATAATATTCCTGGTATTCATGCTTCATTCTCTGAGGGTTTCGGAGATATTTCTGGTTTTGGAGATATTTCCAGTTTTAATCTTCAGTGTGGAAGTTGGATGCTTGCCTCTCTTAAGCCCAGGTTGCAACAGCATCTTTATTTTGGACTGAACTTAAACAAACATAATGGTTCTGGTGTTGGGACTGGGGCAGGATGAAGTCACTACTTTTAAGGTCCCTTGTACCTCTATAGTTCTGTAAACATTCTCCATGATCAGAGCTGGACACAAATTAGCTGCCAGGTTTTTCATCTCCATGCTAGGTACACATTTTCCTCCTTCACAGAATAGAGAACAAGTCCTCCCATGTGAAGCCACCTTTTATTCCTTTGCAGGATATTCATCTGGTGGGAACCTGCCATTTTTCAGGAGCATTTGAATAAATGAATTATAGTCCCTGAGTTTTGTAGCCCTTTATGTATAATTGAAGTGTTATTCATAGTGAATCCTAGGCAAGGCATATTCCATGGTTAGTGAGTTCTTATTTTTATGTGCTACTTCCAAACTCAAAAAGTTTTTTCCTTAAACTGATGCTGTTCTCTCCATGTAAATCCAGAATTAATTTCATGTCTGCTGTCTTGGCTGGCTCTGGATCTCTCTGATGCTGTGATAGGGCTTCTTTCAGTAAAGGTGGTTGGAACAACAATGCCATCAGTTCAGTGATGCCCTCTTCCTATTTGAGTGATTCATTTGATGTTAATGACAGCCAAATTAAAGGATAAGATAATTCAAAGATAAAGGTGAGGCAAGTGACTCCTTGACTAAGGAGTTTGGGACTGAAAGGTGTTTCGTTCTTCAGCTGCTCCTTGAAACATGATCTGGTTCATGAAATTCTTATTTATTGGTTTGGCTGTTGGTTTTTAATTTTATATCTTATAACTTAATGACTGTTGCTTATTTTTATTTTTTATTTGATCTGTAGAATTGTTGTTGTCCTGAAGTATAGTTGAAATACATTTCTTGAAAATAATGTAAGCCGTGCACTTTCTGCCAAATTTTAGCAGCTTGTTAATGCTAATCCCAAGGACCATCTTGTCTCTGACAACAGCATCAAATTACGAATTGCTTTTACAAGAAATTCTAGAGATCAAGTCAATATTTTGCAAAACAGCTTGGGTTGTCACTGAGCAGAAGTGGTTTTCCTTGCCATGCCCCAGCTCAACAGCTAAGCTCAGCTGAGGTTTGCATAGATTTTCATTAGGAAAATTCAGATCTTCAGGTCTGGAATTGATGTTCTCTGACTCACAGTTTCTTTTGACCAAGCCTGTGTCTGGTGGCCAGTGCTGTATGGCTCAGAGCTCTGTTGGTCAGTACTTTGTGTAAATTTTAATTTTTGTATGTGAGAAAAGGGGCTTGTGTGCTAGGGGAGGGGAATTCTCTGCTATGTTGGTGTGATCTTTATCTTCTAGTGGCCATCCAACTCAAGATCCTCTCAGGTGGAAAAATCTTCAGGGTCTATAAATCTTTAGAATCCATATACTGACTACAGATACAGACATATACTGTGAGCTGCAGCCAGCAGTGAAATTTTGTTAGAGTTTCTGAAATTCCAGAACTTAATTATTTTTCTGTCTCATATGTGTTGCACTCAGGACCCAGAAGATGCATTTTTCTACTTCAGGAAGGCAGGTTAAGAAACAATAACCTTTAGCCTGTTAGGTGGCAAATACAGAGGAATTGCTAATTATTGTGTTGAATAGTGTCTCTGAGAGGTGAACTCCCAGGCTGGCCTGTTGTCAAGGATGAAAACAGTGACATGAAACTGTGTATTTCTGCTATCCATTGATTCTGGGTTACTGGAGAAATCACAGAACACCTATTTCAAATTGGCTTTGGTGATAGGGATAGTGAAATCCATGTTAGCATGATGTCTCTCTCAGGCCCAGTATTGGGCTAGTGACACAGAGTTGATTTATACAGAATTGATAGCTTTAGATAAAAGTGAATGCAAGTAGAGGGGAGTTTTTGGGAGAATGTCAGTCAGATTTTTGGCTTTTTGATTAAGGACTGTGTTGATATCCACAAAGATGTAATTGGCTTTTGCAGTGATTAAAATTTGATGTAACATCATGGTTGCCTGAACATGGAACAGTCTTTAGATTTGTCATTATGCCTTTAATTTGTTTGAGAATTTTTTGGTGCATCTCAGCATGGCCCATGGCATTCAACACCTGGGAGTAAAAGTACTCTTAAAATTCATAAAACTTGTGACACAAAGGACATCAAGATGTTAAATGCTGAGGGCAAATGACAGTCTTGCAGATGAAGATCACCAAGGATCTGGGCTCCATTCACATAAAAGTCACATTCACACAATATGGATTTCAAACCAGCACCACTGACTGAAAAACACTGAACAGCGGTGCTAGCTTTGGAACAGGGAAATGTATCCTCCCAAATGAAAAAGGGTGAGTGTTTTGGCATCAATCTCAAGCCTTCAATGCAAGGCTGTTTCAGAGGCCTACTTAGATGTGGGCTGTTGGTAAGGAATTAAGGAGTAGGAGGTGATAAAAAAGGGATTTTTATCTGTCTAGTGCATTGGCAAAGATCTGGGTTTTTTTCCTCAGTTCTTGAAAAACTGTTTTGTGATCCAGTGTTATAAACTACAGCCAGTGTAGAAAACAGGCTTCAAAATGATCCAGAGGACATTTAGCAATGAGAAATGCAAAGCCAGTTCAGTCTGTATAGGTCTCAAAAAGATTGCAATGGGATGACTTTATTGAAAATTGTGGATACAATTTGACAAGAGAAATTAATGGGTAGTAATGGACTTTTCAAATGAACCTGGAAAGACGCAACAAGTCAGTCACTGGAAGTTGATGCCAGACAAGTTCAAATGAGGCACAGTTTTAACTGAGCAGAGTACAAGCTCCCAAGAGAAATGTTTGGCCCCTGAGTTGCTGGGTTTTTTTGAAATCAAGACTGAATCCCTCTGTGGATGGCATCCTTTAGCTGTACAGAAGTTACTGGGCTTTTTCCATTGGTAACTGGGTAAAATTTAGTGATCTGTGGCACATAGTAGGTCATTCAAAATAACTGTAAGGGTCTTTTCTGCCTTCAAACTCTATGAATAAATGTTTAAGTTAAAGCCCAGCTCCTTCATTTTGTGTAGCTCAACAGCCTGTTTGGTATTTCATTTTATTCTCTGGCACAAGCCTTTCTTTCAGCCTCCAATATTTACATGCATGGATTGAGGAGAGGTGGCTCTGCAGTTGGACATCCCTGAATTAATCCCAGGGTTTGATTTTGTGGTCTGTGTGTGTGTGTTTGTGGTTTGTGTTTGTGGTTTGTGTTTGTGGTTTGTGTTTGTGGCCTGGCCAGCCTGACCTACGAGCACTCAGGGACTGCCTTGTGCCCATCAGTTTTTTGTAACACGGTCCTACTGATGCCTTAAGTTTGAGCTTTCATGTTTTTCAGATTCTGTGCTGCCCAGGGGTGCAGTTCTGAGCCTCACATTCAGTGCCGGTCAGCTCTTCACAGAGCAGGGAGACAAAACAAATCCTTTTCCGGCTGAAGGCCAAGGACAACTCTCAGGCCCAAAAGCACAAACAACGGTGCCTGAAGGGAGGAGCAAGAAGGATGGGACCTCACAACCTGAAGCTGGAATTGGACAATTAAACCCCAATATTCGAATGGACGAAAACTTTTAAAAATATAAGATCTTGTGACCAGTCAGCCATTTTGTGACCATTCTTAGTCCACCTTGGGTGTAGCCCTGGCCCGGCCCTGTCCTGCCCAAGGTGGACCCTGGAGGCCTTTCAATAAATCCCTGCTTTATTCTCTAGCTCTGTCCAGTCTCTGTTTCAGGTCAGCCTTCCCAAGGCATCACGACCAGTCTGTGTGTTTGGAGCATCAGCTCTTCCAACCTGGGTCACTCTCCTTAGCCCTGGCCAGACTCAGGAGCAGAAAATGCCTCTCAGCCACGCCGCGAGGCCATGAAATTGTGTTAAGCGCCGCTCGTGAAAATGACCGGATCTGCTATTTTAGTCTAAGTGTCTGAATGTGTTTTTGAAATTGTAATTTTCCTGTGCTGCTGTGTGTAAAGGTGACCCCTGTGTGCTGGGCCCCGGGCAGTTTGCTGCAGACAGCTCATCAGCATGATTCATTTGGCGGGGTACTCAGTCAGCACCTCCTCGCCAGCAGCCGAGCAGCACGAAGCTCCTCTCTGCTCTGCCCAGGATATAAAGGCACCTACTAGTGATGCAGAACTCTTTGGAGATGCATTAGGGTTTGATTTTTGTGGCAGCAACACATTTACCAGGGGCACAAAGATTATAACCCCTTATTTGGCTTGGTAGCAGCTGCGCAGGGAGAGGCAGGGCAGCTTCACCCGAGGAGCCCCGAGCTCCTGCCGGAGAGGGAGGGCTGGATGATGCACTCCTGCTCTTTCTGTCCCACTTTCACCTCGTTTGGAATTGTTTAAAATTGGTTCGTTGCTGCCTGTGGCCACATGATGGCACAAATCAGTCAAAAGAGCATCATTGTTTCCGGAGCATGGAGAGGAGCTGAGGCTGGTCAGGGCTTATCTCTCCTCTGCTGCCTTGATCCACAAGTGACCAGGATCACAATAAGAGACAGTGGTGGTGTTTCAGACATAAGCTTAAAAAATAAGCACTGGGGAAAAAAAATTAGAAGAACAAAACTGGTCTGAAGCAGGAGCAAAAAGCATCTCTGGCAAAAAAAAAGTTGGCCTTTAAAAAGGGTTGGTCAGAAGAAAACTTTTGTTTTTCTGATTTGTTTTGGGTTTCCCTTCAAAGGATCAGTAAACTTGCAGGAATCAGGAAACCTTTTTTTTTCTCTTCTAAATCCCGAAAACATTATGTGCTGTATTTTCTTTGTGAGATGTGTAGTGAGGAGACTGTTTTCACAAATAGTGATTAACGAAAATCAGTCTCAGCAGTTGCTATGACATTTATACTTAGTTTATTACAACTTCAGTGGTAATCAACTATAATATATTTATATTGTACATAAACTTCAGTGGCTCCTGTATCCTGCAAATCCTCCCTTCCTCACTCAGTGGCTTTAAAACCCTGCCCTAAATGTGTGCCTCAGCAGAAAGATTGAATTAATTCACTTCCAGTTCACCCCTTGCAATGGAGAGGAAGGATGAAATTCCCAGCACCTCTCTCTGCCTGTCTTGGGCGGGCTTGTATTCCCTGCTGTTGTCAGAAACATGCAAAGGTTGTGAGTAGGTCTCGGGAGAAGCCTCTTGGGCAACTTTGAAGGATTATTGCAGCTTTATTAACAATAATTTCATGGGTTCTAGACATCTGGTTCTAGACATAAGTCAGTAGAATTAAAGGGAAAGAAAAAAAAAAAAAAAGAAAAGGGAAATCTGCACCCTCAAGACCTCAGGAAGCTCCTCGACCATAAAAGAGAGTGCAGTCAGATCCCTGAACGGAATATGAAAATTCCCAAGGATCAAGCAAGTGTTTGACATCTTTGTTAGTAAACAAACACAGCACAGTTGCATTTCCTATGGCACAGCAACAGCACAGCGTGTTCTGCCTCCCTCTCTCCCCCTCTCCTTGCCCTTTCCTCTGTTCTCCTCCGGCTGCCCCCATCCCTGGCAAACATTCCAGAGGCCGGTGACAACACCCGTGTCTCTTTCACGCTGAGTGCATTAGTCAGGCATTTGAGAGGGTTGTTTTCCTGCCCTTGGGTACCCCAGCACGCAATGGGAAAGATGCAGGAGTTCAGGGACTGCTGAGTGCTCAGTTGCTGCTCTTTCTTAAGTGAAGGTAACTGGAGAGCAAGTGCAGCGTTTAGAAATAAAAGAAAATATTTTTCTGTGGGGAATGTACTTTTTGACCCCACAGCTGTTAGTTAAAATGAAAAAAAAAAATTAAACTGTTGCTGCAGAGAGAAAAATTCTTATCTTTTTTTAAGCTTTAAAGCTTTTTAAAAAGCATTTTAAAAGCTTTTTTTTTGATGCTTTACTACATCAAATTCATTGCACTATACAGAGAAGACACTTAATTTTGGAATCATGCTTTTAGATGTACTTACACTAACTTTTTTTAAATAGTCCACTGTCAGTATTAATGCTTAGTGATATCTTAAGCTGTATTTGTAAAGAATTTCCCTGTGAAGAATTTCATAAGCAATCCACCAGCCTTTCACAGATTTTTTTTTTTGACCTGGAATACAGAATTTTCCAAATGAGAAGTACAGTGCAAGTCAAATAGATCACAGAATTTTTTTAGGCTGGAAAAGGCTTTTAAGATCAAGTCCAAACTTCCAAGTCCACCAGTAAATCATGTCCTTGAGTCCCTCATCTTTGAAAAACCTCCAGGGATGGTGACTCACACAGGCAGCCTCTTCGAGTGCCTGACAGTCCTTTCCATGAAGAAATTTTCCCTAATACCCAATCTCAACCTCCCCTGGTGCAACATGATATTCAGAATTTAATCTCATTTGGCATTTAGAGAAAACAAAGTCTGAATGCTCAAAACTCGCAAGGACCCCTTGGGTTTTTCACTGAACATGGAGAGTCAGGACCCTGGTTTTGTGTTTCATGCAATTAAATTGCCTTTGGTCCCTGACTGCCGTACTAAGATACTCCACTAATTTGTAGCCAAAAAATCCAAAAGATAATTCCCAAACCGCTTATCTCTGGTACCCATTTTGAAGTATGCTGTGAAGGAAAGGAATTAAGCTTGTTTGGGTAATATAGTCTGAGCTTTGCATGGTGTTGCTTGCATGCCATCATAAGTAAGAATATGTAAGGCCTTGGGTGAAATTGGAGCCAGATAAAGCTCAATGTTTTTGCTTTCAGATTGTCTGTAAACTATAATTCAGTTCTAGGCCTGGTGGTTGTGTTGGAGCCTAATGCTGTTTGATTTTGATGGCAGGGATGCCCTTTCAGATGGAATATGGTGACTGGTAAAGCAGAGGGACTTCCTGAAAGGCTATTTGGAAATGATATCAAGGAAGAAAAGTTTCGGTCTACATGCTCTTGCAGGGCAGAAAGTGAAGCACTGAGGGAAGAAAGGCACTGAAGCTTTAAAATGAGTGCAGAAAGAAGCATTTATAGACCAAAGAAATTTTGTGCTCTCTAAGAAATGTTTTATGAAACCTTTCAGTCTTAATCTGCTGGATGGCTGAGGAGAAAAGGGAGCCCACTGGAGAGCTCAGTATTTTTGTTTCCCAGACAAATATGCTTGAATTAGATGTTGTTTCTTGACGTCTTCTCTGGCAAGGTAGTGTGTTGCCCTGAACTTTCTGTCTTTTTGCCTTTCTGTAGAATATTCTCACGTAGCTTCATGTAAACAATGTTTATTCTTAGAATGTTTGCATTCTTCTCCTCTGAGAGAAGAAATGATTGATGGTGATGTCCACCATCCAGGTTAAGAGGTGGCAACCTCTGTAGCCAATCTCTGGACCTCTGTACAAATGTATAAAAGAGTTAAATTGTAAATAAAGTAAAAAAAGTTTATTCCCCCTCACAATGCTTCTGACCTGCTCTCTTTCTGTCCCTAAAGTGGAACACGCCCAGCCTCGGCTAGCAACAGTAGTGCTTCTCTTGCTGTGTTGCCCTGTTAGCTGTCACTGAGTTCAAGGCGAGGAAAGTCTCAGCACCATGCTGGGAGGAACCCAAAAATCCAACCCCCGACACCTCCAAGTGCCAGCTGCCCACAAAATATCACTGCCTGCTGTGGCAGCAAGCATTGTGTCCCTTTGGGAACGACTTTCACCTTGTTTAGCCGAAACCAGTCCATGGCACCATGACTTTGGCACATGGCAGAAGGTCCAGCGGAGCACAGGGCTGCCTTCCCCCAGTGTTTCACTCCTACACCTTGAGGAATGCCCTGCAGACAAATCTTTGTTGCTGCAGTCCAGCCCAGACATGCAGCCAATAAGGGACAGCAATTTGAATTAAGCTGTAGAGCTCTAGTTTGACTGCAGCTCTTAAGTGAGCTTCCTTCATTCTGAATTGTTCCCAAGGTCCCTTTTCCTTTCACATCCTTAAAAAGTGATCACATTATTCTTGGGCTGTTGCATATGGGCTCGAATGGAATTTAAACTACCTGCCTGACAATGATGAATGAATCAACTCCAAATCCCTTGATGTGGATCAGCTATATGGCATAACAATAATATTGTTGTTTAACATTTATATTGAAGTAATACCGTGAAGAATCTCATCCATTCAGGGACCGATTTTGCTGAAACTGAATAAAACACCCAGAGAAATAACAAACCTTGTTCCAGAGAAAGGGCTGTCTAAAAGACAGTACTGTCTTTTGGTACTTCCACTGTACTAGTGGAAGGAGACAAACAAAAAAGACAAGGAGCAGAATGATATAATGATATTGCATCTTTGCAGAGCTTCACAAAACTTGGGTGCTGCTGAATTTTCTTGCATGGTTGATCTGCCATGTTGTTTCTCGATTTTGCTTAGCCCTTTCCACTTTCATCTTCTTTGCCTGTGCTGTCAAATAAACTCTAAAACCTCAGGTTTTTCCTGGCAAAGTTTGGAAAATACTGGAAAAAGGAAGTTGTCCAGGAAATTCCCTGTGACACTTGGGAATCACTCACTTACTTGGTCTAATTATTTTCTCTGGAACCTAGTGCCACAAATTTTTAGTAAAAGCAAACTTAGACCTCTTTTTTCAAAAGGANCAGGTAAGCTCTGTGCATATATACCCATGTATATGAAGCTGCTAACATACGGGTTAAAAGAAAATTTGGGCTCCTAGGCCACATTCCCAGAATGCCACACATCAAGGTCCTGTTATAAATCTTAACAGTACTAGCTCCAGACATCATTTAGTCAAAGGATATAAATACATAATTACTTTTTGCTTTTTGGAGAGCATTCTTCTAGCCTGGATGACTTGTGCCACATTATCTAACACAATTCCTGTTACTTTGTGAGCTTTTACTAAGCTGGAAGCATTGGGTGACTATTGTCTAATAAAAACATGTCCATGTGCTAAATTTAAATGCCAAGGAAAAGTGAGGCATATAATACACTACATATTACAAGTTGTGATAAGACCATGGATAATTCCAAATGGTAAATGGTTTAATTCTATTTTCATGGGAAGATGCTGAAACAAGGCTGTACCTTGCTCTGAAATGACTCAATAACTGGAGTCAGTACAGGATTACTGCACTTGTCCTGACTCAACATTTCATCAGGATCAGATAGAATTAATTTAAATCTGTGTGGTGTCTGTCAGAGGCCTCACACTTGGACTGCAGTGCCCTCTGCTCAGCTGCAGAATAGGTGCAGCCTTGGCCATTTTAGCATCTACCTGCAGTGAGGATGTTGCAATGCACATTTCACTCTGCTTTGGATCTTGATGATTTTACATAGTCAGAAATATTTCAGCATTAACTAGGGAAGAGTGCTGTGTAGGATTGCTGCACAGCCAAACTGGATTCCTGGGCGGCTCAAACACAATTTTTATGTGAATAAAAGGCTGTTATAGGACTGGGTTGCATTGAGGGGAAAAGCAAAACTCCTTGGAAAAAAAAGAGCAGAAGAACACTGAGAAAAACAAATATATATTTCACTAAATTGCTAAAACTGGTGGCTGTGATTACTTGAGCGATATGTCAAAATATATTTTGCAAAATGATGATATGCCATTCTTGTGAACACTGCAGTGTTGAAGAAAGATGAAATAATGGGAGAGGTGATAAACTCCAAGAACAGTTTTGCCTTTTAAAGCACATCCCCCATGCCCAAGTTTGACAGCAGAGTCTTCTCAGAGATGCCTTTTGGGCACCATAAGCCTTAGTCAGGAAAACATGCAGTGGTGTTTGACAGAATGTGCAGAAAGGGGAAATTCTGCTAGAGTTTATTGAATGATTGATGATAATTTAAATCCACTTCAGAAAAGCTGTTATGTTCTTGAATCATTTCTTGGCTAATGTGCTAATAAAAATGCATTGTATAATGCTACTGCTGGATTTCAAACAATTTAACAGCAAAAAGTTGCTTACTGAGGAATATTAGAGGTTCCTTCAGAAGACAGATATATGATAGTAATTATGATGGCAATGAACTGGGCCTTGTTTACATTTGTGAAACAGAGGGAAAGCTTGCAAAAATCTTGACTGATTTCAGGAATGAGTTGAGCATTCAGGAGGCAATTACCTCTGCTCAGCTTCGCTTCAGGCCCTGGGTAGGTCATGGAGCAAATCCTCCATTTCCATGCACGAGAACAAGGTCAGGGGAAAGAGCCAGTGCAGATTTATCCAGTGCAAAAAGGGCATTCCCGGAATGCCTTCTAGGATCAGATAAGTGCTTGTTGTTTCCCTTGGCATTAGCAGGGCCTTTGGCATAATCCTTGATGTTATTGTGGTGCAGCTCAGCTGGTGAGATCTGGACAGCACAAAGTGATGGAGTGGATGGAAACTGCCAGGACAGCTGGGCTCTTTTCAGAGGGGCACAGTGTCAAGATAAGAGACAATGGGCAGAGGGTGGAATGTGAAAGTTCTAGTTTCATATTAAGGATTGAATGTGTTTTTTCACTGTGAAAAGGGGCAAACACTGGAAAAAATTTACCCAGAGAAGTTGTTGTCTTCACGTCACAATTACATGATCCAAGGTTTCTCCTAATGCACCTCTTGTGCTCATAGGATACTTTATCTCTCTGAAATTTCTACCAGAAACAGAGATTTCTGTTGTCATTAGCAGCACTATGAGGATGGTAGGGCTCTGAACAGAAGATGCAGTAGAATGGACAGGCAGGGAATGAGGCTGAACAGTTTAATAAAACGATTTTCAAATTAATTGCCTGGAATGCTTTGTGGCTCTGGCAAGACAAAGACACAAACTCCTCGGGAAGCAGAATTCATCTGGAAAATAATTTTCCAATGTCTCTGTTGCACAGCTATCCCCCTGCTCTCCCTGCCCACAGAGGTTATTCTTCTATTTGGAAACAGCTATTTTAGTGCAAAATCCTGGCTTTGCCGAAGCTGCTTCTGGTGTCAGTGTGGTGAGAACTTCACTCTGGCCTTTGGAACCCTTTGAAATACTTGTAGAGACAAATACACGTTCAAAAGGACAACCCTAAAACACCAGAGTCATGCTTTGGTGAACTCTCTAGTTAGGGTGTATTCCTAAATAGGAAGAAGTACAAAGGAACAACCTGTAAACTCAAATAATATCAAAATTTACTTGGGTTTGATGGATGTGTTTTTCAGGACACTGCTGTGCATAAGAGAACTTGTTTTGGTTTTTTTCCCTCTAACAATGAATTTGGGGAACATGAATCTCTCACCTCTGTCTTTCATCTGCCTAATTTTACATGCACAAAATAAATAAAAGCAATCAGAGAACCACAGGAACTGCAAGATAAAGTGGATGCTTATGTGTTTGGTTTGCCATCTGCTTTATTTTGGACCAAATACCTGTGTATTCAGTCCAAAACCACAGTGTGCATTTCTTTTATTATCCATGCATGCTGCTTGCCTCATATTTAATAATATTTTTGTTATTTTATTACAACTCTACAGATATGAATTAGGTAATTAAAACTCCTCCAGAAAAAATTTAACACCTGTTCTGTGCCTTAAACATTGTTTACAGAATTCAGAAAGCTGTGAAACTTTATTTTGCTGAACAGATCCTTATTACTTTCAAGTGCTACACTATCCTTGTGCTCCTATTTTGTGAGGAAGCTGCTGAAATCAAAGAGAAAAGCTGGCTGCTACCGGAGCTAATGATTACAAATTACGTGGCAGTTGTTGCAGCAAGGGACATGAAAGAAAAAAAATAATTTTTTTTTAAATTTTTGTATTTAAGGAAAATCAAGTTGCCATGTTGCAAAGAAGAGTTGCTAGTGGCTAAAACCTGATAATTCCAATTGGCTTTGCTCCATCAGCCACAAGGAAAACACCTGGCAGGCTGCTGCATCCCAGCCAAGCCTTGTTAACCTTTTGGCCTTCACAGTAACTATCAGCAGGCACCGAGTCAGTGCTACTAATAAACTGGCATTAAAACCTCCACCTGCTAATAACATCTTATTGCTTTTCAGGATTAAATAAAAGGAAATGAGCTGTTTAATTACAGTCAGAGAAATTTTGCAATGCTGTGCTGCCTTAGATGGTGACAGTAGTGCTGAAATGTGTTTAAGGACATGGCTGCGTGAACTGATGGCTTCAGAGGAAAGCCAGAATGGCTGCAGCTATTCTATTTTAATTTTTTTGCTTGTAGGAAGCATAAACCAGCTTATTTTTACGTGAAGATAAGATAAACTGGGGACAGTCTTTTCTAAAACATGTGTACGCAGTTATAAGCAAGGTTATATTCATGGAATTTTTTTCCCTCCTTGTTAATGTTCTCCTTATTTATTTCACTTTATGGGGAATTCTTTGCTGGTTTTTAATTTGTTTTAATTTGCTTGCTCCCCTTTGTTTGAAGCAGGGGAGAGATATTACACCGTAGCCAATATTTTTATTCTATTAAGTTCTGGGAGTTCTTCCATTCTGACTTTTCTGAAACGTGAGGAGCAAAAAAACAAAAAAAGCCAANNAACAAAACAAAAAAACCCAAAAAAACCAACCAAAATGGGAGGAGCAAAAATCTTGCCTGGAAGTCCCACGTGTGGGCTGTAGGCTGATTTAATACATCTGCTTGTCTTTCTTTGCTTCATTTTCTGCTTCTTACCCTGATACCTTGAGTATTTTAGGCCAAAGTCAGGTGGATTTGAAGTACCAGCCACGCACAATAGTCCTGTTTGGGAGGTCTGGTTTGGATTTTGACGTGCTTTGGAACAAGGAATGCAAACACCACTTCCCAAATGGAAAAAGCAATGCCCTGCTGGCATCTGGTCCAGTTCCAGTGGGTCCAATCTCACAATGCGTTTTCAGCAGAAAGTGATTTTTATGGCAATGTTGCAAGCTGTCTGAATTCCAACAATTTTAATAGCTTGAAATAAGAATATCTATCAAAATTGGGATTATCCTTTTAAAAAGAGGTGTGCTGCAGCAATACATTGCTTTTAAATAGCAATTCCCACAGCGTGTTCCAACCTCTCACTTCTTCCTGGTGGAGAAACGAGGACTTGGAGGGAGGGACTGTAAAGTCAAGGGAAACTCAATCCATGCCAGCTCTGCTTCAGGAGCTCTCATTTATTTCTCCTGTGAGCCTGGGCTGGGTTGCCAGCACTATGCAGCCTTGCTGTGGTGAACTGTTGAGAGGCAGCACCTTCAAAGACAATAAATCTTTAAAAGGATGAAGGGAAGCATTAATGTTCTACATGCTGTTTGAGTGTTTATAGTTTGTGCTTTTTCATTCTGGTTTCCAGAGGAACGGTTGTTGGGAATGCTTATACTGCTTTAAAAAAAAAGAAAAGGAATTTCTTAGCACCTTTTTTGATCAAAACATAGGCAGAGTGTGTTTCTGATGACTTTAAAAGTGACTTGTGAATTGTGTGGACAGAGGAATAAAAGGCCACAATAAATTATATTGTATTTTATATTTGTTGTGTGGCAACAGTTTCTAGCAAGACAGATTCAAAGCAAAATGGTTGCATGGTGCACATCTGCCTTTCTAGAGGCCATGAGGTTATGATAGCAGAGATAAAGAGAGTTTTGACAACCTCAGATTTGCAGGGGTAGCTGTCTACCTGTAGTTAATGAAGATTTTAATTGTTTTAGTCAATGAAATAAGACATACTGCTCTGAAAAGTGTTCTGTGTGGTCTCTCAGAATGATGATTTTAGTTCAGATGGTTAGAGCCTCAAGTTTGCACATTCTGACTGAATATTTAAGGCCTTTCACATTTGAGGAAATCGGTTATGCCACTCTTAGTTTGCACAGCCATACCCTCTCACATATTAATGTTTCTTTTGTGGGAAAATTCCTAGATTTTTTTCACAGCCAGGATTTCTGATTCTGGAAGCAGCTTGTAGCACACAGATACAGTCTCACAAAGATGACTTCAGGTTTAGGATCTGTTGAGCTCAACTCCTTACCTTCCCCTCTGATTCCTGTGTTCCTCATCCCAGCTGGGACACCACTCCTTTTTGAGGGATTCAGCTTGTTTATTCTCTCTGTATGTTTTCACCCTGCTGTTGCTAAAAGTAGGGCAAGACTTTGGAGAAAATACTGAGGTGCAAATCCAAGTGGAGATTAAAGGAAATGAACTGTCTGCCTGTCACAAAAATCCTGGAGGTGTAGCTTTGGAGCACGAAGAAAACAAAGGAATGATATTTCATGTGTTGTTTGCATCTCCCATGTATTGTAGACTTCATTTTAGTGTTCTTTATGGCACAACTCCTGCACTGAGGGCTTTCTGCCTTTTTTTTTTTTNNNTTTTTTTTTTTTTCTCTAGGAAAGAGAGTAATAGCTGGGGGTGTGTGGGATGTAGGGTCTGAGCATGTTTTTAGAAGAAATTAAAATTTGGGTACTCCAGAGCCTCCAGCCAGACAGCTTCTTTTGAAAAACTGAGTGGGAACCTTTCCTTAAAAACTGGAGTTTTTTTTAAACATGTATTTTTTTTCCCCTCTCAGTAATTAGAAACAAGAGCTGTTGATGAAAGAAACCAACTCTCTCCAAGACCCACACTTTTAACAGCAGTTCTGTCACTGGAGAGGTGTGGATGCTATCCTCAGGGTTTTGCTCCTCTCTTTGTGTGATGGGAGATGCCAGTGACCTGTGGAGATGTGGATTTGGTCTCCTCTTGCTTCAAAACCTGCTGGGGAGGCCAACCTTATTTTCAGTGGTCGGGGGATACACTGAAAAGGAAACATGAATAAGGAAATATTTCTGGGTTTTGTCAGGTAGCCCAGCAATAATTGATATGCCACAGCGTGCTCTAGCTACCATTTACCCTGCATCTTAAAATACAAATGTTTTGAATGAGCAACAGCTCTCTGAAAAGCTCACTGTCAGGACAGTCCTCTGTTCTGGTTGGTGTTACTGGTGGCCATTTTGCTTTCTGGTAGATTTTTCAGTATCAGCAACGTTTTGCCAACCTGATCTCATGTTCTGGTGATTTATACCTTGCATTCAGGTCTGCAATTTTTCAGTGCATATCTCAACCAGGCCTCTCAGTGCATAGTGAGCACAGTGGGCCCTGCAGAGCAGGAGCTGTGGTACCAGGGATCAAATTTAAAAGTTTGTAGTGCCTGGGACAGTCTTCACTGGTGGTGTCTGAAAGGAAAATGCAGCTTCACTTTCTTTTTGCTATTTTATTTCCAGCTGTGGCAAAGGGATAGACATCAAGGCAGGAAAGCTCCCAAGAACCTGAAGTGAACATGCACAGGCATGCTGCTGCATTAATATGTATTATAGGCACATGGCTTCCCCTGCAAACGGGAACATCTCTGCAAAGAGTGATAAGCCCTGGGTTCCTTTTCTGCGACACTGCCTATAATTGCCAGGGAAAAAAAGGGCTTAAATTTAAAGTTCCTAGAGCACTGCTCAGTACCCACAGAGTGGATTTTCAGCACTATTTTTAGCCTGTTGCTTGCTGGGTTAGAATGCAAATGGCTATGTGCACTCTGGAGCTGCAGAAGTCCACGCAGACAGAAAGCAGGAGGGGAGTTGTGCCATCCCTCTGGTGCCTGTCCTCACTAGAAGAGTTTTACAGTTTTTTCCTCTTCGTTACTGTCCAATATTCAATTTATTTTCTGCTACAGATCTTTCAAGCACATGGGCTTTTGGCTGCTGCTGATATTTTTGTATTAATAGAGTTAGACAATCTTCTTGTAAACACCGGTCCATCCAAAGTAAAATGAATTGGACCAGTGCTACTGTTTGCCAGCAGAGAGATTATCCCTCAAGCTAAGATCAGTCTTGGGCAATGGGGCAAAATAGACACACTTCTTTATAGTGGAATGATTAATTAATGCCTGGGAAGCAGCTCTGAAGTGAAGTGCTCTCCCAAATTCTTTTTCCAGACCTTCTTATTTTTTAAAAAAATGATCTCAACATGGGATGTAATGAATTGGGAAAATGAAAAGGGCCCTGTCACTCGCCACTCTATGTAAACAGTAAGGTTGGAGCAACTATCTGTATAATATTTGTCTGAAGAGATATAGAGGAGATATATAAAAAATATACTAGCGGTACCCTTTTATTCCCACTGATCTCGCTCAGAACCTAGGTAGCAACCTAAAAACCCCATTTCTTACATATTTCCTCTCAAATTAGGCTTTATTTTTGGCTTGATTACAGCCTCCTTTTTGCAAAAAATCTCTTCAAAACTCTTCTAGACTAAAATAAGGCTGGGGTGAACAACTGTGAGTCAGTGAAATTTAGAGGTGGCAGTAGGGGGCCATATAAAGGCTCTGAGATCCTTAAAACAGGGGGAAGCCATCAGATAGCAAAAAAGTGGCAATCATACCTGCTGTGTGCTGGATTGCACATAAACATGCAGCTCCTTGATTTGAATTTCCTGCCATTGACCATCTGTCTCAATTCAGCATTTTGGGTGTATTTTCTGCTGCAGACAAAATGGGAAAGACTCTCTCCAGAGAACCCTGGTTTACCTCAGGGCAGGCAGAGGGCAATGCATGGATAACAGCTGCAAATCATTCAGGGTATTCCAGTTTATTGGGGATTGTAACTAAAGCCCATCAGCACGCTTCCAGTTTGGTACTGATACCACTTGTCCTCATTTTTGCAATAAATTTAATTTTCTTTGCAAACTGAATTTTAAGCATCATTTTAAGCATCATCTAACAGGAAGCAACACTTGTTCCAATGTTTCAATTGTAAGACAAAAGTCGGTTTAGGTACAAACTTCCAACTCCTGTGGATTTTTCTACAGTGTGGGTGATAATTCAGTCCGGGGAAGGAAAATTATTGGTGCTCTAAAATGCACAGTACTGGCTAATTTTAGGACACAGCATCACAGCCTTCATTAATACAATTCACAGTGTTTGCGATGTGCAGGTTGTTTTCATATTTGTCAGGAGTCTAACGCAAAATAATTTTTCTTTGTGCTTTAGGATTCTGTGAACTCATTCTTTAGATTACTCTGCACCACCACCTTGACTCTGCTTTGGCCCCTGCACATATCTAGGTTATAAAACTTCTTTTGCAGAACTTTCAAAGTCTCCTGATTGCTCTGAGAAGCAAACCCACCTTTTGGAGCCTCTGGACTCTATGAAACAGGAAAGAAGAAATCTGTGACAAGTCATAACAGTCAAGGTCAATTTTGAAGCAGTGTGTGTTTACTGCCTCTTAAGGGAGTATCTCGCTGCTTTGCATGCTGCTTACTTGTTTCTGGAGCTGGAGAAATGCTGCTTAAAAGGATTAATTTGGCAGGCACTCCTGAGACTTTAGAAGGTAAACAACTGTTTCTTTTTTGTCAATATGGCAATTAAGGTCTGGGAGATTAAAGAAAAAAAGTAAATGCAGTTTTGGCTCCTTCTGTAGACTGATGGCTTAGTGATCCTTTGAATATTTAATGAGGTGCTTTGATGGTTCTGGAGTAGCAAAATCCAGATCAGATGTGAAAAATGGAAGAACAGTGAACTGCAGATACCCAGAATTAGATGTGTGGGGTTTCTTCTGCTGGGTATTGATGTCCAGACAGCTTTGGCAAATGACACCTGCCATGCCAGGGATGTGCTGAAGGTGTTCAGATATCTGGAGATTTCTGCATTTGGCTTCTCTCGGTACCATCTTTACCAAGACGTCTGTCTAGTTCTGAGTCTTGGGTTAAAGCAAGGGATCTTCCCCGTGAAGGCAGAAAAACTGTTAAAAATATTACTATGAATACAACTGTGAATTTCAGAGTCACTGAAGGAGTCAGAAGTAATGTTAAAGGTGATCTTTTGGCAGCCTTTAAAGCTGCTGGGCTAGTTTCATTCTTAGATGCTTTGTTTACCTCAGATGACACAAAATAGTCTTTAATATCCTCTGTGGATATTTTCTCCTTGTCTCCCATTTTGGGCAGAACACTTATTACCTATCCTTAAGGGGGTGGCTCTCATGTCTCTTCAAATATATCTTCAGGGAATTAATTAAATTGTCTTTCTTAAGGTGGGTGGGCATTTGGAGGAGGTTTAATTTGAAATCAGAAATTAAAAGGGTCTGAAGTTAATTCAGAATGCTTTTTATATGACATTATAGCTGGAGAAGCTGTCAGTGTGTTACCTGTGTGTAGTGGGAGGACAGCTCTTATTTTAATCATCATTTTCCCCCTGGCCCAGTGCTGTTCCTTCTGTTTTCAATCCCAAATCTGTTGCTTTCTTTTGGAGTGGGAAAGAGATGAACGTTTGAATAAGCAGAGCAGCAGAAATCCAGGTTTCGAACAAGACCTGCGGAAGTTCTCTGTGCCTCTATTTTGGCACACCAAGGCTTTTAAAGTGGCAGTGCTGGCTTCAGGCCCTCTGGCTCTTCTTCTTGACAAATTCAGGGAGAAATAAATGTGATTGCTTTGCTGGCTAAGTGAAGAACTTTATCCATTCAGAATTGCCTCCCTTGACCTGTCAAGCTTTATCAAATTGAAGAGCAGTGTTAAGACAGCCACACTTCACTTCCTGAGCAGCTGGACTGTTTTCCAGAAGGGCTGGGGGTGGAAGATGAGCCCTCTCCCTCTGGGGGTGCTGTCTGCTGTCCCAAAGTGATCCCTGTGGGGAGAATATGGGACATGGACAAGTCCCTGGGATGTATCCAAAGCTGCTGAGGGAGCTGCCCAATGCCTCTGCAGAGGTGCTGTAGATTATTTTAGGAAGGCTGTGGTGATTGGGGATTTTCTTCAGGAAGCTTCACACCTGTTGTCAGGAAGGGAAAGAAAGAAGATCTGGGTGTTGGAACCCTGGGCACTGAGAATTTTACACTTTCTGTGCTGACAGGCACTGGCCCTCAAGCAGACACTGCATTTGACCTGAGGCTGTGGAACAAAAAATGAGTGATAAAACTGGGATTATGTGTGTGTGTAGTTTGAATAGAAGTGTGTGATATCACAGGGTGGAAAACTTAGGGTTTAAGGTTTTAGTATATAGTAATACATATAAAGCAAGATGGAGGATTTAGGGCATAGGTTAAGTTCTTCTTTTTCAACTCCTTCTTCATGGGTCTGGATGATATTTTGTAATTGGACAGAAAAATCCACATTGCAGGCCACGGGTGGTTGGTTATCGGGTTAAAAGTAAAAATAATTTAGGTGTCATTTCTTAATTGGACAGTTTATCCTTAAAAGGTCTTGTAGAGAGATAGAGACAGTTTGTTTTAGTTTGTTTTTAGTTTGTTAGCTGGAAGTGCTGTAGAACTCAGGGTTTGTGGGACTGTAATATAGATAAGAATTAATAAACATCTGAGTCTGAACATGAAATACCGTCTTGTGCATTTAATGCCAACACTGGCAGAAAAGAAGATAAAAAACAGCATCTGAGGAGATACAGACTGTTCATACCCTTCCCAGGCCCAGGGAAGTCTATGGAGCAACCTTGGAGGCCATCTCAGACACATGGAGAATGAGGAGGTAACTAGGAACAGCCTGTGCAGGTTTTTCCTGGTTAAACATTTCCCCAAGAGCCTCTTGCAATGAAATGAGAGGAGGGTCTCCAACTGTAGTTAATTTGGTGAGATATGGACTGGGAAAGCAGACAGTGAAGTGGATGAAAAGTGGCTGTGTGATCCAAAGGGTGGAGATCAGTCACCTGAGGTTGAAATAGCTGCTGGGTATGAGTTGTCTCCCTAAGAGATCAATACTGATGCCAAAAAATATAAATATCTTTATTTTTAAGCTGGATAATGAGATAAAGTTCACTCAGCAAATATCTGTACAATAGTAAGCTGTTCTGTGTCATTTCACTCTTTAAAACACAATGAGACACTATTTAATCTGGGTCTTTATTTTATAAGATTTGTTGTAAGGTTTGTTGGTGGTTTTTTTTTAACCCCTAATAATACTTAAATACTTTTTTTGAGATTTTGAGTAAATCTCCAAGTAAGAATGAAAAGGCCACCCACCATCTTCCTTATGCCAACCCACAGGTTTGAGGGGGTTTTTTTTCAGATTTATTTTATTTTGAAATAAAAGATTTGAAGCCAAGCATACAGCCATAATCTCACTGCTGGCTACATAAAAATGCCAACGTCCTGGATGAATGCTCTTGAGATTTTAGTGGCTGGAAGGTGACTTCATAAATCCCTGCTTTATTAAGATATCTCTTGAATGTTCACACAGTTATGTGAAAAGTAAAAGATGAGCACTTACTACAGAGGTTACACCAGGTATGAAGTTTCTTTCTCTGACCAAAAGGCACTTGTGAAAATTGTCTGTAGTGCTCTGAAAGGAAGTATAAAAGAATTCATAGTTATTATAAGGCTTGTGTGCGTGAAATTGTTTATTTTTTTTCCTCAGCTGAAGTTTCCTGGTTGACTTATTCCCAGTTCTTTCAATTTCCTTGCTCTTCCCAGCGCATCAAGTCATGCTGTGCAATTAACACTGGTGACCCATGCGAAAATACAAAGTTCCCCAAGTGACCCCCTGCACTTCAGCTGGGTAAGAGCAACCCTGGCTGTGCTCTGAAATAAAAATGCAGAGGAGAAAAAGATGATGATAGTGCAGCAAGGAAAAAAAGACAAATCCACCTCTGCCCAAGCATTCTGAGTGCTTCCTCCTCATCTCTGTGTTCACATGCTTTACCTTAACTAGGTTTTGCACTGATGTTTTCCGCATTACCTGTTGGGGAACTGCAGCACAGAGAGCCTTTCCCAGGGTGTGTGAAGCTCCAGATACTCATCAGGGGCAGCAGCCCCTCAAGGCAGCGCTGGGAATCAAACTGTGAAATTGCAGCTCCTGAGGGGCCCCGGGCACAGGCATGAGCTACTGGAGCTTAACAGGGACACGGCACAACAAATGATGCTAAATCCCAGCAGCTGCCCTGTATTTGTTCTTTAATTTATGCTCCAGGGGATGGAATCACAGAAGAAAATTCCTTAAGGAAGTTTTTTTGCGAAGTTCAGAGAGCAACAACCTTTATTCCTGTGAGCAGAGATGTAGAAAGGTTTGTTTTGCTGGTTCTTAATTTCTTATGGTTTCCTTGCCCCTGCTTTCCTTCCCCTAAATCTTGAGTTTTTCAGACCAACAAAGGAAGTAGTTTAAGCACACAGCAGTGGAGGAAATTGTTACTTGGCTACAATATGTACAGGAATACAGTCTGGAAATAAATATACAGAATTGTGGTGATTCCACTCCTATGGATTATGAGGAAACCCAGACAGGGCCATATAAAATATTGCAGGTATGTGAAGCTGAATCATAAGCAGAACATGTAGTGCACACATTTCAAATGAATTTATATGCTGATTTTCAGAAATGTGGGGAAAATATACATGTAGTTCAGAAAATGCTGACTTCCAGTTTGCCCCACAGTGACTTTATCTTAATTATGAGTGGATCTGTGGGTTTCAGTGGTGCTGTTGAGGAAAGCACAAAGTTACTGGAGAGTCTTCATGTTTTTGTGTCCCTCTCCTAGCAATAAAATGGCCCAAACTGCAAAAATATTCCATCTAGGAGGCTTAAAGCAGCATCCCAGGAAAAATGCTGAAGAATGGACATAGAATGTAACAATATTTATGGAATATCCACGTTTGAGTGACTGGTTTTGAGTAGTCATGTGGTTTTTTTCATTAATTTGGCCATGTGGCCCCAGTTGTATCTTTCATATAGGCATATGTCAAAAAATTTTTCATTTTGTAAATAATTTCACTACTCTAGGAAATCTCAAATTCTACGTAGTTATTTTCTATGACAGCTGATGCCCCATTTGGAATTGTGGGCCTGAAACATGAAAAAACAGGGAGATTTTGATTGAATAATTCCTTCCAGGTTGCAACAGGATTTGCAAACCATTTGCCCAAACACATTTCCAAACATAGGTAGGAGGGAGTCGTGGTTAGGGAATCAATCTAATTTCTCTGTGTGTGCAATTGTGAATGTATTTGACAAAGTATTAATTAAATAATTGTTCTTCACATGAATCAAAATATTGGAAAGGGAGCTAAGGCTTCCTGAGAAATTGCACCTTCAAATATGATGATACTTAAAAAATTCTCATTGTAAACATTGTCATAAGCCTATTTTCAGGGGAGGAAGAGGAAGCAAAGTTGCTGAGGCTATAAAAAGAAGCTGCCTGTCACTGAAGGCCTGTTGGATGACAAAGGCATTCTAGGATTCAAGCAATGCAATTAAGACAGTTATGAAAATCAAAATAAAGAACAGACTTTTAATTGTAAATGTAATTAACTACTGGAGCTAACCAATTCTAGGGATGAGGCAGAGCTGCTGCAATTTCCTGCCTTTGCATTTACCCATTTTGTGCAGAGAGTAAGATTAAAGATTGTGATGACCTCTTCTGCTCTTGCAATCCATAAGTCCTGGCTTAATGACATTGGGACACACTGAAGGTCACAGGAGATGCCTGGCAGGCTTTGGTCAAAGCAGGATTTGAAATGGTGAAACTTTAATGGAGGAAAATCCTTTAAGTGGAAGGCCCATTAGAGGGCTTGTTTCAAAAAGTAAAACTGCAAAGTGTTTTAATTTAGTTTAAATGCTGCTGCCTTCGTGTATTTGAATTTATCTTGCAGATAGTTTTCACATGGAAATTGCAGTTCTACTTTTCAGTACCACAGGATGCAATTGAATGTACTCTGTTTCACTGGTAATTGGTAAGTGGTATTTAGAATGTGTTGCCAGTGAATTATTTATGGGCTTTGGTACCAAAACTGAGTTTGTAGGAATAGCGTGATGCTGGCTGGTTAGGGAAGATGCAGTTTTGTGAATAAACCTGTGAGATGCAGGTATTTTGCTGCTGTTGGGGTTTTTTCCAGCTGGAAACGAAGCAGCTGGAAGGATTAATTAGGATTGAAGCAGATAAGGGGTTCTCTGCTGGAAGCACCTAGCAGGCTTTCTTTTGGACACCAGGTGCTTTTGAAGTTCTTGATCAGAAGTGGATTTAAGCCCATAATTGCTCAGCTTTTGAGGAGTTTCTAGGTTTGAGATTTGCTGCATCTGGAGTGTTGTAGCACAGAGATACCTTACCTCAATTGTTAGCACAGCCAGACTCTGTGTTTAGCACTGATTGCCAGGGGTCATCTGCTGGAATAGGAGTACTGAAAAGTTGCCTTGCCCATGATCCATCATATGATTTTGCTCATTACACCACTGATGACAGTTAAGAGAGCAGAAATAATGAGGTATAATTAAAGCTTTGCTTTGTCATTGCAGTTTGGTTTGTGTGAAGCTTCTCTTTCACCCCAAGAAAGGCGTCTCTCACCACACTGGAGAAATCCTCCAGAGTTCTGGTGGGCTTGTATGAGCACCTGGGTGAAAGGCTCTGCTCAGCAGAAGGAATCACATACTTCAATAGTGTCTCTTTAGTCTTTGACATCAATTTCCCCTTCCATAAACCCAATTTAAAGAGGTAGAGTCCCAGCTACTCCTATTTCTGTTCCCTGTATCATCTTCACTGCTAGGGATGCATTCCATACATAATTTCCAGGCTGCTTTTTGGAGCTGCCAAAAAGGTTTTCAGCCCCTTTACCCCTCTGCTGTCCCCCTGGGAGAAAAGCAGGGCTTTCTATCTCTGCTTTTGGGAATATGCAGGCACTGTAGTGCAGACAGTGCTTTAATCTTGTAAATGCATTGGCCACAAACTTGGGTCTTGTCTGTTTAATGTCCAGCACGTGGGACAAGGTTCTTATTTGGAAATGAGGATGTGTAAAGTCACCTGAGCTGTGGGTTCCATCCATAAAAAGGGACAGGGCATTGGAGAACTTCCTCTGGCAGTGCAGAATGCCTGAAGGTGAACATCCCAGCCCCTAAATAAAATGAAGGGGCCTTCATGCCTAAAGGGATGGAGGAAAACCCACGAGTTGCCTGACAGTCCTAAATGTGATGAAAACCATCCACTGCAGGGGATATTACTGTAAATCTTTGTCTGCCTGACAGATTTACATCTCCTTGCTTCCATAAAATCCACTGTTAATGGCACAACACCTATTAAGCTGAGGTATTTCTAGCTATACTCCATCATCGTATTTTACTGGAGAGTTTGCATCATTCCCAGAGTTTCAGTGCTTATATTAGGAGGTGATTCAGACTGAAAATATAGGAACTTTCTCGTGCTTCTCAAGGACAAGCTTTTGTTTCTGAACAACCATTGAGGAATGACAGGCAAAATATTGGAAATAATAAGGCTGAAAAATACAGTGCTCTAGAATGGATAAGATTTATTGAGATGTGTATTTGGTTACTTGAAGGAGGCATTAATAAGGTGCCAATCAGATTCTTATGTTTTCTTAGTTGCTTTTCTGCCTTCCTTTCTGCTGTTTTGGGTGGGTTTTTGCATGTCCCAGTAGCAGTTGGAGAATTGAGCAGGTTATCTATGGAGCATGTGATGGACATTTACTTCAAACCAATGAAAACAGTGAAGAGGAACAAGAATCTCTACTTTCAATTATTTCACCTACAGTTTTTAGGTTGAAGCAACCTGGTAGAAGTGTCCTTTCTTTCTCTTAGTTTTGGGGTGTTTTATGGCATCCACATCATAAAGAGCAGTTGTGGCATCAGTTACCTGTGGAATTTATGATTAAACTGATCCAGCTTTTGCCTGGAATTAGTGAAGGGAAAACAGAATTGAAGGGAAAACTTTGCAAGGAAAAAAGTCACTGTCCTGGAGGCTGCTTCCCTGGCACTTCCATGAGGAAATATCAGTGCTCCTGAAGGAGTGATGTGCCAGTCTCTCCCTTCAGAAGTTTCCAAGCACTATGTGATACAGAAGGGGTTTGGAAAACCCTTTATGTTTCTTTAGTAGCAGACTTACAAAGCATCATTTCTTTCTGAGACTGCCAATATGCTCCTAGATTTTCTTGTGGTGCTAATCCTGCACCCTGTGCCACACAGCCAGAAAGCTGCATTACACAGAAATGGATAAAAGGTTCTCTGCTCTTTGAAGGGATAAAATATGCTATGTCCCCTCATCTGCCTCCAGCCAACAAAAACACCAATGAAATACAAGTCTTGTGTGTTTTGTTTGTTTGTTTTTGTTTTGTTTTTGTTTTTGTTTTGTTTTTGTTTTTGTTTTTTATTTTTGGAAGCATAGTTCAGTTATCCTCTGTGCAGAATCCAGAAAGAAACCCCAGAAGAAAATGAATGGATGTTGGAGAGCAGCAACAGCAATTTGGGGCAAAAGGATTTTCATATTTAAAGAGCATGACAGCCCTTTCCCAGTACGTTTTTCCAATATAAAAAGTAAATGTTATGTTTTCTTTTTTGCAAAAACTGAAGCACGGGGGCAACCTCTACAATAAAGTTTCCCCTCTTGATTGAAAAGGAAAGCTCAGTGAGCATAAAAGATGTGTGTTCTGCACCAGGAGAAGCTTAAAGGTCAGCACCAAGATGAATACAATAACAACTGAGGTATTCTCACCTCGGCATAACCTGGTAAAAATCACATCCCGTGGTGTGATGAAGCAGCAGGGTGGGTTCCTGCTGGAATCTGCTGGCCAAGGCAGTGCAGAATTGACACCAAAGATGTCACATCAGGACAGAGATTTGCCAAATCTGTGTCTGAATTGCTCACCTGCCAAAACTGCAGAAATCTGTAGTTCTGGGAGCAGATGGAGAGAGAGAGCACATTCCCCAGTGCCAGCGAATGAGCTAGCAGGGATCTCCCATGCACTGGAGAAATTTCTATTCTTCCTCTGGGGAATTTAATCATTCTTCAAAATTGCAAGTTTAATTTTGTAGCCATGACCTTGGGAAAGATTGTTTGCTTCAGTCTTCTAACAGAGCAGATCTAGATACTGGAGGGGGTGTGGGTGTGTGCGCTAAGGTTTCTTAATTTTAAAATCTGTTATTTATGGATTCCTCGATTTTGTGAGCTATTTCAAAGTCGTTCACAGAGGGAGTATAACAAACCAGGTTTTTTGGTTGGTTGGTGGTGTTGTTCTTGTTTTATCTGTTTGTTTTATTGTTTTTTTTGTGGGTTGCTGTTGTTTTTAAGAGAAATGATAAACTCCCTACTCAGATTCCATACCTCCAATGGCAAACTTTTTTGAAATTTGAACATCAAAAAGCCATGGTCGTTGCTGACATTACCTCTGTTTCAGCTGGTTTTAGAAGGGCCAGTAGTGCACAGAAAACGTCAATAAAGTCACCCATCCTAGTCCATATGAAATTGCAGCATTTGTGGGCCCTACATATGTGAGGGATCTGAAGAGCTGGAAGGGGAGGTTTGTACAATTGGACCAATCATGCAGCATTGAAGGGAAAGTCACTGGTTTTCTTACTTTTCAACAGAACTTTCTTTTTTCTGTTCCAACAGAGTGAAATGTGAGATGCCTAGAGATATTCCTTTATAGGTAATAATATTGACCTTTTTTCTGGTGGAAATGCTGGCTGCTCCACGGGCATGCCATCATTATTTTGTTGTGAGTCCATTGTTAACAATTATGCTGAATTTTACAAGGAGGGAGATTGAAGAATGGGAGGGAACCAATGTCAACCAATGTCTCCAATGTCTTAGAATAGCTAAAGGGACAGTGGCAAAGTGGCATTTAGTCACCATCTCCTCAGTTATTCACTGATTCACACCTCCCCTTTGCTCTCCACGCTCCCTTTGACATTTTTGTACAAGCTGCCTATTCTTTACAGTAGTTATAAAGCAAATTATTTGCATAGCAATGCACGTTTCTCCTGGTATCTGTTCCCCTTCTGCTTGCACAAGGAGAGCAAAAGACTGATTCTGTTCTGACCTTTCAGTAAATTAACTCAGCTCACCTCTGTATGTTTGCCTTCCCTGCCACACATACCTGGTTACCTTTTCAATTACCTTCTTTGCTATTCACATTATTTCCCCTTAAATTGTGTGGTTCCCCAGAATCCTCTGTTGAGCCCATGGCTACTTTGTGAAGAGAGATCCTTCTGAAGACAGGTTAGCTCAGAGAAAAAGTGTGTCCCAGCAGCTGTAGAGCTGGGCTTACCTATTTGAACAGGAAATATTTGAAATATTTTCAGTCTGAGCTGCACCATCCTTAGGGAAATGGTAAAAATGCCTTTGCTAGCAATTAACTGAGAAACAGGTGTCTGTAACTTCACTGCCAGGACTTATCTTCCTTCATGAAAGGAAGGGGAGAAACAAGGAGAGGGAAGATGAAATATGTGTAAAGAAAAAAGGAAAGAGAGGAAACCCTTTTTTTTCCCCAGCATGTAAGGCATGCCATGTTTTATCTTTGTGCTGCACTGCTGCCATCAGGAAATTTATATTCTGAAAGAAGAAAACACTGCCTCTGTGAAGTAGAAAAGATTTTTCATTTTTGTTTGTATTTATAGTCCTGCGTGGAATACTTCAGGTCAGATTCTTTTTCCTGGTGTACTTTTGATTTGTGCAATTTGCCTGATTTCTTTTTAGCACGGGGGAAAAGTTTGTGGCATTTAAAAGGCAAATACTATTTGTCCTTCCAGGAAGAATTGCCAGCACCAGTAGCAGGTAGTTCTAGTGGATTGTGCTGTCAGAGGACTCAGCAAATCTGGGATTTAGTGCTTATGCTGCAACAGATTTCCCTGTGACCTTGAGCAGGTCATTCAGCTTCTCTGTGCTTCACATCCCCACTTGTCAAGCAGGGATAATGGTGTTTGCCTCTCTGCAAGGTTGCTGTGAGGATAAACGCAATTAAATAATGTGGGGTGCCTGGGTGCTGCTGAAGTGATGCCACCAAAGGAAGGGAACAAAATTAAACTTGGGATTAATTCTTCTCACAGTTATATATGTTTAAATGGATTAATTTAAATTTGTTGAATTTGTTAAGATTAATAGTGCGACATGGCAGAAAATCAACAAGGCTTGCTTGCCCCAAAACTCAGGTGGAGGCAAACAGCTTTGTTTTTGGCAGAGTTTGGTACAACTTGCCCGTTGCTGTCTGACAGGATGTTGATACTGGTAGGCCAGTTTACTGCTTTTAAGGAAAAGCTTTCTGTAGTGGAATAAACACCATTTATTCCCACCATGGAATTGTTTATTTGCATAGTGTGGAAAATGACAAGATTTATTTGGAGAGTTGGAATCCCTCAGGTATACTATAAATATAATTACAAGAACATATAAATATATTTATACCATGCTATCAGCATTTTGGCACCACAAATCTTATTTCCTTGACTGTGAAAATAAATGCTTTAGAAGAGAAATAAATCATTAATTTCTGCTCATGGCTCAAGAGTTAAAACACATAGGATATTGGCCTAAAAGACAATTGATCCACTGTCCTTTGACACACCAATGCAGTGGACATTCCAGAAGATATTCCATAGAAATATCTGATTTTGCAGAAATCAGTCTTTGCAGAAGGGTGGAGATAATACTTTTCTGATAGTTTGGGATTGTAGGCAAAAAGGTACTTGCTGAAGCAATATTTTATGTTTTCAATGGATCCCTTTGGTTAAAATGTGGGATGTGGGTTTTCCAAACCGAAGGTCAGAAATGGCAGAACTCTGTTACAAGGTGTGTGGGTTTTTTGTTTGGTTTGGTGCTTCTGTTTTGCATTTTAAATTGTCCAGACAGTCAAGTGAAGAGGGTTCTGTTGACCTTGCAAAGCATTGATTCCTCCAACCCCAACCTAAGGTTGTCTAATTAGTTCTGATAAAATAAAAAGTGAATATGACACCAGTGTTAACACTGAATTGATTGGTATTTTGGGACAGACTTTTTTCTGTCTTTAGGAAAGCTGGGATTCACCTTGCTCAGAGCTGTGTCTTCCCTTTGTACATTTTTCTATCTGCAACATGAAACCTGATTTATCTCTGGAGATTTTGTTTGGAACAGGGGATTTTCTTTCCAAAGGTGCTGTGAATTCCCAAGCGTGGCTCTGATCTTGACTGGGAGTCTGTCATCCCACATTCTACACACACAGTGGATTGGTGGGTTTATAAATTTTAAGTTTCTCCAAACCAAATGTTGTTTGTTTATCAACTGAACTCATAGAACTCTCTCAGACTGCTTTGAGCCCAGGAACTGTGGCTAAATTAGGTGATCTTTAAAGAGAAACAGAAACAAAAAAACCCCAAAACAACTCCACAACAAAAGAGAGCAGAACTTAAATCCTCAAAAAAAACCCCTCCTTGATATTGATTGAAGGATTTGCAAAGAAAGAGAAGCTGCTTTAAACAGTAATTTGTTGTGATTGATTTGGCTTGTAGCTTGAGATTTGAGTCTTATTTCTCATCTACATTTATCTGGTTTGAACCCAAAGCCTTGGACATCATTCATCCTTTTGTCTTTTAGACTGGAGAGGACCCTGCTGTGAGATGAGGTAACAGCAACACAAAAGTTACCATGATCACCTCTGCCCCCACTTCCTCTTTGAAAAGCAAAATAAATTCAATTAACCTATCCTCATCTTCTTAAAGAATGCTTCTTTTTGTGGCTCTCTGAACCTCTTTCAATTGTTCCTCATCCTCCTGGAAGGCTCAATGCCAGCCGACCAATATCTACAATTATATAGGAAACAGAGCATCAAGTGTAGAATGAAAATATCAATAATAGTTCAGTGCAGGTAACTCTAAGAGGTCAATTTAGTTGTAGGTGGGCTGAGCAGTGTATCTGAGTGAAGTGAGAACTCATGTGTCTGTTTCCAGTAAGTTTTGTGGCACTTAGGAAGTGTTTGATGGCAGTAATTCAGCTGCTAAATGCGTGTTAAATGGGTATTACAACCTAGCAACGGGATTGATACAACAGCAGATGCTTGCTCAATTTTCAGCAGCATGATTTATCATTGCCCAGCTCAAGTTTTACATCTGTTTAGATACAACAACAGAAAATTAATTGCTGAATATCACTGATTCTTACTGGAGTAAGGCCACTGTATTATTATTATTATTATTATTGGTAGTAGTCATAGTAATAGTATCCTGTTCAGCAAAATTTTGAAATCCATTTCTTGTTTTCAAAGGATCATTTGGTTAAAGCAACTGCTTAAGTCTCACTGATTTCAGAAATTCCAGTGGAATCCCAACATTTGGTAAATGTTCTCAGCGGGAACACTTCCAGAAATCAGTTTTAAGTGCACATTTGTATTTTTTTGTGCACACCACAGCCCCAAATTACCTGCTGATGTAAATGAGGGAAAAATGTTAGGTTAAGCCCACTTATACCAGCAGGAAATCTGGTCTGGGATTTGCTGTGATGAGCAGAAATATGTGAATATACTGGAGTTCATTTTACAAAGCTGGCCCAGCATTGCTGCCCAGGGGTAGGAAAGCATAAATACCACAGCAGGGGTAGGGATGAAATGTTATTTGACTATGCTTGTTCTTTCCAAAAAATCCTCCAGAGGAAAGAGCATAAATTGAACAAATCTATGTATTTTGATACAGTGTACTTACTTATTTTTGCAGGCAGAATAATCACACAGCTAATTTTGAGTTTTGCATGTCAGGCAGCAAACACCAATACCTTTAGTCAACAGATAAAACTGTTTGCTTCTAATTTTCCTCACGTATTTCCAAGACGTTGTGCAAATAAAGAGGATGCTCTGTGATTGTCACAGCACAAAAGCACACCCAAATTGAGCAGAATCAGTATTTGGGAAATACTGTTTGCTTAGCTGTGAAAATCAATGTTACTATTTGAACAAAAGGGTAGGTTTTAGAAAAGATGTAACATGTTGTAAGGTAAGCACTTAGATTTTGTGGTTTTTTGAGGTTTTTTTCCCCCCCACAATTAGAATTAGATATACTGTCTGGTTTTCCAGTTATGCAGCTTTGACTGGAATATTATTTCTTTTTTGTTTGTTGTTTTATTTCCTCAAAATACATGCCAGCAAGTGGGAATTTTCTTTCTGCCTCATCTGCTGGTAAGCACATGGAATTATTTCCAATATAAAGCATCTGGATAAACAGTAGCTCCATGACAGCCAGGTGATTGCAATATTGTTGTTGTAGAGATGGTCACAACATACAGAATGACATAGTATTATCTTCAGAAGGGTCTTTTTTTATAGCTGCATGCTGTCTTTTATACAGTTTTTACAAACTTTGAGGGGAACTTCTCATTAGTTAATAGCTTTCTTGTTAATTATTCTATTGGTTGATAAAAGGTATGTTACTTGTCCATCAAATCTGTTTATTCTCGGATTGTTTACATATTTTCTTATCCTTATGGGAAAAATCCCTTGTTATTACAGGTGCACTTATTTTTCACCCTCAGAATAGATCGTTGTGTCAAAGGAACTTGTCATTCTCAAAATAGCTTCATATGTGAACTTACAAATGTCTTGTTAGTTGCACTTGGAAGAAATGGAAGGCTAGCTACTAATTTAATAGAGCAGGCCTGATTTTATAAGGCTTTTTTTTACAATTCTTCTACCTGTCACAACATAATATCAGCTGCAAATACAAGCAGGACTTTTTCTAGATGCCTGGTTAGGAGAACCACGTGGCCTCATCGTATCAGATTTTGGCCAGTTCCCTAGAAATCTGAAATCCATTTCATTCCTCAGACAATGTGGGCCATGTCTGCTGCACGCACAGGATGGAAGTACTCCCACCTGCAGAAGCATTTAATATTTTTCCTTATACACTGTAAAGTTTTACGGAGCAGAGCTGTGATACAGCAGTGCAGTGCACAGCCCACCAGTGCTGCTGGAATTATTCAGTGGAAAGCCCTGTTTGGGAATGATTCAGTGGGAAATGGGCTGTGGCAGCTCAGCTCCGCTGCTGGGATTTTGTTGCCTGTTAAAAATACACATTATATTGTTGGCTTTTCTCAAGTATTAAGATGAATGTTGTATGTATAATGTTGAAATGGCTTTGCTGTACGGATATAGTTTTTATTTCTGCAATTAGCAAAAATTAGGTATAGTGGCAATAGTTGATACAGTATGCTTGAAATGTCTGCTCAGCTAGATAACGTTCAGTGAACATATGATGAAGACCCTGCTGCTGACAGGCCAACTATCCAACCCTACCACCTGTGAAAAGTATGAACCAAGGACCAAGCTGGAGGGGATAAGAAGAATGGATTAAAACCACAGCCAAGAAACACACATGCTCCAAAAAAGGAGTGGCTGTGCAAAGCAGTTCCTGGAATATGGAAGATAGTTTGTAGAAAAGTATGAATATGCAACAGGATGATGCAATTTAAAGGATAAAAAGTATTTAAAGGGTATTTCCAAAAATAGCAGGTGTGCTCTTGGCTGAATGCCAAGCACCTGGCTGTTTTAACCCTTTGCTTTATCTCTGTCTCCTATTGTCTTTTTATTAAACTTTTAAAATTTTACCAAGAAAGTGAACCTCGTTTTTCACATTGCCCTTCCCACCTTGCTGACCGCAGCTTTGTGGTGTGCAGAGCTTTGGGGAAGCCAGGGTAAGGAACAAACTCTCCAGTCTTCCCCTCACCCATCCTCCCTCACCCTCCCCACTCGGTGAGGTTCCAATTCTCGATTTAGAGCAGGTTCTGTCTCCCAGAGCAGAGGTGTGAGAAACCCCATCTTCTCCCTTTGATTAATGCTAATAGGATTTGCGGCCATAAAGCACCACGCAGGGAGTTGAGAGTCTGTGCCAACATGTTTTTTTTAAATCTTCTGTTGCTTTATATATTACCTTTCATAAGTAAACAGCAGAATTCATTCTGCATAGCTGAAAGAATCTACACCAGCAGGGGGTAAGGAGGTGTCTTCATCAAATTAAAGTCATTTACTGACACATGTAACCATCTCTCTGCACCATGAAATGTGTTAATGATGCAGAGTCTGTCAGCTCTGGGCCATCAGCTGAAACCAGGCCCAAGCTGGCAAAGATTTGCTCTCTGCTCTTTGCTCTCTGTTGGTTGCACAGGACATGGTGTGGAAGTAAATTTTCAAATCTGTTCCAGTGCCTGTTGGAGTGTGAGCCTTTGTGGTGAGGGCATCAGGCTGGTTGGCTTCCTGCACGTGCTGTCTTAATTGAAGTGAAAATTTACAGTCTGATCCCAAACCCAGGGAGATCCCCTTGAGGGATGATTCCTTCCAGTGGGCTTTTCATGCATTTCTTGCCCATGCTTTAATCTAAGTGACCTTGTGAGTTGTATCCAGAGGGAGACTCAGTCCTGATATCAAAGGGTGCTGATGTTGGGATAACCATTCATATTTTTCTTTGAAAAACACTGAGGCACTTCATGTGGAGATTATACCACCCTCAAATCCCTGCTCTACTGTTAGCAAGTATAAAACTTTTGTCGAGTGCTCTGGGGTTTTCTTAGTTTTGTTTTGGTTTTGTTGTTTTTTTCTCATTACTAACAAGATACTCTTGAAACAAAATATCATTCTATAATGTTCAAAAAGTTGAACATATGTTCAATTAAAAGTAATTTATCCTTTCTGGCTAGAAAACTAGGAATTTCCAACCAATTTTTTAAACAATTTTGAAGTTCCTGCCTACCTTGAAGTATCCTTAAATTGTCTTCACGTGCAGGAAATTAAATTGAAGCTAACAAATCTCCCAGAGCCTTGTCATTTCAGAACCTGGTCTTCCATGTCGGTTGTGATGTGCTGCCATAACTCAAGAGGCAGATTAGGCAATCATCTTAATAAAATGTGAATAAAATGAATGCAGAAATATCAGGTGCCGCTGGAGCATACTTCACTAAACAAAGTATTTGCAGTTACTATTAAGTAGGACATAAGTCGATAGAGTACCTGAACAGAAGGTGCTGTATGTTGTTGTTCCAGGGAAATTTGGAGTAATTGCCTTTATTATTAAAATGGATGGCTTCTTCTATATCTGAGTGCTTCCTTCTCCTTTGCTTTTCTCCCTCCCTGTAGTAAATGCCATCTAATTTATAGTGGTATGCCAAATTACTTGGCCACCCAGGATGTTCTTACTGTGAAGAGGTGTAAATGATAGTAACGGAGGAGAAAATTTGCCCTATGGGGTTTTTTTGTCTTTCCCTTTCCCTCTCCCTCTTCTCTTTGGCATGTACTTCTTTCTAGATGTAGCCAGTAACTGAGTGGGAGAGGGGCTGAGTGAATCTGTAAGATTTCCATGTTATTCCTCTTTGGGAAGTAAACATGTTAAATAACTCTTCCAGGCCAAATTTATTGACAGCTTTTAGTGACTATTGTGGTGATGTGAGGCAGTCACAAATCCAGCAGCTGCCACCCTCAGAGGGACTGTCGTTCCTGGCTTCTGGCCTGAAACTTGGAGTTGTTTCCAACATAAAGGAGGTAAACGTCTACAGTCTCAGGGTTCCTTGTGTTCTGGTGGGATTTTAAAGCGTGGTGTGATGCACAGAACCCTCCAGTGAGGTGTTCTGCCACCCTGCCTTTGCTAACAGGCCCAGAAAACAAGGCAGCCCTTAAAACCCCTGCAGGAGCAGAGTGTGTTTCGTGGGTGTCTGGCAGTGGGTGAAGCCCCAGTTCTCTGCACTCAGCAGCCAGAGAAGGCGTCATCTGCAGCAAATCAATCTCCACAATGACAGCAGGTGGGCAGACAGACAGACAAGTGCCTGTTTCGTGTCCATTTTGTTCAGAGATGCCATTCTGTGAAGGCAAAGGAATTTTTCTCTCCCTTTCTCTATTTTTAGTTGAAAATGGATGTTAAAAGGTGTGATTGACTCCACTTTTCTGTCCATTCTCCTTAGGCACGCTGCTTTTAACTTCAGTAAAATTCCTAGAAATGCAGCCTGTCAGTGTGACTGGCTACTTGTATTTTAAAGGACAGATACAAATCCTACCCTGGCTCACACTGACTTGAATTAACTCTTTTGCTAATCTGAGGTGTGTAAGATTTAAAAAGAAAAAAAGGTTTTGTTTTCAGTTCTTCTATTTAGGAATCTCTATTGCCCTTATTTGCTTTTTTCTTTTTTAATGCCAATAAAAAATAGCATTTAAGACTTACCAAATATTTGTCTTGCTCTAGGTGACATTAGCTGGCTTGTGATTGGTTTTTTTGGCTTTGTCTTTTTTTTTTTTTCTGCTACCTTTGGGGTGTTTGTCTGTTTGTTTTTTTTATGTCAGGTGAAACATTATAAACATGCTAATTCTCTTCTCTGCATGGTTTCAAATTTATGAAACAAAAAGTAAAATATCCTACCATAGGGTGTGCCTAAACTATAGCTGAGTAGTGCTGAGAGTGCTGCTCCACCCACCATTAAAAGACAAGAACAGCTTAGAAAAGTTGTTCAGATTTACTTCATGAGAGCTAAGAAAGACCATCCTTATACTCATTTTCCCTCTGTTTCACCTTTCCCAGCACTCTTCATACAAAAGTCTGAGCTTTGTGATTAAACAAAACACTTGTATTAAACCAACAACCTCATTTTTTAAGGATTTAGGACAACTTTTAATTGTAGTTATGCTCTGTTGCACCCAGAGAGTCTTCCTGTAAAATGGCTTTTACTCATTACCAGAAATGCAGCATTACTCAAGGTTTTAATATGAGACTAATGTTTGACTGGGCCAAGTAAAAATAATTTGCTCATTTTGACTCTTGGGGCCTGAAAGGGGGAGCTTCCTTCCCTCTCTCCCCCTGTCCAGATGTTTAGGGCAGGTGGTTCAACTTCTGTTTCAGACACTCAGCTTCAGGAGTCTTCTGACAAAATTGTTGGGAGGGGAAAAAAAAGGTTATTTATTCCCTGCTTCCTGTTGTGTGTGGTGCTGAGACCAGAACAGCTTTTCAGATTTATTTCTGGATTTGCTGAGAAGTTGTTGGTCTTTCTAACATTAATGGTTGAGAGCCTGATTTCAGACAGGAGAAGAAATGTGGAGCATAATATTCAGAGTGCACTGGGGTGGGTCAGTGAGTACAGTAGCACTGCTCTGTAATCCTGCCAGGAATCAGCAGATTTGTCCCTTAGCCACGGTGTCTGTCACTGACTGTGCTGCCCTCTCCCTTCCTGGGCATCCTCCTGCTCTCCATTCCCCTCACATGAGACAGCTACAGGACTGACAATGAGAAATACATTACCATATGTCACCTCCGAGGTTCAACATTAAACACGTTGAACCCCTCACACAGAACGAGCAGGGGGTTGAAATTTTCCTTGGAATTTGATTTTTTTTTTTTCTGTTAAATCTCTGAAGTCCTTCCAATCTCTCTAAACTCAAGTGTGTCTCTGGACTTGAAATACTTTATTCTCAGCTTTGTGCAGCAGTGTAACTCGGTATAGCTCAGCTCCTGGAGTGGGCTCAACAGGCAGACACTGAAGGGACTGGAGGAATTCTCCTGTTGGGCTTGTTAAGCTTAAGGGAGAGATGAATTTGGGATACATTTAGTGACAGCCTTCTCCTACCTGTATGGAGATTTTAAGGAAGACAGAACCACAACTTACAGTAGCGCATGGTGCAGAGAGGATGGGCAATGGGTTCAGCTTGAAACAAGGGGTTCAGACAGGATACAAGGAGAAAGTTTTTCCTCATGAGGGTAAAGAGCAGGTGCCCAGACCAGTTATGCACTCTCCAGCACTGGAATATTTCAAGATCAAAATTATTAAAGCTCTGAACAACTTGATCTGACCACGTGCCTGCCCTTGGCCTCAGTGGGAGATTGAACTAGAGATATCCAATCTGAATTATCCTATAAATCACTTTTTGCTAAAGGAAAATAGAAGTAAACTTATGCAGTCTGCCTTGATTGAAGGGAGGAGGACAGGAATTAATTGATGGATGCCAAATAAGAGATAAAGCTTTATTGTTTAAATCGCTTTTTCTGGAAGTGTTTGGACAATTCACAACTACAACAAGCAGTTATGATGATGTTGAAACATCATTTTGTGGGAGGTGTCTGCTTGAAAGGCTGGCTGAAATCTTCCTTGCTCTGTGGTCCCTGCAAATGTTCTGTGCCATTTACGACCTTTCCCACAGTGCTTCTTTCACTTCCTGCCCTTCTCCATGTGCCTTTGACACCTGAGGAATGGAACTTGCTCATTTGAACTTAATGCAGTCGCTGTGGAGTGCAGGTCACGAAATGTTGCCAAGGGCAGCAGTCCAACAGTAGATGGCACAAGCCTGATAGGCTTTCACCGCTCAGGATTTCCTCCCCAAAGATTCTTATTTTTTTCTTTTTAATTGCTAACAAGGCTTATTTAAAATTATATTAATTGAGAGTAGAGGAGGAATATGTTAATCTCATGTAATCCTCATTCTACTTTCTATAGCAGAGATGAGGGGAGAAACTCTGGCTAAATAATGGGTGTTTCAGACTAGGATTCAATTTGTAGATAAAACTGGGAAATGCTTCAAAAGTTAAGTGTGTTCTCTTTGAAACCTGGCCTTCCACTGCTTAACTGGTCAAGCTATAGGAGAGCAGTGCTGGTAACTCAGTATTACAATGTTATAACTTAATTTAAGTTTAATTATAAATCAATGAAGAGCTTTCACTACTGCTTGGAAAATCTGGATCATGGGCCATTAAAGGTTGCTAATGACTCTTAACTCTTCAAAGGGAAAAAAAATGCTCTGTGCAGAAGTGTATTCAATATTCAAAATAAAATAAGGGAGAAACCTTTGTGTTCTAGACAGCCGTGTATCATTTTTCATGAAAGCAATCCCTTGCTCAAATGCACCTAGGCACATGGCTTAAAGGCTGACCAGTGCATTCATTCTTGGGAGCATGGACCTTTGAATTTAGATACAAACTCTGATTTGGATTGCTGATATAGAATATGGTTTTGGTTCATATATTTTATGCAGTCAATCTAAACATATTTAACCTTTATAAGAACTTTTAACAGAGTTTTTTGTTGCCTCTCAATCTGAATTTATCTAGAAAGAGTGTTTGGGAGAAATGTCTCCATATCAATGTTTTCTGGAGTGTGTAACAACAGTTGTGCTCAACAAGAGGGAGCAGCATATTTCACTGTCTTTTTTTAATGGTGACCTCATTCAGGCCTGAGGTTTTTAAGTGCTCATACACATATTAAGTAAAATACTTAATATTAGCAAGATTACAGGCTGCCTCTCTAAACACCTTTTAGAAGAGGGCTGGGTTAGTCAGTTGTGCCTCAGATAGTGTGTGTCATTAAATGATTTCATGGAATCAGACTTGTAAGGGAAGGATGAGAGAGATCAGTGTAATTTTGCTGAATTATCCTCTTACAAAAGTTACAAAAAGGAGAGGTGGAGTGGATCAAGAGCTGCTGTAAATCTGTGCTTGCTTTGAGGTGACCGGACTTGCAGCACTGCAGTTATAACTCTCAAGCTGATTTTTGCTCACAAAATCCATTTCAGTATGGTGGCTACTCTGTTTTCATTTGAGAATAAGAGCATTCCTGTGCCCTGCAGATATTTTCAGCTGTCTGGTGAATCTTAGTGTGCACTTCTGTGGTGTGGTGTGCCTAACCTCACACATTCCCTTTGGTGTGTGCTCCTGTAGAAACCAAGTAAACTGTGATCCTCCCTTCCTTCCCTCCCTCTATTTTTTGTCTGATAACTTTGTAAATCTAGATTTTTATGTGATTTTGTTCTTATTTTTCTACTTGTGGATGTTTTCTGAGGAGTGCACATGGAAGCTTGGTGGGTTTGTGTCTCTGTAAATGATGCCTTCCTTTTTTGAGGCCTGAGGGTAACTCAATAGCACAAAGGTACTCTAAATAAAAGGAAATAAACTCAAATCCTGTAAAATCAGTGGTAGATTTGGTATGTGCAGGTGGGAGATGACAGGTACATGTCTCAGTTGTATAAAAACAATGATGTTACCAAGAGTTCTAAGAATTAACACTGATGTTAAAGAGGAGGGCCTTTATGTGGCATGTGCAATGTGTTCACTGTACTTCAGCTTGTGACCTTATTCTGAATTTTACAGGTCCCCCCTGACCCCAGTGGCATCTCATTTTTAGATTTTCAGAGGACTGTTGAGTTATTTGGTTTATTTTTTACTCTCTCTTCAGAGTGTGGTGAGCGTATTTATTTCAGTGCCCTCTTTTGTTTTACTCCCAACATTGTATTTTTTTATTTTACGCACACATACACACACACACACAGAGTGGCTGCTAATTTCAGTACTTCAATACCTCACATGTTTGTCACCTTGTAGCAGTAATTTGTTTTGTAGGGGTGGAAACTGAGCTGGAGAAAGACACAAACATGTTGACACTGTTTGGTTTGATCCCTGCAGGGCTGTGTGGTGGAAGGACACGCAGCCTGCTCAGACTGGAGGAGTACCAGGAGCAGAACATCTTTTCCTTGTACCTCTTGGCAGAGGGAATAGTCACTCAGATAACAGTCCTGGTTCAAACACTTGAATTGTTGGGGTTTTTTTTTGTTTGAGGTGGGATTTGTTTTGCATAATCATTGATGTTATTTGAAATCTACCCACAGCATCAAATTTTATCAGCTGGTAGCTTCAAGGTCAGTACTTCTGCATTGCATGTATGAGCTTGAAAACAGCTTGGCTGGATTTTTGTCTCCTGGCCCCTTGCTTTGTCTTGTGTTTACAGACAGAGGGTAAGGTCTTCAGTCTGTAAAGCCTTCCCAGGTGAAATGAGCTAACTGCATCCCTGTAAACCCATAAAAATTCACTTGGCAGAGCATCTTCTGTCCAGGTCATTCGGAGGAGAGAGTGTTTAGAATGTGTTGCCAGCCAGGCTGGGATTTCTTTGGGATGCTAAGCCTGCCTTACAGAGCCTGCCTTTGAGCCACAGGTGTTTGGTATGTGGCCTCTGTCGTGGCAAGTCAGGGCCAGAGGGGTTTCTGAGCGTTCTGCTGCTGGGAATTATTGCCATAATCCCTGCTTTTTAAGTAGGAAGAATTTCCAGCCTTGTTGAGGTAAGGGATGTGGAAGATGGCTCTGGAGGAGCATGAGGTGCCAAAGGTGGGATGAAAGGGAACATGTGAGCATGGCTGAGGGCTTCTCTTGCCAGTGACACCTGGGAGTCCTTCACTTTCGAACAGCACCAAGCCCTCACTGAGACAGAGTGCCATCTCCAGATTGATTCCCAAAATATAATTCTCTGCTTCTCAGTTAATTAAATGTTATTAATAAATCAATAGACCCCTTGGATCCTGATGTGATTTTAGTCATGTGAGCTGAACAGTTTTTTTCCTTGCACCAGTCACTTTCATTTTGATCTCTGCATTTTCACAGAGTGAGGAGACTCCAAGTTGCTCAGTGCTTGATGGCTCTGTTTAGAGTTTCATACAGTGAACATCCCCACAACAGTCAGAGGATGCTGGATTTTGAAAGATAAACTAGACTACTGAGCTTTTAGTGACAGGAAAACTTGCACAGAATAGGAACAGGATGTGTCTGCAAACAAATCCGCTTTTTTCCCCATTTTGCTCTCATGGGAGGAGATCTTTCTTTCAATTCCATTTCCTGAAGACATAGAATGTCCTGAGTTGGAAGGGACCCACAAGGATCACCAAAGTCCAACTCCTGGCTTTGCACTGACATATTTTCTTAACTTTAAACTGCATTTTACAATGAACAAATTTATTCACTAAAATGCCTCCAACCCCTACCCCCCTCTGGGAATTTTGAAAAGCTGAGTTTGCTGTGAGGTTTTTTTCATGTAATTTTTAACTTTTTTACTCTGAATTTTGGGCTCAGTCTGGCACTGCTGATGTAAACTAAAATTATGGCTCCATTCAGTTAAAGTTGCAAGTTTGTTTTAGGGTTGATTTAAATCACAAAGTCTATGCAGGGCTGCAGAAGGAATTGTTGTCTTTCATGTTTTCATGGGATACTCCTTTGTGTACTCAAATCAGTTCTTCAGTAAGTCAGAATTAGCCTAAAATTTGGAGTAATGTTTAGGCATTCCCAGCAGCTATAGAATTGGCACAAGAAATATATTCCCAAGTGAGGAATAGTGCAACTCCCTATTGATCAAAATAACTTTTCTGATTTTTTCCATCTGAGCTGAGTTGACTACCATAAATGTTACCCACTGAGAGTAATACATAATTCTACTTCTATACTTTCCTGTCCTTAGCAGATGAAATCCAAGATTTGATGAATTTTTAATGGTGTTTCTCTTAGAGATTTGGAAATCACAATGCCAATGGTGAGCCTCAGATTTGTTACTGTCACATCTTCTGATTTTCAAGTTTCAGAGGGCTGAAAACATTTTCATGCTGAAACAGAGACTCCTACGTGGTCTGTACACGAGGAGAAAGGAAAATAGTGAATTTTGTGAGGCTTTCACTGAACACCTGAGTTGGAAGTGCTCTGTTCAGTGTCGATCATCCGTGCCAGCCTATGTAGCCTGAGGGTGGAACACAC
>VZDJ01006092.1:1043560-1117885 GCA_008694505.1 Cyanoderma ruficeps
AAGAAATTTTTATATTCAAATCAAAAGGGGATTAATTTCCCTTCTGAGAGTTGATTACAAGAGGTCTGCTCTGAATGCACAAAGAATCATCCCTGGTCATAGGAGGGTCAAAACTGAAGCACAGGCTGAAGTTAGGAGGCTTCATGCAAGCTCTTGTGAAATGGCCCAGGGCAAACAGTCCATGCTGGTGTGATGGTACATAAATCTGTATTTGGGTATGAAAACCAAATCAGTGATGGCAGGAATGATATATTAAAGGAATTATTTTCTATATTAGTCAGTCATAATTCAGTCTAAGTAGTGATAAGAGAAGCATTTTACCAGTGGAAAATTGTTTGTTCAGTAACACTTTAATTGTGTGAGAAGATGTTTCCTGGCAGTGTTTATATTTCTTTCTATGCCTGGAAGTGTTCCTTTAAAATACTTCGGAAAATTCTTTGGGTTTATTTGGATTATTTTGGTTTTGGTGGTTTTGGTTTGTTTGTTTGTTGGGGGGGGCTTTTGTTTGTTTTTATTTGTTTTTGTGGGATTGGGGGTTTTGGGGGCGTTGAGATAATAAAACAAAACATCTTAATTCTTGTGTTAATTAAATCACTGGTCAGTGGTTCTGCATGGCAATGAAGCCAAATCCTTATGTCGTGACTTTCAAATGTCAGTGCCTGCTGCTGTGGCTTGTAGAGACAAACAATTTCTTGATACACAAAAACCCTTCTGGGATGCAGTGAACTTTGCTTTTGGAAATTGGAAAGGGTGCAGATTTGCATGGAAAGATATTTATAAGGTGTCCTATTCCAAAAGTATTCAGAGACTAAAACTGCAAAAGGAGGCTGTGTTAAGGTAACTTGAACTGGACCAAAGCCCTTCACTGGCCTATCTAGTGATAAGAATGGATGTGTTCTTTGAGCTACACATAATATGCAGGAATATCTCATGGAAAGACAAAGACTGGATTCCATTGACCTTCTATACTGGACTGTGGGTGGCATCAAAGCACACAATGTTGCATTTTTTTTTTCCATCTGTAAATTAATTAAGGTGCTGAAAACATTGTGAAAGAAGCTTTAAGAATGTAGGTGATTGATAATGGATAGCTAGAAGAAAAAAATGTAAATATAAGCTGCCCAAGGCTTCTCCTTTGATTGCACAGTGTGCACTTGGGTTGTCTGTGCAGTTTGGCAGGGATGCACAGCCCCTCTGGTGTCCCTGCACTTAAAAAGAGTCTTGCATTGTCTAATGTAAGAGGAGGGGCAGTGCCCAAGCCTGCAGGGGTGTTTTAATTCCTGAGCCAAGCTGCTGCTTGCTTTTGGCCGTGGAACTCCTTGGTATGGGGTGTTTCAGTCACAGTTAACAGGATTTCAATGTTCATTTTCCACCGTTCCCTATTTCCCCACATTCTCACCTCTTTGCTCAGTTACTCTTCCCTCCTCCATGCATTCTGCTTGGAAGTATTTTTGTGATTTGTCCCAATCCTTCCCTTTCCCCACACATAACTGCAGGCTGCCAGCAAGCAGCGTGCTGCCAAATGAGCTAGCTGCAAAGGAAGGCATATGGAAAACCTCGTGGAAACGGGGGGAATAATCCACAGACCACAGCTTTAACATCAGTATTGACAACGTGCGCTGCTAGGAAGGAGCTGTTTTCACTGGGGAATGATCAGCTTTGGCTCTAGAGCTACACACAAATGAAATTCTCTGAGCAGTGACCAGGCTCTGAGCATGCAGGAGTCCTGTTTTGCTGCTTTGTTTAGCTGAACTCAGCAAAATGACTGCCTGAGGTTCACAAATCTGCCAGCTTAGTGCACTACACAGAGAAGGAATTGGAAGAATTTCTAGAGTCTTCTAAAATTGCAGCCCTCTCTAATTAACAATGTGTTTCAGAAAATTGCCCTTGGAATAGTCAGCTTGAGATAGAGCCCAGGTGATCATGGTAAAAAACATTAAAAGACTTGTCCAAAGTACTTATTGCCACATTTACTTTTTTTGGGGGGGGATGGGAAATAAATACTTGGCTCATGGCAATCCCAGTTTTAGAAAGTCATGCATTCTACAGGGTGTTTAAATCAAAATCAAGCTCTCTGTCCTCAAACTTGGTGCGTTTCAGATTTATTTCCCCCTTCTCTTCTTCTTCACTGACATGGTCATTCAGAGACACACAGAAAGTGATGAAAATGGGATTCATTACAGCTGAGTGTTAGCTGGGTTTTATTGATTTTTTTTCATCTCTGTCAGTCTGTTTTCCTTTGTTTCACTTTTTGATGGGAACAAAGATGCCCCTGATGTGACTTTTGCATGATAGCTTCAAATATGTCTTTTCCATGACTGCATCAATATAAAACCTTGCATGTAGTTTTCCATACCTCTATTTTTTAATGAAAAGCTCATAAACCAGAAATAGGATTTCCAAGGTTACCTTTAGGCATTAACCTTGTTTAAAAGTTAGGAAAATCTCTGGGAAACACTATTACAGGTACTCTGCAAGGTCAATTTACTGGAAAGGCTGAATGGTTTTGCAAAGGATTTATTAATTTTTTTTCTTATGTTGATAAACAGATGGTAGAAAAAGCCCCAATTTGAAATGCTTTTTTTATTTTTTATAATGGAAAGTAACGTAGCGGTGTTGGAGTCTATAACTCATCAATTGGTTGGTAATCAATTAACATCTTGCAGCTAAATTTATCTAGATTTCCTCCACAAACTCTTATTTTTTTAATGAAAGAAACATTTTAGTGCCTAAGATTTTTTTTAAGCTCTATCTTGAGCTAGAAATTTGGGACCCTTCACCATCTTTTCCTGTAATTGGTGTAACGCCTCTATTTTACTTTGGAGCTTCAATTTAAAAAGGACTTGTCTCTGAGTTGACAAACTTAAAAGTTATTAAGGAATTAGTGCTTTAGCAAATGATGTATTAGGAGTGAAGCCCAAATAAATTTGCAGCTTAGTGCTCCTTTAGCCGGGATTTTGAATGGAAAGTAATGCACTAAATAGAAGCAGAAATCATGAGGCTGCTCTTGAACTTTGTACCTGCAGGAACTCAGTTGACTGGGGGTGTGGGGAGTGGAAAAATGGTGTCAAAAGGGAACAGAAGAAAATGTCTAATATGTCAGTGATGATAGGAACATGTACTTAGCAGCTCAAAAAAGAAACAGCTTTGGTTGTCATTCCAGTGCAAAGTTTGGGCTTTGGAGGTAGTTGAAAAAAAATGAGTAAACACCAGTTTTCCAAGAGAAAATGGAGAAGTCACATTTGGCTGGCACTGAGAGTTCCATGGAGCTCAGTGCTCCGGCCTTGTCTGTTTCCAGCCGACATCAATGACCAAGATGTGGGAAATAAACTAATTGAATTTGCTGATGCCACAAAAACAAAAATTGAGTGGCTTCTGAGCAGCAGGTAAAATTCAGAACTGATTTAGATCTGCTGTTTAAGGGGCCCCAAAGAAAGCAAATGAAGAAATTGCATGTCTACAAGTAGAATGCAATACACATTTGGCTTCAAAACAAATTCATGACTATGAATTAATGGGATTGAACTGGAGTGGGAGAAAATTGAAAACGACTTTGAGGTAATAGCTCGTGCAAGGTGCTGTCAGGCCATGTGACAGGGTGCTGGTGCACCTTGGAATGTCAAAGAGAAGATCCCTTAGAAATTTTAGCATTTAAATAAGAGCCTCAAGAGAATGAGCAAAGCTTCAGCAGAGCAATGGTGAGTGCAATGCCATGGATAACCTTTTCTTTGCTGGAAAGACTCTGTGTTGCTGTTAGACAGTGAGGTGTTTAAGAACCTGAAGAATAAACAGCCCAGATATTAATGGGGGGAGAAAAAAATCTCCTCAGGGGCATCCTGACCTTGATTGGTTTGGGGGAATTTAATTTAATTTTTTTTTTTTTTGTAGTAACGTGCTAATCTTATAAAATTCCCAAAGCTTCCTGGGTTGCTCATCACTGTACTTTTCTCCATCAACGTAATCACCTTTGCCATTTAATTAATTGTCATGTTAACAAGTATTTTGCCCCAACTGCTTCAATCAGAAATACATGTCAGAATATTGTTGATCTAAGAAGTAGAAGCTGTCTTCAGGTGCTGGTGTAATCCTGATGATTTGTTCTAGGGCCAGAAATGCCCCAAAAAATCTATTATTAAGCATTTATTTCCTATTTCCCTTTCTGTTTGCTTGTCCAGTGATATTTACTTTAATGCCTGCATGATCAGAGCAGATTCAAACTGCCCTTTTCACTTTCCTGTTTTTAGGGTAAACGAGAGATTAAATCTCCTTTCTGTTCTGTTTCTTTGCACGAATCTGGTTCCTTTTGTGCACATGGGTGGCTGGAACCTCAGGCACTGCTGCAGGTGAGGTTCAGTGTATTGTGAATTGAGACAATTTCTTTTCCCATCTCTGAGAGAACCATGAGGTAGATAAAGGAAATTTTGTCAACTACCGTAACTGCAACAGTTAGAACACTCCTGGAAGAGATGTGGAAGTCTGTTTTGTGGCTCCTCTACCTGAGTTTGTTCCATTTGATGAGCTCCTGATGTTTTGCTGAAGCTTGTGGTGACATCGTGACCTTTTGTTGTGATGTGAAACATCTGGGATGGAACAGAAAATAATTCTGTTCCAGTCCTTGTGATCCTCCTGCCTGCTTCATGCAGTGCTCTCCCCACCCTGTGTTGATCACACCTGCAGCTTCATCTCACAAAACGATTCTTGTTTTGGTGCCCAGGTCATGTGGTAGTTTAAATATCAACAAATTCTCTCTTTCCACCTCTTTTTCTGATGCTCACCTCTTCTCACTAATCTGGTATTCCAGTTCAGCCTGCAGGGTTTCGGACCTTCCTCTGTTCTGGGCAGATTTAGGGTCAGGCTCACCCTGGGTCACTGTCCCAAGGGCTCTGCAAGGACTAAGACACAGTTGTTGCTGAGTGTCCTTTGCCATTGTGTTGGAGAGGAGGACGCAGATAAAATTCAAAAGTCACAAATCTCTAAGAAAGGAGGGAATTGGTATCTATCATATCCTCTAAAATCTGCCGGCAATGCACTTTGTGAGCTGTCAGGCACTCTATCAAAGATTATACGGTGTTGTGAAAGTTACTTGTAAATTTTCAGCATTGTTTGTTTGTTTGTTTTTGTTTTCCTGCGCAGCGCTTGGGAAGCAAATATTTCAATTGGAGCTTTTAGCAGCAGGAACACCACGGGCTGTGCATCGTGTTCCTCACACACCCAGACCCCTTTCATCTGAGCAGTTCAGGTTCAGATTTTGTATGCAGTGTTCACCTCTTATCACAGTGAATAGAATCAAGTGTTTGTGTTGCTGATGAACAGCTCAGGCGAGTTTGTTTTGAAGTAAATCCTGCGAGATCAAAGACATCTAGAATAAGTAATAGGCTCTTAAACTATGGTAATTAATTAACCCTTTGGGATGTGGCAGGGCTGTCAGAAGTTGCCTGTGGCAAGCACAAATAATTGGAGCTGTTGCTCTGAAGTCTCAGAGTTGAACCTTGGTTCCAGTCGGTGGCTCAGGGTCTCCTCTTTAGTATGCATCAGAATAATATATTACATTTCAGAAGACTTTGCAGAATGTCCTTTCCAGTTCTTAATTGCTTGTTTTATTTTAACCTCAGCTATGGAAAGGGCTTCATCCCTATTTCCTGAAACTATCTTATGCTTCATCACTGTTTATATGATAGTTTTAGCCTTTAATTGAATTTTAAATGTCAGTGGTTCCATGTGGCCTGATCTCCAAGAGTGTGTTGCAATCTTTAAAGTGCAACCCAGTCTCACAGAAATGAGGAAAAATTCTAATTTAACAAACAGACAAGTGTCTTTTTTTCAGCTGGGAGCATGAAACTCAGTTATGCAGAGGAGGTAATTAAACTCTGAGCATGTCAATGAAAAGATCAGAGCTTTTGTCTTTGCCAAAGGTATTTCTCTGTATGATGACTATTTTCTGTTTCCCCTCCATCCCCAAGTACTTCTATTTAGATAGGCAAATCCAGAGTCTGAATGGCTTTCCATCTCCACAGTGAACAGCGTACAATTTAATCCAAGTTTGTGTGTGCTACTTGATAAGAGCAGTTCATCAGCCATCTCAATACATGATTCGTAAACTTTTAACTGTCCTGTAATATTTTGTTAATTTTTCCTTTGGCTATGTGTCATATTTGTTCATGATAAGGGAATGATAAGAGGGAAGGCCCACCTTTGCCAGCCTGTCCCTGCTTCTCTCTGTTTATTTGCAGTATTGGACTTGGGAAACTCTCCCTTGGAACAATGAGGGAGAGCTGCAGCCGGGGATGTGTCAAACCAGAAACATCTCACCCCTTTAAAAGTGAAAAATTCCAATCCAGCCAGGAGGTGGAAAACTGAGTGTGCTAGTTGCCATTGAGGGACTAAAGGCTTTGACAAATGTTCCTGCTGTATCAGTCCATGGCACAGCCTCATGATGATATAACAATCAAGCTGCTTTGGTCTGAAATGGACTCTGACTGCAATTATTTTACACATTCCTTTCAACTGCTGCAGCCTCCGTGGAGTTTCAGAGAGTGCATTTTGTTGGCATAGCAAGAGTGAAATGGGCACTGCAGGCACAGCCCCTACCCTGCCCCAGGGCACAAGGAATAAGTGGATTTTCTGTTGATTCTCTTCGAGATAGGTTTTGGGCTTGAAATGGGCTGCTGGGACAGTAAAGTGTGAACATGCAATAACACTTCCACAGAGAAGAGTATTAACTTTTCCAGGAAGCTAAGAGCAGGCCTTTTTTTTTTTCCATTAAAAATACTTGTTTTGCCCATTTTGCTTTCTTTGGTTGCTGACACTGCTGTGTTTGCTCTGTCCATCAAGCACAAGGGGAAGCTCAGCTGGTGTTTGTTAATATTCTAAAATATCCCCATCCATCACTCTTCTTCTGAGACTGATCCACCAAACAGAAGTCAAGGATTGTTTCTCTCTTGCAGGTAATTATGCTCTAAGGTACCAGTCACATCTAAGTTTCTGTAGCCCTGTGTCTGTAGATTGTTATTCTTTTTTCTTACACTGAAATGAGTCATGCCTAGAGGTGTGACATTTACATTTTGAAAGCAAATTAATCCTTCAGCTGGATGCTAAGATTAATGTACTTCTTGCATTGTAAATTGCTTTTTAATTCCTCTTGGAACAGCTGCAAATGCAGTTTTGTTTAAATGCATTTGGTTTTGCTCCAGAGCCAGTAGGAGTAATGTCATTACAAATATTTTTGGGCTACTGTTAAGGAATGCTGTTTGCAACAAATACTTTGAAGTACTCATAAAAAAAAGATGAGAGATGTTAGCTTAAACGAGTAGATTGTGAGTGTGTGTATAAGCATTAATTCAGAATCAACGCTGGGGATAAATGTATCCCATGCTAACCTTATGAGAAGTGCGTAAATTCCCTTTAAAATACACCAGCATTGTGAGGTGAAAGATGCATCCTGCTCAGTATTTCCCTTTGGGAGAAGGCTTTCCATTAAAGTGGGAATTCTCAGGTCTCTATCCTCTGCCTGCACATAAGCAGGGACTCCTGGAGGTGGAAAAAAATCTGTATTTGAAGTACAGAATACATCCTAGAGTTCAGGTTTTCCTTTTGACTTGGAGAGCTCTGAATTCTGAGGTTCCAGACTGATAAAAGCTGCCTCCTGTCCATGGGGAGGATCCAAAATCAAAATCAGAAATCAAGGACTGATCTACACAAAGTTGCTTGCATCGTGTTAATGACCTGAAGAGAGGCTCAGCAGAGGCAGAAACTGCTGTCAAACCTTCCTGTCTAAACAAAGCTGGGCAGGCACACATTTTTTAATGTGGGCTGGTGACCCAGCATCACCTGCTGTGCTTTGTTCCTCCCTGCCAGCACGGGAAGCTGCTCCGTAATTAGGATGCAGGGCACAAAGTGCATCACAAGTTGAGCTGATACCTTACAGCAGGCGTTTAGCTCTTATGGAGTTTGAGGTTCTGCAAGCCTGGCAGAGTGTTTTTCGGATCTGAGGATTCTTTAAAGTAGACTTTAGGCTCCTGTTATTTTCTTTCTGTTGGTTTGTTCGTTTGTTGGTATTTTTGTTGTTTGTGTTGTTTTGTTTGTTTTTGGGTTTTTTTCTGTAATTTTTCCTTGGAATTACAGAAGCAGTGTGAGGATGGGTTTATGTGCAGAAAGTGAGAATGATTTGCCTGAGTGATCTTCTCTCCATAAGAGAGACACCATGCTGCTCCAAATGATCCTTGGAAAAATTGTTGGCAACTCTATTTCCAGGCTGAAAATCCAGGTGCTGGTCCCACGTTTCCTCCAACCTCTCCACATATTGTGCCTACCCTGATGTAATCTGTGAGAACACTTTTCTGTTTGATAGTATTTGATGAAAATGCAGGAACCTGAGAAAACATCTTCCATTTTATCATTAGGAGTCAAAAGAATGTGTAAAGAAAATTATTTCTAAGTGTTAATGGGGAAACAAGTCTCAACATTGGGAATCCTTCGACATTGAGGAATTTGAGAAAATATTTTTATTTCTTAAGTTAATAACTGCAGAAACTACTCATAAACATCAGATATGTTGATTCATAGCAGGTATTTTTTTCCACATTCGATTTTCTTCTGGAGTCCATTCCCAAGGCCATTGTCAGCTTAGTAAGGAACCTCTGGACTTTAATCAGCAGTAAGATAATATTCAATATTACAACTTCTAAATGTTCTTGTTTAGAGAAAACAAAGGGAAACTACAAGCATGGAAAAAATTCTCTGTAGATATTTTGTCGGAGATAGAGAATGGTAAAATTGTGTTTCCTAATGTTGAATTTTTCAAAAATTAGGTAAAATAAATTAAAAAAAATGTATTAGTAATGGGCTGCGTACATGACATATATTTCTTTACCATGTTGCTTTTGAGGACATAATAAATAATTGGACTAATATTGCTCCACAATTGTAAGGCTCATCTTTCGGTGCACCCACTCCCAGGTAAATGTGATCGTTTCACTCTGAATAGCTGCAGAATGTTTAATGGGAATTCAAGGATGCATTTGCCATCAGCTTTCAATTTGAAGGGTTCTTAAATCTGAAAAAGCAAACACTTTGCAAATTGATTTGGATGAACCAGCTCTAAGCCAGTAGTTAGGAAATATTTATTTGATAGTTTTGGCAGCTTAGCTTTACCAGCAGTTTCATTTCCCGTTCCATCCTGGGCTGTTCCAATAGTCTGCTTCACTGGTCCAACTGGTACCGAAGCATTCAGAAGCCTGCTTTAACCTGGAGACTGATTTTGGTATCCCTTGCTGTATTAATTTCAGATTGTATTCCATGACCCTAAACACTTCAAATTAGTATTTTACTTTTTTTTCTACCATAGTGTAAAATTGGTTCCCTCCCCACTCTTGCCTTCATTATCACAGACACATTTAAGATTATGATTTAAAACATAACTATCTTCTTCAGACAGCTTGACTGTAGGATAAAAACAGTTTACTGAGCCCTATTTATTTCATTAGAGTGGGCTGTTTCTCAGCTAATCAAGCAAGCTGGCCAGAAATATTTTATATTTAAGGTAAGGTGGTTGCTAAGATCAGCATAGACATTGACATTGGCTCAAATCAGGTTCCAAACAAGGAAGTCATCATGTCTGGAAAGCTTCTGCCTGCAGCCCTCACTCCTGCAGGAGGTCACACAGAGACACGCGCCTCATTTTCTAGAGGGCTGATAATATTATGATCACTGATAATGTTCCTTGTTAGCTGAGATAAAATCAGGTCTTTGGCTTTGGGATAAACTGAGTTTGAAATTCAATCCTGATAAGCAGAGAGCTTTCCTGTGAGGCAGTGTGGGACTGACTGTGGGATGCTCAGAGGTGTGATGTTCTCCCCTGATGCTGTTGCCTGTATTTGATACTCTTTGTAATACCACTTGTATCTCTGACTTCAATCTGTGCTATGAATTAATCATTACTGACCTAGATATTTTACTCTAGCATTCACTATTGTGAATATACCAGCTAAAAATTTCAGGTGCATTATTCCAGTACAGGTTTCCCCCTCTTTAGTGCTTTTGTTTGTTTGTTTTCTAATTACCTTAGATTTCTGTGGATACCAAAAACCACATCTCCAAATATTCTTCATTGCCAACAAACCTTCAAGTGTGTTGAGAAATGGGGTGTTGAAAACAAGAGATATGCATCACCAAGTGAGACAGGGACCTTGATTTTGTAAACCAAATGGTAACTGATATTAATTAGGCCAACAGAAAAAAAATGAGATTTTTCTACTGTAAGGACTTCAGCATTTTAGTCAATCAGGAGGAAAATGAGACTTCGAAGTACCAAAGTACCTGTGCGAATTTTCAGGGGAAGAGGAGGCGATAGAGGTTTGGACTAACTCAGGAACCTACTCTGAACTAATTTTCATTATTTGGTTTCCCATAGTTTGTGGCTATTTCTAATAACATTTTGAATTAGAATTCTACATTGAAACCATTCAGAAACGTCCCAAAATATGGTTTCCTTATTTTAAAAGGTTTCATTTCAAAGATCCAAGATTCTGAACTTTTTTCCTTGATGAATTTTGCCAACAAAATTCCAAATTCCATTCCTTTTAGGTTCAGTGCCTTGTACAGTAAAACATTCAGACTTTCCCTCTCCACCACCCACTTATGTGGTGGCAGAACTACATCAACAAATTGCATCAAATCATGACATGTCTACATTTGAATACAGTTATAGACAAAATTACTTCAGGTGTGCAGTTTAGTTATGCATTTGGGTCTCCCAGAGTGATTATTGATGATGTTTTATGGCTGATAGTTTCTGCTTTGGGGTTTGTTGGTTAGCTCTGATGGGTTGAAAGGTGACTTGAGTAGCTTTGTTTTCTCCTCGATGGCTGCTCGAGTACTTCTGGTGTGAAACCTGACTCTGAAATTTGCCTCCACAGACTGGCACTGCAGACACAGATTTGTCACAGGGGCCAAAGGAGCTGATTTCTTACATTATTGCTTCAGGGGAGACAGGAATTCTCATGGCTATGTGATTCTTCTCTGCTTTTGGTCAGAAAAGCAGTGTTGCTCAAATGCTGTTGTGAAGGAAACGGGGATTGGTGCTGGGATATGATGACATAGTGAAAACAGTGAAATTTTAATTAACAGCAGCGGCTGTACCAGCTTGAGTGATGAGTATGAATGTGAGGCACATTTCTGGTGGTTACAACACGTGGGCTTCCACTGAATTTTTGGTGTGATTAAAGGTTGACTTTGATGGGTAATGCATCACAGACTGTCTGCACAGATGTGATCAATGTGGGCAGTGTCCTAGAAGTCCTGAAACCAAAACAGGTGACAGGAGAGCCAGAGCTGCCAAATTTTCCAACTATTTCTTGTCTCTTATTGTCCTAAAATATTTTTGAGAAGGTGCCTGTATTCTTTCAAAGCATGGGTAAAATAAGGCTTAGTGTAGAGGATTGGGATATATTTTTTAAAATCTTTTTTTTAATATAAAATCTGGTCTCTATTAATTCAAGGAGTTAATCACTGTGTCTTACTAGTCCTTTTCTCATGCTGAGAAAATGATTCACCTGAAGGAGCTGAAAAACACCAGGGCAGAATGGAAAGTAATCACTAAAAGTATTTATTTGATCGGTGGAATGCTTTGTGTTTCACTTTGTGGAGAGAAAACATCAAGATGGTTTTGGTGCTAAGATTCCATGTGAATTTAAGGAGAGGCTGGCCAAATTCATAACAGAGAAATCCTTCAATACCAGTGAAAAGGGCCTGACCACAAATTGGTAGAGGAGTATTTTAATGGAATACCAATAACCCATTTTAATGAAATACCAATACATACCTGGCCTTTTTCTTAATTTTTTTAGGCTCTTTGGCTACTGTCAAAGCAAGCTATTGGGAATAAGTTTGACACCCTGGTGCTGCTCTGTAATCCATCAAGACTTCAGCCTGCTTGTTTTGTAGGTTTTACTAAAAATAGTGTGGTCTTATAATCAGAAATTTTAAACTGGGGAAAAGACCCCCACTGTCTAATCTTGTTTATATTGATTTTGTTAGTATGGTTTTTTTGTTTCAGCTCATTTCCTAACAATCACATTTTAATTTATTCCTTGTAGCTGGCATGTTGGTCATTTCCCAAAACGACCATTTTCAGTTGTCTCCAAATGCCTATAGATCAAACACATATTTTGTTACTGTCCTTAAGTTTCCCCCAGCCTAATAAATAAAAGATAGTCTTTGCAGTCATGTTTTCTTTCAGTGGGAAAACACAAAAAGCCTGAAACAAATTTGGGATTTTTTACTTTTAATGGGGTGAGCTGCTTTGTGGGGATTCGTCCACAAAAATTGAAAAAAATAGGTAAATAAATTTCCACTCAGTTCCACATCTTCTGAATACTAATCAATGTTGGCCCATGCAGGAAAATCAGAATGAATTATGCATAGATATTAAAAATGCCTATGAGGTTGTTGTGACCTATGTTTAGCCAGGCCCTTTGCTTTTTTAAGGCTTTCTGGTGGCCATTATCCAGCAATCTAAACATAAAAGCAAATTAAAGAGGTTGTTCTCTTCCCCTAGAAACCCAGTTTGCCAAACAGAAGCGCTCCTGCCATCAAGGAAGCCAGCATGTAATGTTTAAGTGGCAGCTCAATGATGATAAAAATGGACTTTTATCATCAAGCAGGGGATTTTTTTCAGCTAAACCACAGCATTTCCACTCAGTTTTATTGCATTTCGTCCTTTTTAGTGATGCCCTTCCCCTGCCCTCTTTCTATCTTTGTGACTGGAAGGAGCTTTGTTCCCTCTCTCCCCCAAGTCTGGCCCTAAGCATCGATCTCCTGTGAGTCAGGTGTCTGCATTTAGTTCTGGCAAAATCAAAAATAAACCCCTTGGCTGAAGATTTCGGAAATTTTGCTGAGTTAAGGAATCTCTGAAAGTTTCCAGCCAGCTTGGCAGGTGAGAAGATGCTCAGTGGTTTGGCTCTCTTGTGCTGAAATGCTGTATTTTCCTGGAGTTTGCTGTGGTGATGGAAAGCTTTTTCACATAAATAATGTATTGATTTATCTCAATTATTTGCTGTATCATTGCCTATGTGCTTAAGGAGTTATAATTTATGTATGTATTTTAAATAAAGTCTTTGAAAACAGCCATTAAGCTTTAGCATGAACAGTGGGGTGGGTTTATGTCAGAAGCTACAATTCATATCTTATAAAGTCTGACTAAATAACCTTAAATGAAAGAGGCCTTTCCCTTTCCTGGGAAGTGCACACTATAACTTCTATGCAGAGAATGGCAGAATCTGTTTCAACTTAAACTCGTACTGCAAATTTTATCCAAAAATGATATTAAAAAAAATTCTGCTTTAGTTATAGGCAGAGTAACCACCATTAGAAGGGAAAGTGTTGCACTGAACACTGCATATGGAATAATTAATTTTTTTTCCTTCCCTTGCTCTTGCAAAACCCAGCTTTGAATAAGAGGCAACCGCATGACCCAAAACAAACAATTTTAAATTTGAAGACAAGGAAGACCTTATCATAATAGCACTATATTAAAATTTCAATTTGTTATGGGTTTTGAAAAAATTTTAGCCTTCTTTGGAGTCTGGAACTTTGCATGGAACTTAGTTTAGACTTCTCTATTATAGTTACTCAAGCAAATTAAAGGTGAATTAAAAATCAAGCCTGACATCCTAATCTAAATTTTGGCATCAAAAGAAATAGTTTTATTTATTGCATTCCATAGAACAGCATAATTTAGGGTTTCTGAAAAATCTACTCATTTTTCTTCAGACATCAAGAAGCAAAGTGAGAGAGTGTCACCAAACTTCACAGATTTGTGTTTTTCTTCAGTAGAGTCTCCTACACAAAGACAAAACAGAAAGGTAATAAAAAGTAATTTACTGAATTGTCCAAGTTGCCCTTCTCTGAGGAATTAAAATATTCTCCAACTTTCCCCATCTATTTCTATGATGCTATTTTAATTGCATGTCAGTGGCTTGGAAGAGGGTGGGTGACGAATTGCACCCACAGGAATGCTTGGCACATAATTTTTTTTGGACTTTCAATTTGATGCAGCTCGCTTGAGGCAATAAAGATGACATCTCCAGAAAAGGAGTGCATTCCAGTCAACTTGATGTCACGATTATTAATCCCCAATCAATCTTAGCACTTTCTGTGACAAACTAAATTTAAAAATAAATGAAATTAAAAAAAAGGTAAAAGGCAAAAAAGCAGCACCCAAACATTTGGTCTCCCCACTATTTTCCCACATAGGCCATATATTTAAAGAGTACAGTGAACTTTCAAGTGCTAAATAATCTGTCCAAAGATATTACAGGTAAAAGTACAATTGATCTTTTATGAGAATTAAATACAAAAGAGTATGTTTATTTGAGGTTTTTTAAGCAAGGGAGAATGAAATATGACTGAATTGGTAGGAATGATCATCTTGAAAATGGAGCAGTTGAAGAGTTACCATAAAGGATAAGGAACCCAGGATTTGTTTTCTGGTTTGTCCTCATGATTCAATGTACTTTCAAGTACACAAAATTTAGCCATTGTTGTCCTTCCAAAGATATGTGTTTTGGTTTGGTTGGGTGGTTTTTTTTTTGTTTTGTTAGTTTCTTTTTGTTTGTTTGTTTGGCTTAATGAATATCTATAACTTTATAGATATCAATTTTATAATATATATATTAACTTTAGGAATGTAAACTTTATAATATAGATACTAACGTCATAGTTATTAACTTTATAGATAATAATTTTAGGCCTTTTAAAAATTTATTTTCTACTAGGAGAAAAAATTGGTATTTTTCACAGAAAAATATAGGAAAAAAACCCCCATTCTGGTCTTTTTTTTTTTTTAAATTTTTTAAATCTGACAGTGATTATGGATGAATTTAGGAAAAAAAAGTGTATTTTCTTTAAATTTCTCTGTACATCCCAAAATTTTAAACAGTGGGCATGAAGATAAAATCCCCAAGACTGCTGAATCAAGGCTCTACTGTTTTACATAAACATCCAAATGTTTATTTGCTAATCTGTATCTGAAGTCCTTTGGACGGCTGATCTTCATTTATGCACCTCTCCTTAGAGGGAAGACCAAGATAGGGAACTTTCATTTCTGGAATTAGTGAAGCCCAGATCTGTCACTGGTTTTTTAAGCAGAAACCTTGAATTGTGAATTTCTTGGGCCATCTTCAAATTCTGGATGTGTTGATAAGATTTTAAACCTGCTCATCTCACAAGTGCGCAGCTACTCCAGCGTTTATTGTTTTCCCCAGCAAGGCAGAACAAGTGGGATTTATAATAATTTACCCACAAGTGACCCACAGCAGTCACCTCTGATGTACAAAAGAAATAAATAAATCCAACTCTCTACTTCCTGCTTAGGGAAGGAAGGGTTAAACCACTCTTGTTTTATCGCCATGAGGAGTGATATCAGGAGAGGTAATTGACCCTTCTAATTCTATTATAAGATATCTGGTCAACCCTCATTCTGATAAGCAAGCTCTAGACAGATATTATTATTATTATTATTATTATTATTATTATTATTATTATTATTATTATTATTATTATTATTATTATTATTATTATTATTATTATNTGCTGAGGGAGCCCTGGGTTTGCACATCGATTGGGTCGTAGTGGATTTTTTTTTTTTTCCATAATCATACAACTTGATGCTTTGGGTAAAGAAAAATAGCCGGGTTGGGATCGACAAATAGCAAGAAATACTTCCCGTTTCTTGTCTGTAACAGGAACCCTCTTTGGTAGAAGACTGCTGTTTCTTCAGGGCTGTGTTTCTTGTTTAATGTTGTTGACTTGCAGCCACGTTATTGACAATAAACGAATCACGTTCCAAAGCAAGGATTTACTAGAAGATATTTTATAGGTCTTAAAAGCAGCGCTGTCAGGAAGGATGATCTGGAAAGGAAAATTGTCTTTCTCCAGCTTCAGTTGTGGGAGTTTGTGAGGACTGAGCTGTTTAGAGCAAGAAGACAAAGCAGGATGCAGAAATTGAGCTGTCATTTCCCATTACTGCAACGGGACAGATGACCTGAGTCCCTGTACAAAGATAATTTTGTTTCACTCTTACCCTTGGCAAGGTTGATGACTGAAAGCCATCCTTGATTTTTAGGTGAGGAGTCAATACAATGCAGGGGCATGTGCTCTGGAATTAAAAGCACAAGACAAATGAGGCTGAAGGGGAGGGAAGGAAGGAGAAAACCAAAAACCCTTTCACCCACTTTTGTCTCCTACTTTTATTGCTGTTTTCTTCCCTCTCTGGACTTTGTTAAGTAGGTATCGTTGTAAATACAAGAACAGCAAGAAAAAACCTCCATCCAAGACCCAAACCAACTCCAAACCCTCTCAAAACAAACCAAAAATCCCCCCTTCCCTCCCCACAACGTGGCAAAGGCTTTTGTGCCTTGGCTCTGCCAGGTTCTCAGGTGAAGGAAAATGCATCCAGTGGCTCATAACAGTGGGGATGGTCCTTTGATTATTGCTTTTGGAAATGGAAAAAATGGCCTGACTTTTCTCCAGATGCTGCTAGATATTAAGCTGTCAACCTTCCAGTGTTCATTCAGCCCGGGTTTTCAGCGAGGCACAGAATGTCACAGCTCAGTGATGATCGATCCTCGATACCACGAGCACTTGGAGCAGGTGACACCTTTCACAGCAAATGAGGAGGGTCTTGATCTGACCTTCCTTGCATTGATTTTATAGGGCTCTTGCCTCCTGTGGGGCACTTCTCATTAATATGGTGAGGTCAGAATCAGACCAGACACTTCTGTTTAGAGGATAATGATAGCATTTTGGCAACCTTTTTTTTTTGCTTTTTCTCTTGTTGTGTCTGTTTTTTAATAAAAACAGGAAATTAACACTTCTGCATTCCTTAATCCTGTTTAGGTTTAATTCATTCCTCACTCGGAAACCCACTTTATTGGAGGTGATTATGATACAGATCCTGCAGGGCACAGTTTGTCCTTTCTTGCTTATGCCTTGTAGAACATTTAGGGCAAAGATTCACACAGCAGCTCTCTCTGATACAAATCTTTACTGATTAAATTCTTGCACTTGCTCAGATTTTCCTTATGACTCTGAGAGTTAAATATATACCAGAATAATCTTCTGATTATACGAAATATTAGTCACAGATACCCTGGCAGGAAAGCAACTTTTCGAGGTGATTCCTGTTTTAAAGAGCTCATGTCCTGATTCTGACTTGTGCACTGGTATTGCTCCCTATAAATCTAGGGGAAAAGTGATCCAATAGTGAATTCTGTGGGCACAGAAGCTGGGAAGAATCTGATATAGGGTAACATTTGGTCATTTTTATTTGGAAGCAAAAGGTGGGGAAAAACACAATAGCTCCTCATGAGGGAGGAAGCTGTGGGAGTCAAAACTTACCTGTTCACATCTGCTGAAAAACGCTTCAGAGATAAACAGGGGCAATTTTTATGACTGCCTGTATGGAATTTTATCTTGATCTTTCCAGCCCTCTGCATGCCCTGTATTGAGAGTTCCACACAATCCTCAATTTTCTTTCACCATGCCAATGATGTATTACATTTCAATGATGTATTACTCCTGCTCGGTGCAGGTCTTAAAACAATTCTCCCCTCCCTGTATGAGTCCTCACTTGTATTGTTTTATTGCATGAAGGCTTTTACTTAACAGCAGAAAAGGGCTGTGTAATCTCTCTGCTCTCTAGCTAATATATATATATATATAGGGTTTTTTCCCTGTTAATTTTTATAACAAATCCATTCTTTACATATCAGCTTGTAAATTGATAACAGCAATGTTTTTTGAAAATAAAATCAAGGAGATATTAATTTCTGCTAAATGTTCTTCCTAATCCTGCAGACAGGGTGAATTTTTTTCTGTCATCAGAAAGTCTCTGTCTGATCTTCAGAATGATCAAAACAATTGTCATCTAAATACTTTCCTAATTTAATCATATTCCTTGTGAGGGGGTGAGGGGATGAGGTTGGGGTTTTTTTCAATTTTATTCTGCTCAACAATTTCTTTAACTTCTGTGAGCGAGAAATTGAGTTATGAGCACTGTAGCCTTCAGCCAGTATGTGAATGATGCTATTAGATTGGACTGAACTGCTTATTTCATTGTCTAGATAAATGTTTGGCTGGCATTGAGACCTAATAGGAAGGACAGTACAAAAAATGCTGTCTGGTTAGTGCCTGTGAATGCATTTGTTTCTGTTAAGACAAACAGGTCACAAAATTGCTGCAACTTTATTGTTTTAATAGAAGGCAGCCACTACTTTTTTAATCGAGGCCACAAAAAGCAGATATTTTTAAACCCCAGGGATTCTGAGATTGGTGACTGGAATATCTGTGATTAACAATGGGTGATAATTTATTGATGGTGAAGTGGCTTGATGAATTTTGACAAGAATATAAAAATACAGCCTCTGGATTACTTTTTGTGGTGTATTGACTTGCAGCTGCTGTTTCCAAGTTTCCAGGCAAACCAAGCAAATCTCTACAAGGAACTCATCTGTGTGTTGAAGAGCTCAGTTTCAGACACCTCTCTTCTAAAGGCTTCTGTTCCTCAGATCTCTGGCAACAACAAGGAAAAGGGAATATCTCTCCCTGTGGCCCAGGGCTTGAACCCAGATTGGTTATGGGGCACTGGGGCAGAGAGCACCCCACAGACAGTGTCCCATGGGGCCCTGAGCATTAACTTTGGATTTGCCAGGTGGTGCCTGGTAGTCGTTTTATGGTGGACTGTTCTCCTGCGGTACTGTCTGCTTTTGTTAATAAAACAGTGACGAAGAGAACCTGTTCTCTTCTCCATACCCTTTTCTGAAGCTTTTTGGTTATCCAAACAGCTGGGAAACAACTTGCAGGGCTGTGTGGGGGAGGAATGATCAGAGGAATGAAGAAATCTGGTCGTGATGGTCCTGCCCATGAACTAGACAGTAATAGCAGATCCTGGCAGGTTGGGAGGGAAGGTCAGGAAGAAGCAAAGGCTGCAGGCAGAAAGAATTGTTGACCTGAGAAATGTGTGCCCTCTCCTGCCCCCCAAATTCTTCCACAGCAATACTTTGAAAATTTCTTCAATTCTGCTTGCAGCTCTTCTGAAAGAATCATGATTTTTTTGGTTTGGCCAGATCCAGTACAGTCATCCCAGTGAGGTAAGGAGCCTTGTTCACTTCCTAGCTGTTTGCATTTAAAAAGCTGTGCTCATTGGGAACTAGGGATACTGACACACAAAATGGGTGTGGAAAAGTTAATGTGCCTTCCACAGTAACAAACTTACAGTGACTCAAGGCTTTGTGCCATTATTTTGATTGAGGAAAAACTACACAGAACTTTTTAATAGCCAATATCTCTGATTATATTTCCTCAGTTTGTGTGTATAACTATTGAGTAACTGAGTGAGTGAGTGAGTGAGTGGCACAGCTGTACTTCCAGAATGACTTAAAAACCTGGCTGAGAGAGCACTTATGGATAAAGAGTGCAAGATTTGAGTGAGACTGTGGTTTGTGTGTCTTTGAAATTTACTATTAGGTACCTTGTAACAGTACCACAACTATTAACCCACACAGAGAAGGTCAGTTAACTTCTGAATTTTTTATTTCTTCCTGTTTGCTTTCCTGGAACTTTAAGCTGGGTCTGTCATCAGGCTGAATATGTGAGCCAGACTCTTTCATTAGATCATGTTGGTGCCATAATTTTCTTTTTTTAAAATATATATCTATATACATAAGAGGCAGCTTGGAAATATGACAGTTTCTCTTAATAGAGCTGTTCCTATCAAAATCATTTGAATTAAATCTAGAAAACTGATACTTGCTGAAAGCTTAAGAAAAGGTTAGAGTAAAGAAATCCTTTTATGTGCACAATCTCTAGATTTTCTCCTGTCTTAAGGGGGAATGTAAAAAAAAAAAAAAATCAACATTCTGCAGCCAATATATCCTTGTTTGGGTTGAGAAATTGAGAAAGATATTTTCTGAGCTTTGAAGAGAGCAGGATAATTTGTCTGTTTCTTTCTATACTTCTTCCTATTCATTTCCTGCCTCTGTCTAACCAAAAAGGCTGTCTGGGACTGTGTGACCCTTAGGTGTAAGAAGACTAGATTATCAAAAGACTCCAAATAGCAAAAATAAACAATGCCTAAGCCCAGGAATCAAGGCTTTCCTCTTCAAGTAGAATACTGACACTGGATATGGCTCACAACACGTTACCTGGAGCACTGCAAGCCCAGGAAGGGAAGGATGGCAATGCCAGCTGCTCCTGCAGGAAACTAAATCACCCTCCAGTCTCTGACAGCTCACTGGTGTTGGCCAACAGCCCCCAGAAAACTGGCACAAGCAGATTTTTATGTAGCAAGAGTATGCTGTTAGCAGACTCTTGTTTAGGAGATATTCTCTCTTTTGGTTAACCCAGAATTCATCTCTATAATTTTGAGCATCATTTACAAACTCTGGTATCCAGAAAAAACCCTTACTTCCTTTTAAAGCTGGCAAATCACATCAGCTTTCTGAAATGGTTTTTGAAGCCATCCCAAACTCTACTGTGCATTATCAAATCCATTTTAATTAAAGCTCAGTTTCAGTTGATAGCCTCAAGCCTTAAGCTCCATAACTCAATTCTTCTCTCAACCATGTTGAACAGACTCATGCTGAATTTTGAGCTTAATATAAATCTGCACAGAGATTTTTCTGAAGCTGTTCAGAGGGTGTTTCTTAGCAGTACTACTTACGTGGTATCATTTAAAAGTGGAAGGAATCTCACGCTCTTATATGGCTGAAACAACTTTGCTGAAAGAAGTATACTCTGATATCCATAATGATTTGTGTCCTCATCAATATTACACTTTTTCATAGAGGAAAACTCTGTCAGGGAAGAGTAGAGGCTGAGTTACTCTTTATTGTCAGTAAGCAGTGAAATAACCTTTTCCAGAAACACAAAGGAAAGGGCATTTGGGACAAGCCAGCCTAGACTTACCAAGGACATGTCTTGGCTGACCAGCCTCATTTCCTCTCTAATGAGATGAGTGGTGTGCTGACGAGGGGAGAACAATGTATGCTGTTTCTCTTGCCTCTAGCAGGGTCTTTGGCAGGGTTTCCCATATCTGTGGACTTGACAAGTGGATGGAAACTGTCTGGACACTTCAGAGGTTGTGATCAGTGGCACAAACTGATGGCTGAGCACTGGTGTCAGCTCCCAGAGGTGGATACTGATGCCAATTCTACGTGAAGTCTCCATCACCGCCTGAATGATGTGCTAGAGACACACTCACAGAAAATTCACTGTATGAATTCATGGTGGGAGATGAATTTGGAGTGCTGGAGAGGGCTGGCTGGTACTCAGAGGGAGCTGGAGGTGCTGGACAAAAGGGATGGACCTCAGGACATCGGCACAGGGAAGTGCCAGGGCCAGTCCCTGGGGTGGGCTCACCCTGGAGGACAGCATTGTCTGAGCAGAGAAACACCTTTGGAGAACAGAACACAGGGGCTCTGGGCATAACAAACTTTTAACTTGCTTCTGACAGTAAGTAAGGAAAATTTGCAAACTATTTCTCTTTATTTTTCTTGCACCAGGACACCTTATTTTGGTTTGAAATGTTGCTGAAAGCAGAATTCTAAACAGAAAAACTAAAGGGGCCTTTTCATCTTCTGTAAATACATATTAGTATCATAAACATAAATGTATTTTCTAGTCTGTTACACCTGATGGTTGTTCTTCAGCAATGAAAATATAAATACTTCAGAAAGTGGACAGCAACAGGTGTCTTAGTTATTTAGGATTAAATGCCTCTTCCACGATCAGATTAAGATTCTTCCCACATTTTCATATTTATTTTTCTGTTGCTCTTCTCAGATGCTCTTAAAAATTAATCAGGTCACTCTAAATCATGAGATTTATTAGAGTTGTGCATTGTTAATCACCACTTCTGCTGCACTAATTCTACTCAGAACTCCTATAATGAACCAAAATTTAGGGTTAGTCATGTGGACAGTTACATTTCAGATCCTGGTCTTAGTGCCTGCTGCCTGTAAGAGGAAAATTGAAATCCAGAGCTACTGACTGGGAGGAGGGGATTTTTCAGATTTTAAGTTGAAGACACCACTCTGGAAGGATAAAAATTAATGTTAGAGTTAAATTAAATAAAACCCAGTTTGCTATGTATTTTTATCAGGTTATGACAGTCTTCCTAAACAATTGCTACTTTGATCTTTGTGGAGAGACATGAACTGATTCATACAAGTGTGACCATTTTTTTTTTTTTGTATTATCTAAAACCTTCTATGCCTGAATTTTCTCTAGCTCAATGATAGCACTTAATAATTCGTGTACATTTACAGCCTTTCAAAATATTTTTTCCCAAGCTTCTTTTGACATCCTTCATCCCTACAGAGGTTTGTCTATCTCTTAGTAGAACCTGTGGATAATTGAGTGGCAGCATGTGCTGCATCAGGGAGGTCACTTTTAAGCACTGATCAGCCAAGCCCAACCACAACTGTCTCCATTTCCTTGAAATTAATTGTTTTAAGGCCAAAAGTTTGAATAATTTTCACGGAGTAATCTGAATTATAGAAGAAGCAAATAAGCCCATAGCTTTGCCAAGTATGATTTATTTTCATATTTGTGGCGCTTAATGGTTTTTGTAAATTTCAATTTGTGTTAGATAATTTATATCAGCTTCAATTTACATCAAATTTGCAAGTACATGGGTGTCTCTTTATGGTTAAGGGAATTAATAATCTGAAATTACCAGGCACCCATATTAATCAAATGCCTTATTACAAGTAGAATGACTCTTATTATCATACATACGAGATAAAAGAAATGCTAATTGCCTTGGTTTGGAGCAATTATTCAGTAGTTATCTAGACAATGACAGTGTAGGCACCATTATAGCTTCTCTATCTTTCAAGTAATGACGTTCACAGAAGCTTCCCTGCTTGTCTAAGGTGGGGTAACTCCAGTTAGTTGTGAGGTATAAATATTTTACTAATTTTAGAAACGTCTGGCTGTGTGTATCTGCATGCACACAAGTTATGCATGTAGTATAGGGAGCTGTGACTTTCTATAACCTACAACCCCAATTTTTTTCTCTAATATCTTGAACCATCGATACAAAATGTTCATAGATTGTAAATCAAAGCATAATTAATGTGGGTTTTTTCTGTCTTCACCTTTATTTTTGCGTTTCTAAGACGGGACCACTTTTCTCTAGTATTTCTCCTTTTCCATTAGCAATGATATACTACTGAAAATTAACAAATTATAGTTCAAATGAGCCTTCTGTATGTTTACTCCTCTATATTAATGTTGTCTATCCTGCACACTGATTATTACCTGCTTGATTTAGTTCCTTTCAAACAGCAAGGCCTGGTTCTTGCATAGTTCTTCTAAAACCAGAATAACCCGATTTTCTATAAAGGATTCTGGTAAAGCAATATAGTGAGCATTTTCTGTGTTAAAACCAGCTAATAATGGAACTATTTGCAGTGGTTTGCTGCATCAGGTGGCTAAGTCATAATGGAAGTTTTTTCAATGCCTGTAGTTACAAAATGTGTGTATGGCTGTACTATGCGTGCAAAGCACTGATATAAAACACTGTTGACAAATCTAAAATGCAATAAAGTTATTGTCTTCTTAGTTAACCCCCTTTTTTTTTTACAAAAATGGAAAGTTTTCTATTGTTTTCTCTCTTTTATTTCCTTAAATATAGGGAGAAAAAAAGAAAGGCAACAAAGGGATTACACAAATTACACAATTCATTTCTTCCAACAAAAAAGGGAACATTCTTTTTTCGAAAGTACAACAATTTTGATTAGTCCAGACAATAAATGTGATTGTAAGTGTCTGAAGAACAATCATATTTTATTCTGCAATTTCATGTTGTCAAAAAGACATTATAATAGATTTTCTGGTATTGTCATCTAATTTTTCCTAACATACTTCCTTAAAAAAAAAAAAAAGCTTTGACGTAGAATGATGAATCTGTGTATTGTTAGTTAGTTAATTCAAATACCTAGTAGTTTGAAAGCTTCTGATATTTGAATGTGGACTTTTGTATTTACTACTGCCTAGTCCACGGAAGAATGAACCAATTGGGAAATCCTGAAACATTAGCATCACTCTCTTTTCTAACATTAGCCAGAACTCTCAGGTTAAGATGGCAAAATAAAATACTGATGTTTGTTCTATTAACTTGTTTTAGAAATACTTTGGTTAAATAACTATTTTAGCTCTAAATTCAAAGTTTCTAAAAGGCTGAATTACAGGTATTGATAAATATCCTCATGTAAGAAATCCAAATTTTGGAACATTTCTCCCTCCTCTTCCACTTCTATTCAAGACTTGATGTAAAGCTCTTCTTGTTTGGAGCTCAGTCTGTGCTTCACTCTGTCCCTCATTCTATGTCTGCTGCTTCATTAAAGCTCCTGTCTTGTTTCAGCCAATTTTTTTCTTGCCAAAATCACTTGCTACGAGTGATCTTGTAAAGTTTTCATGTCTCTTAAAACACACCTTTCATTTTCAAACTGGCGGGGAGGAACTATTTCTCCTGTGTGCCCATGAAATTGCAGTTGCTATTGCTGAGAGACCTGTGAGGACACTTTTCTGCCAGCAGAGCTGTGTGAGGTTTGGAGTCCAAAATGGCCCTGAACCCTTTGGGGCATCCCAGTCCAGGGCTAACTCAGAAAATGCAGTGAAACCCAAGGTTTAGACATTTTTACCTTCCTACAGTGAATGTAACTTGGTAAAGGCTTAAGATTTACACAAACTTGATCACAAACTGTTTTTCAGTTTTCAATGTATGCACTCTTAGCCTGTGGGAAAACATCTTCATTCAGGAGCAGGTTAGGACAGGGGGTATATGCTCGGGAATAATTGAAGTAGAAATGATGTATATCCACTTGCTGAATTTTGTTAAGAGTGTGGATACTGATGGATTCAAATCACAGAATAGTCCCTAAACCCCTCAGCTGTTTCTAATGCTCTTCAATTCCCTGCATTTGAAGGGGATAGACTGCAAATGATTTCCATACTTTGAATTTCCTTGCACCTGTATAAATCAAATATCCAGAACTGCTTTTTGTTTCCTCACAGGTCAGAGAGAATATCATCCCCGGACTCTGTGAACGATTTTTTTTTAAACTCAAAAACAAGCCTTCAAACCTTTGGTTTTCTGTTTCTGGCCTACTGAAACAGCTGTTGATTGGATTTAGTAAAAGAATTTTTATTAAAGGAACCAATATCAATAAAAGCCTTGATGGGAAGAGGGAGGGAGAAAGCTTAAATTGGTTGGTGTACAAGCGCTGTGCCCTGCCAGCAGTGATGCATTAGCCAGTAATGCCTGGTGATGGACCCAGAATGCCAAAATGTCACCCCTGCTTGAGGAGTGCCTGCGCTGGCCATGCCTCACCTGACAAAAGGGATTTGGTGTTTAATTTAAAGCTCTGCTCCAGCAGCAGAAAAGGGTGCTTAATACTGCCTTAGTGAGAGAGCACTGAGCATCCAGCTCAATAAAATAGATTCCACTCCCCCCACTTTACAAATAAAATGAGAAAGTAGATAATGTGTCATTTTCAGCTTCTGTGAATAGAAAATCTGACCCAGCAAATATTGTTAAGTGAAATGGGGGAGACTGAGAACTTTTCATTATTTTAAAATTTTTTCCAAAAGTGTTGATGGTGCTAAATGATTCCAAGTAATTCTGAAGTTTTAAAGCTCCTTTCCTCTGCCAAGCACTGCTGATAATGACAGAACACGAGGTATTTGCAGCCAGTCATTCTTCTGATGCAACAGGAGGGAGTGATTGCATAGTGCAGGATAATGAGGAAAGAATGAAGGATTTCAGAGCTAAAACCTTCTGTTTGTTGTGAAAAGAAAACTGATGAAAACTGAGCTGTCCTTTAACTGAGTGTGATGTTTGCAGTTATATTTTGAGTACTGCAGGTTACACTTCCAACACTATCAAAGTTAGTAAAGACTATTTCCTACTGACACCGATGTGAATTGATGCAGTTCATCAGGCAGAGAAGTGCTCTAAATCAAGAGCAAAGCACACAGAAAATTATTTTGGTGTCACACTGACACATATACAATATGTATGAAAAGGCTGGCTTATAAAATATCTATCCCATCATGCAAGAACATGTGAAAATTCCAACCCCACCAAAGATCTGGCACTATTATCTAAAACTGGTTTTGGACAATTTGATCACAGATTATAACTTCTCTTCAAATCCTGTATAAATTACGTGCAGCCCTTCATTTTATGGTATTTTTGTTAGTTTAGAAGAGGGTAAGAGAATATGGTAATATATAGGGATATAATCTCATAGGATGATTGATTTATAAGTAAAAGGGGTATCCCAGTTTGGAAGGTGTTCACATTTATGTGCTCCATGGTGACTAACTGGGATCAAAGACCTTTTCTGTGGAGAGTTTCTCCCTCTGCAGCCAAGGTTCATAATCAAAACAGAAAATAATGTCAGGTTCTGTGAAGTCCTCTTGGAGATGAAAAGTAAAACATCTCACCTTTGGGGAAACGCAAAATATTCAAGTTTTCACACCTTTTATAAACTCCATTGTGTCAGGAACTGCAAAAATATATTTGCCTGTTTGTTCAGAAAGCCTTTCTTTCTCCAGGCAGTGTCTTGTGTATTTGTGCAGGTTTTGTGATGTGATAACAGAAGTTGCAGCAGCGCAACTAGAATAAAATCTATGACTGAATATAGAGGCAGATACTTTATACAGGCCTCGTTTTCTTATTTTTAAAATTCTTTTGTCTACCAGCCTTGTATTTAAGCAGGGCATATTTTTAGGAACATGAGTGGGATTTAGATTTCTAATCCTATGCATGAGTCTGTCATGATTCTATTTACATTTTTGTTGCCTTTTGTATTTTCTCATTTTATGCAGACATACACATGCACGTATATCTTTTTTGCTCCTCATTGCTTGCTTGACATTAATACTAGTATTGTAAGAAGCTTGAAAAAGATTTTGTTTAAATGTTTCAACTTTAGCATTCCAAATCAGATTTGCAGAAGTCAGAAGTAGGTAGAGATGGGAACCTGACCATTTTCTGCAGGACATAATCCTGTGGTCATTGTGGCCTTAGCACAAGTCCCTCTGGTGACCACGATTTGGAAAGCAGAAGTAGAAGGTTTTAATTGATCTTTATAACCATTGTTCTTTAATTTAGCCACTGCAGCTATTGATTAGGAACACAATGCAATTGAGATTTAACAAAGGAAACAAAGAGGAGGTGTTAAAATGAGATATTCTGAACGTTAGAAAGGGTACATTTGCACCTTTTAGGGTAATCACTTGCTTATTAGGTTTTTTCTTCCTGGAGTCCCAAGTTCCTGATAGCTGTAGGAAATTCAGCTCATGGAACTCTTTACTACATTTTTCTCTCATTTCTTAGAAATTGTGCTTTTATCCACCAAATGTTCCATGTTTTCTCTCTTGCACTCCATTATCTGTGTTTACAAGCAGATGCTGCAATTCAGAATAGCCTGAGGTGTAATTTCCTTGCGAAAAACCCACCTGTGTTGTCTTTTAAAGTTTGGTAAATGGTGCTGTAGAAAGCTATTGCCAGTTTTCCTCCCTGAATTAACATCTTGGAAATGAAAAGCAAAGACATAAATATCACACCAATGGGGCACATAGTATTCATAAAATTATTACTGTCATACTGGGATTCCTCACAGATTCATCCTCTGAGTTCTCTCTTGCTTGTTATTTGGGCTGAAGTTGATGTATTCCTGCATCACTAAGTTGTGCTTTCTAAAACAAGTTGCCAGGTACATCAATATTCCTATACCTGGTTACATTTTATTTTTCTCACTGTATATTGATTGCAAGCTTTTTCAATTTATGTACAGCAGATTCTTGACAAAACCTCTTCGCAGTTTCTCTCATGCATTCATGTCTTTTTTTTTATTTTCCTATAATGCTGCAGAAATGGTATCTGGAGGTGGTGCCTGGGGGGTATTCCTGTATTCTTTTCTTTTTGTTTCTTACTATTCTTCATCTTTTTAAATATTCTTACCTGTTATTTCTGTGAATAGCCAGTAAAAACCTCACCCCAAACTCAAGAACAAAATGTTACATAAATATTTAAAATATTCTTTTATTGAGCAATAAAAAAGAAATCAAAGTTGAATGGAAAGGAAGAAAAGCAGAGCTTAGGCTGTTTGAGTCATTTGGGGGGGAAGTGTCACTTTCAAAATGAAATATTCTCGTGTTTCAGCACTTGAAATAATTATTTAAAGAAAACAAAAAAGACCCTTGGTATTTTTTAATAATACTTTTACTGAGCAGTAAAGGAAAGCTCAGGAATATCACTACCTGGACTGGGAAAATGGGGAGATTGTGTTCCATGCTGTCAAATAAATTTTTTCTGGAGAAGTGGGTTCTCTAAGGTCCTGATTTCTTGATAAGAAGTGTGCCTTCATGAATAGCAGATGCTCCAGCAGGGATGCAGGCTGTTTTGAGAGACCTTTGAGTGTGCTTGCCCACAGTGGAGAACCCCAAATTCATGGTAGAAATGGAACTCTGCCAAGATGCAAACCATCTCTCTGTCTAAGGGAGAATTTGGGACCTGTTGGAACTCTGGGCACTGAGAATTTTAGACTTTCTGTGCTGGCAGGCACTGACCCCCAAGCAAACACTGCATTTGACCTGAGGCCTTGGAACAGGCTTCCAAAAATGAATGATAGAACTGGGATTATCGGTGTGTAGTTTGAATAGAAGTGGTGCAAAACTTAGAGTGTAAAGTTTTAGAATACAGTAATATATATATAAAGCAAGATGGAGGGTTTAGGGTGCAGGTTGAGTTCTTCTTTTTCACCTTCTTCTTCATGGGTCTGGGTGGTGTTTTGTAATTGGATAGCAAAGTCCACATTGCAGGCTCTGGGTGGTTGGCTATTAGGTTAAAAGTAAAAATAAGTTAGGTGGCATTTCTTAATTGGACAGTTTATCCTTAAAAGGCCTTGTAAAGAGAGAGATGGGGGTCATTTTTGGTTTGTTAGCTAGAAGTGCTGTGAAACTCAGGGTTTGTGAGACTGTAATATAGATAAGAACTAATAAACATTTGAGTCTGAACAAGAAACACTGTCTGGCACATTTAATCCTGACCCTGGCAAAAAAGAAGATAAAATGCTACAGGCACCTGCTGGGCCTAACACCTCCTTGTGCCTCACAGCTGGTCCCAAGAGCAGGACTGCCTTTGTGCCTCATGGCATGGCTAAAACCACTCCCCAGCCCCTTTCTGCAGCAGTGTGATTCAGTGTCCACAGATATCCCCACCCCTGGAACCTTGGAGAGCGTATGCCCCGCTGCTGTGAGGAGAGGAACAGAAATTGGGGTTTTGTTTTGGAGTCCTCTGCCAGCCTCACGTTCTGCCCTCCCACCCTGACGTCTGTAGTAAGGAATCAAGGGGCTGAGTGGCCTCAGGCAGCACTGCAGACCCAAAACATGTCCCAAAGTTCTTAGGAGAAGATTCTTGGCTGCAGTGCACCTGGGAGCAGCCCGGGCCCCTCTGTTTGCTGCAGACACTGTGAGTCCCTCACACCGTTTTCTCCTCTGTGGGTGCATCCCCTAAGGCCTTTCAGCTCAGACAGATGGCAAAAAAGGAGAGGGTTTTCTGGCTGATTGCTCCTGAATTTCCTCTCCATTATTTCCTCTCCAACTGCACAGTTGCCTGTAGATCCAAGCATGCAGAGCCAGGCCTGTTCCATTCCTTATGACACACTTGGTTTTCCTCCTTGAGGGGATCATCAGAGATCATCCAACCCAAGCCATCTTGGACTTTGAAACAAACACTGAGACATCACCCACCTCCTGTTTCCCTCTCTTTGTTCAAGGGGGGGGATGGAGCTTAAATCATAAAACGTCTTTCCTTAACCCTTTGCAGTTATTTCCAAATATCACTGAAGGTGCTCTTGTTGATGGGCCTGCTCAGTCCCGTGAGGTGTTTTTGTGGAGGAGTCAGTTGCACATCTTTTACCATCTGGCAAGAGAAATCAGGTGTTTTCAGATGCAGTAGAGTCTGAAAATGATCCAGGGGGTCTGAATGTTCACCTAGGATTAAAAGGCTCTTGGCATGGGTGGCATCTAGAATGAAGACTCATTATTCAGGACCCGGTTTGCAGTTTGAGCTGCAGGCCTATCAACATCTAAGTGCTCCTATGACCCCCAAATTCATAAAGTGTTCACAGTCAAAAGGCTTTGTGAATTTATTCCATCTGTGTTTGGGGTGATTCCAGGCAAGCAAGCAGCACAGTCATACATTTGAAAGTTACTCTGATTTGTGATTTGTGCATTCTTGAGCTATTTTAGATTTCTCTCTTTAAATCTTTTTCATTGTGTGGAGTGAAACTGTGCACAGCATGCTAATCGTGTGGTGCCTGAAATGGTGTGAGGGAAGCCAGGGCTCTGTTCCCAGTGGTGCTGTTGTCACCTTGAACAAGGAACCTCTCCTTGTGTCCCTTCACCCAATTTTCTCTTGAGAATTTGACCTGAAAGTTTTCTACAGCTTTGCTGCTGCTGTAATTAGGATTTTCAAGGTTCTGGTGCACCAGCTCAGCAATTAATGCTTTATTCTATGAATACTGAGGGTTTCTTTATTCTCCCTTCCATGTTCTAAAAGAAATTTTTTTGTTGGTCAATATGTTCAAGGCACACAGCACCAGCTTTGGTTTTGGCAGCACTATAACAGACAGGATATGGTATGTTTCCAACTATGGAGTTAACTTAGGATATAAAACTTGATTATTTTCCATAGCTGGAAGCTTTTTTTCCTATGGTTAGGGACACATTTTTCGCACTTACAGGATAAACTGCTATTGTAAATATGTTGTAATTGGATTAAATTGCATTAATGCTTTCTAATGCACTTTTGGATAGGGCAGTTGAATAGGAATGAAGTCCATTAAACATTTATTCTAACAATACAGAAATTTTTCCTTCTTGAAATCTTACATATTTAAGACAAATTATTGCAAGCATCCTCTTCTTTCACAAAGCATTTATACCGTCAAAATTTTTTAAAAAAACAAATAAGTCTGTTCCACCAAAACCAGTCAAACCTCACAAAAATTTGGGGTTGAGGAGACACTTTTTCAGGGAAATAAATACTCTGAGGTAGTATTTTTCTGTTGTGGTTTATACATAAGTTGCCCCCAGCCTGTCATGGAATGTGTGAAATTTAGTTTTCCTTCTGAGCCATAAGAACCTGTGAGCAGGTCCAGTCAAAATGGGATTCCACAAAAGGATGATTATGTTTTCAGCAGTGAGACTTGCACCAGAAATAGCCTCTAAAAGATCATGTTTTTCTCATGGTTTGCAAAACTTAAAGTCTTCAAGAAGCAGACTGAAAAAAATAAACAACCAGAAATGTAAATATCAGGATAGAAGGGCAGAACTACAACTGATCCAGATCTATTTAAACTTTATTGATTTTTTTTTTCCTGAGCTGAGGATGTGGACCACTATATTTAACATCCATTAGTGGTGTATTTAAACAAAACTAAATAAAACTTGTAAACATGATTCTAGTTTCTAAAATTTCTGACCCCTCAGCATTTTCTTATTTTTATGCATTTGATGCAGCTCTGTTTTATTAGTGCCCTTCCTGTGGTATTTTAATAGACTTCAGAGTCCTGCTGAAGGGGAAGGGAGCTGCCTTTGGAAAGCACTCAAAAAAATCCGAGCAGATTTAAGGCTTCACAATGCTGCCTAAAACTACAAACAGCATTTCTGTTGCAAAGCTCAAAGGTTCAGATTTCTCATCTGTATTATGATGTTTGTTAACATTTAAATAATTTGCTGACAGCAAAAGTTGAAAAGACCTTTCTCTTTGTATCAGCCTAAGAGTTGAAGGATACTTTTTGTGGTGCTCCCCAGAACATCTGGCACTGCCACAGTCAACAAATTAGACTGAATGGTAGCACTGTAAATTTCCGTTGTAGTTGAACCACAGTTTTGAAACTTATCCATAAATTTAGCTATCAAATCCATACTCAGGCACACAGATAAGGGTGACCTGATGTTCAGGACAGGAAGAGATGACTGGAGGCTAGATTTGCTTTACATATACTGAGTTTTGAGGAGCATTGTGATGTATCTTAATCAATCAGTACTTAGAGCATGTGGGGTTAGTAATAAACTGTGAAGTTTAACCAGGAGGGTGAGTTACAATTCTGCCAAGTCGGTCTCAGAGGGGAATATCAGGAAAAAGGGTCTGGATGCAACCTATGAAAAGACTGAATTTTCTAATCTGAAGAGACTCAGACTGAAAAATCTGCAGAAGAGAAAAGAAACTTCTAGGTAGAAGTTTGTTAGCTTATGGAATGGCAAAATTGAAAAGGGAGCAGAATAAATGGTGATTATGGACCACCATTGAAAAAGCAATAAAAGGGAATTATTTGATAGCTGGAGGGGTAATTTAGCTGTAGGGCCACCCAAGGATGAAGGAATTATGTGCAGAAAAAACTGTTGACTGGAAAAGAAACAACGCACAGTACAAAGAAACATAAACTACTAAGATTTCTCAAAGTGTAAGGGATAGGACTGGCAAAAAAATTGAGGCAGATCACTAAAAGATGATTTTATTTCATCCCCACTATATCCATGCAATTTTTTGTACTGTGTATACCAATGACAAGTTTTTTGCAGCCTCTGCAGTCCTTGAATCAGTTTGTGTCAAATATTATGTACTTCCAAAGAGGAGAGCTGTAAACCCAGGCTGCCAGCAGAGCTGCTTGTTTGAGGAAAAAATATGTTTAAATAACAGGATGGATCTGGGGCTCAGCAGAGGTTCTCACAGATGAGTTTTCAGGTACAGTTTCCAGATCCCTCAAAAGCTAAAGATTTATGTTCATTGTGAGCTGGGAGAATGAAGGCAGTGCTGCAGGATCTTGGTGACAAGGAGCTCGAGGATGAGCTTCAGCTCCACGATGTGCATTCAGCTGTGAAACCCATCAGAAAGTTCTAGAGAATGGCTCAGATATGAGGGCAAGAATAGTTCATTTCTCTGTAACATTCAGCTTTTAACTTTTTCAAATGACTGTTGGTAAAATCCCCCCACAGTTCTGAGATAGGTTTGTGTAAAATAAATAGAAATTCTTCAGCTGACACCTAAGCAGATGCTGTGCATTGTGAAAGAGCTGAGGCACGTGGTTGGCTCAGCAAAGATGCATGAGTTGTCTTGGTTTCTTTAGACTCATTAATATATTTCAGTGGCAGATTTACCTTCCCCATTGCAAAAATTCTTTGTTTGAACTCATATGTAATTAATGTGAAGCTTAATGATTCGGATTTGTGAAAATTTAAATCAAATCCTGTATGTACTTTACTTCTATGCTACTATGCTTTTGTACCAAGAATGTGTTTAGATTTAGGAAATTCTATACAAAATTTATATAAAAGCAATGAGCACTCATGCATGATAGGCAAACAACTAAAATTATAAGCATGATATTGTCATTTATTGCAGGTTCTTCATGGGCTTTTCCATTTTCCTATTTTCTCTTTCTCCTGTGGGTGGGAATTCTCTGTATGCACTTCTCTGCTCAGAGAAGTTGACAATCATGGCAAAATAAATTCCCTGAATAAATTCCTACTGGGATTCTGATGCATTAATAACTTTATTTTGCTGTAGTTATCTTGAAACTACGTCGCTTTGCTTGTGAGAATTTGCCCACAGGGGTGAAAAATTCTGATGTAGCTGAAGCAATTTTGGAAGTGCATCTCCTTTGGAGATAACGTGCATGAAGTACCTATTTTGTAGCAGCTGCTGTGGGAGACAGCAGTGGCCAGGACAGGGGCTTTCAAGGCAGAAGTTTTTGGGAGCAGAACACCAAATAAGTTTTGTACTTGGGTTTGTTTTGTACAGTGAGGAACAAAACATTGGCAGCAATTAATACCAGAACTGTTATAGACTGGAAACCTTGCCCCAGAACTAAAAAAAATCCCAGATTTCTACTTTCTAAAGGTTTTTGGTTTTTTTACTGTCTAGCTCCTTATCTCCTTGCAATACTCATCTTTCTCATTACTATAAAACTTAAAATAGTTTTATATTGGTCTGCAGCAGCTATTATTTTGAACCCTAAATATCCCGATTTTTCAGTGCATGTTTCTCACTTATCATGGCAAAATCACAGCAGATAAAGCCTAAATGGGAAACAGACTCCAAAATACTCCAAATATTGGGGAATATTCTACTTATTTTTGAATAGGTCTTAGTTTTCAATTTGTTTAATAATAGTTTGGCTTCTTTTTGTATACTTAAATAACATTCTGTTTATAAAGTTATTTGATGACTTGTCTTCTGTCAAACTCTAGTAGAAGGTTCTTTATTCATCCATTACTCAGTATTCAGAGTCAAATTACAAGCATACTTTTATTGAATTTTCATTCATTTTCTGGAATTACAAAATCAGGATTGCCTATGCTACGTGGTGCTTTCCTGGTGGGGGAGAAGGCATCTTTTCCTGATTTCTTCATGTTCAGAAAAAATTCTTATAAAGAAAGATCTCATCAAAACTTCAGTCTGGATAGCTCTTCATGACCCGTGTGGTGAAACACTGGTTGTCCACTTAGTCCTTGAGGGAAGCCTGGAAACCTGGAGACTGATCAGGGTTTGTAGACTCCCAGGTCTGGAATTTGCTGAGCTGAGCAGGTTTTTCACTGCTGCCTTGCATTGTGTGAAGCTTTTTATTCACTATGAAGTGAAGCACTGGTGGGGTGATCTCCCAGTAAATGATTTCCCAGGGTTCAGGGCACGCGACAATCAGCCCTGTGCTTTATAATTGTTTCTCACTAATTGCCTCTCTCACACACCGTTGTTTTCAGCTCTCGATTTGTCTCTCCCTTTTGTGCTGTCTAATTTCCCATTTTTCTCCCTGTTCCACCACTGTGGAAATGAAAGCAGGCTTGGCTTGCTGCAACCCAAAATGTTGTGTCAAACAGGGGCTGCCTGTGATGACTCTCAGTATCTTTATCCGTGCAGCACATCACGGGCTGAGGGTGCTGCTGCCACTGCCTGCCATGTTATTAATGCTGCTCTAATTAGGCCGATCAGTTTTAATTAGCACACTGTCATGTAACAATCTCATAAAATACTTTGTGTAAGAAAATTGATCTGGCTCTAATGCTAATTAGTTTGCTAGGCTCCCTACCTTATAAATGGGAATTGATTGCTTCCCTTCAACCCCCCCTTCTTTCCTATTCAATAATTCTCCCATAAACTCTGTATCCTCTTTTTTTTCCTCCTTCTCACGTGACTTTTTTTTTGTTGTCCCTGTGTGTCTCTCAATTAATTCTGACCATAACCCCATCTCTAGTATAACCTGAAAAGAACAGGGCTTTATCATTTGTCAGAGAGAGCCTTCCTCAGTTAATTTCTTTTTCTTTTCAGTTTGTGTTTCTCTCTTTTTTTTTTGCCAGATCAGAGGCCTGGAATCCTCAGGACTGTTTCAGAGCCAAAGCTGACAGGGTTAGGCCCAGGTCACTCCACTTGTAAATCAAAGGCAGTAAGGAGCTAAGGCTGTACCTTGAATCGAAGATTTATAGAGACAGCAGCATCAACATTACAAAAGAAGTATTTTATTTGGTCTCACATGGGATTTGTTTACTGCTAGTAAACTGCAGAAGAGTGAAATGAGGTTAATAAATGGGAGAGTGGCAACAAGATAAATCAACTACTCCTCAGTGCTCTTAAAAGCTCCTTGAAATTGGGATTAATTTGGTTAATTGTCAGCATAGCAATGATGTATAAAAAGTACGAAAATTCTGGCTACATAAATTTAAAAGGTTGTTCTTGTTCAGTTATGCTTTCAGGTTCTTAACAGAAAGAAAATTAAGAGGCAGAGATAAAAGTGAATGCTAAAATTTAGTTTGGTTTTGTTCTTCCTTCTAAACTGGTATTCTATGAATATAACCTATTTGGGATATTTAAAAGAAAAAAAGCACCCAAAATTAAACCACAAACAAATAAGAAAAACTAGCTAAAAAAAACCTGAAAGCTAAAATGAAAATTTTATTTTTGCATTTGCCTTTATATTTTTGTTGACACACTGGCTCAGACTGGTATGGGCTTAGGTGCACATGTAGATGTTATAAGTACCAGTGGATCTAGAAATGACGTAAGCAGTTTGCTGTGCCATGCTGGTTTTCTGGGTGGCTGCTCATGTTTTGGTGTCTCCAGGCACTCTGCTTCCTACCAGGTATCTCCACTCTGGGAATGGTGTTTGGGGCTCAACACTGATATTTGACAATTACACAGCAGGTACATGCACAGGAGTGCTGGAAAAATGTCTTTGCAGTGTCCCAGGCTTGTACTCATCATTCTTTGCCTGTGTTTAATAAAAGTCTGCCCATCTTGCAGTTAGTGTTTGCAAAGCCAAATCCCTTAAGCTTGGCTGTACCTGCACTTCTCTAAATCTGTCTGCAGAGCACCTTTTTAGGGCATTAGACATGCACACATCACAATCCATCTCTTTTCCTGGCCAGCTCAATATTCTTTTCTGCTGTTGCAGTGCAGATGATGGGAAGGAAGCAGGAGAAGGATCTCTGGTTATTGAGTGATCAGTCATTGTCCATTTTTCCTCACAGTGACATTTGTCATGTTCAAAGGTGACGTTTTCCTCCTTCTTCTTGATGAAATCAAAAATCTAAAGGCTGGTATAATTTGATGGATGTATCTGTGTCAAAGAAATACTCATAGACATTATGTAGGATGTCAAATTGTATTTTTATGCAATTTATTAATTTCAGGAATAGATGCTTTCTTAGTCTTGAACTAATTCTTGTTCTGTTAGAAGAACTTTTTTTTCTTTTTCCTTTTTTCTTTTTAGCTTGTGGCTACCTGCTAAGAAATGTTCCTTATGCTTTAAGCTCTATGACAGTAATGTCAAATGTCAGTGTGTATGACTAAGTATTTCCTAACTTCCTGAAATATTTTCATCTATTTAAAAAGAGGAAATTCTAGTTTATTTTACCAGAGTTATAAAATGTGGTCTCACTGGCAGCTGACAAGAAAGGAGCCATTTGAACTTGGTTAAAATAGTTTTTTATATTTTGTAGTAAATTGGGCCCTGACATTATTTCTTTGTTAATTCCTATCTGACCGGCATCATGCTTCTTTCCTTGTCCCAGCAACATTGTTGAAATAGCAATTAGGGTTATACCTCGCTGATGTGTTATGTCCAAACCAGTTTTTCACTTTGATTACATGAATATCTTGATTTCCCTTCCATCAGGACACATCTTAGTTTCCTGCAAGATCTGAGGAGTGGAGATCAATTCCCAGTACACTCTTCCTCTGGATATTCCAATCCCTTTCAGGAAGATGCTGAAAATACTCAGGTTTATATCAATCTGCAAATGAAGCAATGACACTAAGGATGAGAAATAGCTGTAAAAGGGAAAGGCCAGGACGAGAATCTCCTTATTTGATTCAGTTTACAACTAAAGTCTCCCACACTTGGTTTGTCCTGCAGGAAAAGCTTAACTTCTCTAACCACAGGCTGACTGAAGTCTCTGAACAATGGAAAATTTGCCAGAACAGACACATAAATGAAGCTTCTCAGCAATTACCTTCAGCTTCTAATATTAATTTAATATTCTAATATTAAACTGTCTGTATTTTGATATTGATGAAGTCTTGGTCCCTTTAAAAAACCTTTTAATATAGGTAAAACCTATAAACCCTTAAAAGAAACTTTTAAACCTTTGAAATTAGGTAAAAGTAAAATATATCTCACTGCTTCTTGTAGATCTCAGGCCACAGCTTCAGAGAGTTATAGATGCCAATGGTCTCTTATCCAGGTGCTAGAGATAAATTCATGCATTTGCTTGTCCAGTGCTTCCCATCCTGAACCCTTTTGCTCGGGATGTTGCTGTATCCTCTCCAACACCTGCCACATTTCATCCCAAAGCTGTCCCAGCATTGTGAGGAATAACTAAGAGAGTTCAAGGCTTGCCAGGTGCTGCTAAACACAACCCTTCTCTCTGTGTGAAACAAACAGGATGAAATTCGGGCACCACTCTGAGGGAACTGACAGGAAATTTTGATTTTGACCGCAGGATATCATTAAAAATATCTTCCCTGCTGTGCCATATGAGGCTTAATTAAATATTTGTTCAAACAGCCTGAGTTTCCCCAAATGAAAGGATGTAGTATGAATACATTAGTATAATTTGGATACCTGAGCCTCTGAAATCTTCCAGTTATCAGGAGTAAAAAAAGAATTGGCCTTGTAAGGCATCTTTGGGGGGGTCGGTCCTGAGGTCACAGGTGTCACTAGAACATGCCTGGATTACACAGGAATTGCCATAAATTTGTGGTCTCTTCTTCTGTCCCTTAATTCTCTACTGGGGTATGCCCAGTAATAGTAATTTTTGGACAATTTCACAATTCTGAAATTGCAAATCTGTGTCATGGACCTATCTCCCATCAGTGGGGCTGAGAATTCTCTTCTCTTAATAACCTGGTGTTCCACATGATTTTCCAGAAGGATTTTTTTTGTGTGTGATCCTGCACTGTCACTAACAAAGGAGTTACCCCAGATACTCCGGGGTACCCATCAGTGCCATACAGGGTAGGATAAAAGTTGTGGATTCATGTCACCTCTCACTCAGAAAAAGCAAAGACAGAAAGCACTGAAAGAACAAAAGGGTAGCCTACAGCTACATTAAAATATATATGTGTGTTCACACACTTCAAAAAAATAGAAGCAGACCAGAAGGAGGCAGGAATTTTGTATATATTTTATTTTTTTTAATAGAAAAATGTTGTCCTGCTATTCTGAATTTTAAGGAGCTCAGAGTCTATGAGGCTCCTGGTTGATGACTCAACACCTTAGTTTGCATAAGAGTGCGATTTTTCACAATTATTTTATTTGAAAACGCGTGCCATAGCAAAACAAGTTAATATCTCCATTGAAATAATGTACCCTTTTGGTTGTTTTTTTTTCCCCCTAAAATATCTTATTCACCCTTTTAATGCAAGGAATGAGATCATGATGAAGTGAAATGGAGATTTTATTGATCCTATAGCACATTTGCTTAGAGCACGGCAAAAGAATAAAAAGAGAAGAAGAGAAATACTTGGGCTGATGCTCAACAACAATGCTGATGTTGCTACCGAGGTGTGGTGGGTGGCTCTTTAAATATTTATCTTAGATTGAGGAGGATGCTGAGTTCTCCTAGCTTGAAAATAACCTGTGAGTGTCACGTGCTTGGGGCTCCCTTTAGCCCAAAATGAGTGCAATGTCATTAAGGGGTCGCATTTAGAGTTATGATATAGTTGTGGACTTGGCTTTATCAAAGCACAAAGGGGTTTCTACAGAACCTTCAACACCAGAGAAGCAAATGGATTTTCTGCCTTTGTGATGTGTGCCTGGGCCATTGCTGATGTTACAATTCTACCAGTCGATAAAATATTCATGATTTTGGAGATCAAACAGGGAGTAGAACAGAACAGTCCCACATTTGGGGATTCAGATTGGACCTTGGATGCACAGATGCTGGGGGGAAAAGGATAGAGGCTCTTCCAGGCCCAGAGCTCGTGCCCTGCCCAGGTCTGAATCCGTCAGCAGGGACACTGAATGTTCCTAGGAAAGGCATAAAAATGCCAATTTTACAAAAGAAAGAGGAGAAAAAAGATGAAGTCTTGGTTCAAAACCAACATCTGAACAAATGGGAACAAGCTGACTATTTAATTTTGGAGAAAAGTCTGTTGCTGTTTCCCCAGCTGCAGGAGGGAGCTGAGTGCCTCAAAACAGAGGAGAGCAGCTTAGGGAATGTACAGAAGAAAGGGGCAAATGGGATTGAATTGCTGCTTTGGATAGAGCCAAACATTTCTGTTGTTTCTGCAGCAGGGAGGCCAGGGAGCAGGCACATTGCTCTGCCCTGCTGCTGCTTCTGTTTCACCTCTTTTTCCAGGAAGGAAGGATTGCTGTTAGGAGCTGTATCAGTAACTGCTGCAGATGACACGTAAATTGTGTTTTCTTCTGTTTTCTTTTTTTCAGTTCTGATTCAAGATGAGCTGGGTTAGAGGCGGTGCTGGGAAGGGCCCTGAGAAAAGGAGAGGGGGAACTTTGGAGGCAAAGTTTCTTGCTGGGAAGTGACCTGGAGGCTTTGGGGAAGTTGCACTGTGCAGATGGCCTTTTCCATCTGAAATCACCTGCTGTGGAGGCAAGGACCTGGAGACACTCTGTAGCTTCCAACTCATGCCTGAAACCAGCTAATCTCTTTCCATGGTTTCCCAGAGCATGGAAAGTTACATTCAGTAAGTTTAGAAAGACACTGATTTAATGAGAGGAAGAATCTTAGGTTGTATTTCTTTTTCTCGTGGTTTTAGTGTAAGTTGTTTTCTACCCCGGCAGCATATTCTGGTCTCTAGGAAATAGAGTGCCTTCTGTCAACTGAGTTAACTTGTGGGCTGTCCTGTTCAATATGTAAAAAAATTATCTTTGGTCAGAACAAAAAAAAAAATCCTGCCTAAAAAGTTGTTTTTCCGTTTGCTGTTTTGGTTTTTTTTCTTTGTTAAGTGAGCCTGATTTAAAACAGGTTGTAACAGAGAAACACAGGGGATGAAAAAGTGCTGAATAGAGACAGCAATGAGTAGCCAGGACAAATTAGTCCTAATTAAACCTAATTAAAGCTTAAAACTAGTCTTTTTTACAATAGCTCCTATGTCATGAAACATCAGCCTCAAAGGTCCCATTTTTGAACAGCTGAAATCGTTCTAGTGTTACAACAAGGGTGAGTATAGGCAATTACATTGCTCCATAAAGATGAAAAATTGTCTTTTGAAGAGGTAATTCAGATATCCTTGAGTGACAACTGCCATCAAAGAGCTTTTTTCAGCATGGGATCCCTTAACCCAAGGTGATAGAAGTGGCCTGGTGCATGGCAGACAGGGCCCTGGCACTTTCTGCAATTTTGACCACGAATTGACTGAAGATGTTTAGGCCCTGGAGTTCTGCATGTCCAGCATCTTCCATGAACACTAAAATCAGCCAGTGAATGACAGTGATTTCACTGTTTTACAGCTCACTGGACCTCACACCAACAGCCTTCTCTCAGCATGTTCAAAACTCTCCCCAGGTCTCTAATGAGACAAAGAAAGTGAGCAGAATGGCATTTTTTTCTCCATGCTTGCATAATTTACTCTTATTCACTGTGCTGTTTGAACATTCATATCCCTTTCCTTCTTTCCATTTTGGGTTTATTCAGTTCAAACTTTTACTTAATCAGATACACTAATCCTTGGAGTCTTTCCTTTTTACATAAAGGTAGTCTCACACCGAAACCAACTTTCATTGAATTTTGTATTTGTTGAATGTTAAAAGTAAAGATTGCTAAGATCTTAATATAATTATTTATTATTTTAGCTAAAACCTCAGTTATCACTTTTGCCATTATAGCTAAGGCATGGATGTGTAACCAGCAGTTAACTGGGTTCCTGTACATTTGTATTTCCCAATAGGGTAAAACCACAGCCGTTCCATGTATTTTGTATAGTTCTTCCCCAATAAATATCACACAGATAAATTTAAATATGTTTACATGCAGGCCTTCTGACTGCCATTAGTCCCAAAAAAGATAAATGCCCAGAGGTACTGGCAACAAAATGCCAAAGTTATAAAGGACATCATTGGTATGAAAGCATGTTTGGAAGAACAGATTAAATTGTTTCCTCATGTATATAATTGGAAAAAGAGTCTGCATCTATTATTACTTCTGAATAATATCTTTATCTTCATATTTGCTGGATGATCTGCTAGTTTTGCTGCCTAGGAAGACCAGAACATTAAAAGCAGGTCTGTTATCAACGGGATAAGTTATTTCTGAGTGTACATTTTCCACAGGATAATTCCAGGATGTGAAATGTGTACAAAACCACGCCTGTGTACTGGAATTTACCTGGCTAAAGAGAAATATAGGAGAAGAAAGAGCACCTAAACTAAAATGTGTATGACTGAGGTTCACATTCCTTTCAGCAGCTTTACTTTATTTCTCCCTCTGTTTCTTCCCCCCACCCAGCTTTAGATTTATGAGCCACTGTAAGCTTTTCTGACTGCTTCTGAAAAGGATTCATGGCTGCTTGTGCTCACAGCATCCAACAAATCACTCATTCCACAACGTTCATTCCTTTCATTAGATGGTATGCTTCATTTTTTCTGCACCCCTCATTTCATTACGGTAATTTGAAGGGTTTTGCATACCAGCCTCAAGAGTAAAATATTTTATTTGTTGTTGGTTTGAAATGTGGATTTCATCAGCTCTGGTCCTTGTTTTCTTTTTTGTCACCACAGCATGAAAAATAGTAAAAGACAACTGCACATTAAGCTGAAGGCTAATTTACAGGTTCTATTTTTTGGAATAATTGATTTTTTACCTTGAAGAAGAAGCACGGACTAACTGACCTGATGATTTCCCTTGTGGCTCTGTTTTCTCTGCTTGAGTTATTGAATGAATATTCGTGGGGGAAAATGCATTTTTGATACTTTTGTATCAGATGTTTTGCATTCAGAAATTTTACTTTTTCATTGATATTCTTTGCAGTTTAGCCAAATAACATCTATTTTGTTTCATGGTGAAAATCTTTGAATGTAAGCTTTGCGCGGCATTGGGGTTTCCACAGTGCCAGATGACAAATAGGTGCATTCAAAATGCTACTTACATATAGAAAATTGTGTTTTTCTTTGAGAAAACAAGGTAGGTATTTAATTTGTCCCTTGGGCTCCTCTCTGTCTAGATTTGGGAAGGCCACAGCCTTTCCTGTGTCTCCTTATGTGGGGAGATGGGAGGCCCCCAAAGAGATACACATCCTGTAATACTCCTCACTATTTAATACTTATCCTGCTCTCTAAGTGAAAAACCAAACAGTAACTTGCATTTTTATTTGAAGCAGCTACACAAAAATTTATTTTCTTCAGTCTTTTGGGTGTGACTCAATTGCTCAGCTTGGTTATTCCTTCTCTGGGACAATGACATCTCCACCAGTGGGTGAAAGACCAGTCTAGAGGAATTTCTCATACCCACAAGGCCTGGGGAGAGGATGCAAGAAATTAATCATCTCTCTCCCCTGACAGCTCCATTTCCCCCAGTCAACAGAAATAATTGTTACACCCCTGTTTTCTTTCAACCACCCGTGGTAAAACTTTGAACAGGCATTTGTTGTGTCTCTGTTTGCGACCGGGTTTTTGACTTGCAGCTTCAGTCCTTGTGGTTGTTAGTTTGGGAGCATAGCAAAACATGAGGGGTCATCCATCTCAGCCCCCCACAGCACCAGATTGTTTTCTGTCATGTACCCTTTGGACACAGGGGCTCCGTGGAACTCTTTTTAAAAAGAGCTTCTTGAGGGGGTCTTCAGAATTTCTGCTGACAGACATCTGTGTCTCACTGTGAGAAATTGCTCAATGCTGATTTTGTGAGTTTTTTTCTCCTTTTTATTTTTTACAATTGATCTTAATTCATTGCAACCCTTTGCTTTTTCAGTGCTTTACTGAAAAAGATGTCTTATGACCTAAATTGTTATAAGCCAGTTCTCTTTATTTTCAGTTTTCTCCTAAATTGCCTTTTCAAACCCCTTTTTAATTGTACACTGGGCTTATGTTTAACTTTTTTTTTTCACCTACTTCAGGTCTCCTGTCCAGAAGGACATGGAATTCAAGATAGTGTCTTACACCAGAGTCTCTCAAACAGCAGTACTGGGGTGCTCAGGGCTTGCCCAGAGTGCTCCCTAAGCATTTTTGTTTTGTGGGGCAGGAAGCTCCTACTTCTCTTTCTTTTTATTAATGGCTGCTTAATTTCAAGATCATATTAAATTTGTTCTCTGCTACTGTCCTGGATCATATTTATTTTAGCAAATCAAGCTTACTTGTGCTCTGTAGTTTTGGTTTTTTGTTTTTGTTTAACGTACACCTTCTAATCAGGCATACCAATATATTCTACAAGTAACACCTTTTTCAGTATCCATACAATGTATTATTGATGTATTGATATCAATGATATATTATTGATATATTGAAATTTTTGATATATCTTAATACTTGTGGTCCACTGTAAGGCCAAAGAAATACAGGAAGGAAAGGACTACCTGTCTAAGATGTGATACTGCTAATTTCATTCATAACCATGAGAAAAATGACCTTGTGAAGGTTGTGAAGGTTTTTATTTGGGGCTGGGTGATGATTTGACACTAAATGAGCCAGTAAAAATTTTTTCTTTCAGTGACTCTCTAAAAGTCCCATTAATTCTGCTTTTAGAGACAGAAAATTCTAAATCTTCCAGGCCATATGTTTAGCTTACAACCTCATTTGTTATCAGGCACAACAGGTCTATTTAATATTCTTTTAATGTGTGGTACATATGTGAAAACTGCTATTGCTGGAGAGGTGAGATGGTGTTATATGCCAACAGAGCTTCACTTCATTTTTATAGGGATTCTCTAAGTATTCTGCAGTGACCACTGCGCCAGGAAGTTTCGACTTAAAATCATGTATTGACGAAAAATAACGAAAAGCTTTTCCTCCACATGCAGATCCACCAGGAGGAAATTTACATGGCTGTATTATATTGCCATTAAGAAGAAGCTGCTGAATCAGACATTTCTGACATTTTTGCAACTTGATTAAGCTTATGCCATAATTAAAGAATTCTGCCACTTTTTTTGCAGATATGACATAAATGTTTCTCAGACATGTGTCCCCAATCTGTTACTGAATCGTATTCTCGCACAAATGTATCTCCCAGGTGTGTTGCTACACTGATATTTTTAATTGCATTCTATTTACTTGTGCTCCAGAATTATCATTTTGCTCTCACCAACACTTATGGTTAATTGAATACACGAAAACTAAATTCATTAAGATCAAAGCACTAAGTGGGGTGCTTGTTCCATGCCTTCATTTCTATGGCACTTAAAACCTTTAGGTTAAACATATGTTGACATGAGTTCTGAGTGTATCTTCTGCAGCAAACTCTGTTTCTTTTTTGCCTTGAAAGCTATTTCATTTCTCTCAAGATCAGATCATGAGATCCCTGTGCCTGACAAGTAGAAAATTAAGACAAAGATATTTAGAATTAGAATATGAAGTTCATAGCGGGTGACATAGGAGGGAGCTGTGCAAAGCTGTCCCTTTGCTTGTGTTTGAAGGGTGAGATATTTAGTTCGCCATCTGTGAGGGGTCCCCTTGAAACCAGTGAGGCTACTTAAGGCAGAAAGCACCAGAACAAGCAGAAAATGATGCAAAATTTGCTAGCTGAAGCACTGATAAAGGTAAGATGGGGTACACCAAAAATCAATGTTCATGTGCCAGTGTTATAATACTAAATATTTCAAATAGCTCTGATTTGCCCTCCTGCCTAGAATGTTGACTTGTGAGTGGAGCTAAATTAAACAGTTGCACACAAGAGCTTCAAACTCCCCAGTTATTTGTGAGAGGCTTGATTGCAGTTGTCCTTGCTGAACTAGTGGCTACTTAAAGATGTTAGATTTCTCTGCTGATTCCAATCTCGGTGTTTGACAGCCAGCAGTTTGGGGGTTATGCACAGCAACGGGTACTCGAGAGTCTGTGGCCATTTATGCTTTTGGATGTCCTGGAAAATAATTTAGTGAATGATAGGTCTGGAGCGATGGCAATGTGTGTGAGCAGTCAGCTGGGAAAAAAAGGAGAGTCTGGTTACAGCGACTATAAATGAGAACAACTGTTTGACTTGAGGAGAACAAAACGAGCTAAAAATACAGCCCAGGAATAAATGGCCACAAATAAAGGCAGCCAGTCTGGACGTGATAATAGTTTTGTCTTTGGTAAACACTCTTAAGCTCCTGCTCCCAAAGGAGAGAAAATAATACAAAAGTGAAATCTAAAGCAAGAGAGTCACTCACCCGTCCTGGATGGATCTCAGGAGCTGTAGCTGCCTGAGAATGGGAGAAGAAAAAAGGAGCCACAGGGGAGGTTTGGTATCTTGGCTGCCAAGGGTAAAACAGAACTCACAGCTCTCTGGGTACAACAGATGAGATTTCTGCTGCACACAGAGAAAATGAACCTAACAAAGACATGGGCCTGGAGATAAGAGGGAGAGCCGCCAGGATGAAAGAAGGGAGCTGTTTGGCTGTGATACAGATTTCCTTTGGATTGCCACTGAAAAGCATCCCCTGACTGGCATGGAAGTCCTTCCTGTGTGGACATTCCCACGCCTTTAGCTGGGAGACTTGGAGGGTTGAATGCTATCCACAGCTTCCAGCTGTGCTGCAGGGGGACCAGTGCCATGTCCTGTGTGTAAGGCTGCCCAGCGCCCAGTTTGGCTTTCAGAGGGAAGCTGTTTGTCTTTGGCTGGTACTGAACAAGGTTTCACAGGCCTTGGACAAATTGAACATTATTTGGAACCATGCATTCCTCTACTGGCTGCTTTTCCTCTTGCCTGTTTCTCTTGTGTTTACTGAAGTCCTTCTTACAAACTTCTTCCCAGTGGTTGTAAGTGCCACTTTCCTCCTCATGGTTTGTTACTGGATCAGACTGGAGCTCTTGAATACCTGTAGTTATGTTTGACAAAAGCTGCAGTTCAGCTACAAGAGCTGTAAATGATGAAGTAACTCACAGTGAACTTCTTGGAAAATATTTTAATCCAATTTCATTGGATTAGCAGTATGTATACAAAGCAGCAGGTGATCTACTGGCTTTAATGGAGTATTTATTTCCTGTTGCTCAGGTTCACAGGAACATTCTGAGGTTCCTTTCAAGCTGATTAATCTTTTAGTTCTGAGCTTTGTAGTCATACTTTCATATAGGATATCCTCCTCAGCTGGGTATCACTGGAAAGGAGAAGCAAGCAGGAGAAGAGAGAAACAGGAACATTTATTAAATTCTGATGGCCCAAAGTCAATCTCCCTCAAGCTGTCTCATCTTCTTAAAAGCAGTACTGCTTGTACTGAATTAGAAACTCATTAACACATCAGTCACATTAAAAACCAAACCTAATCAGCTCAGGAATAGATTATTCTTTGGGGCATCTCCCCACAAGTCAAGAAACTCCCATAACTCATCCTGGTGACAGGCATTGTTGACCTTGTTTAGCAAATATAAACTGATTTCACCCAAGCACTTTGCCAGAGAACTTACCCAATAACCTGCAATAACGTTTCTCTGGGTTTAAATATGTGGGTAAAGACAAAAAAAAAATTTGTATAAATTCTACGAAGGCCTGACAGCAAAACCAATATAAAGCCTTTGAATAATTGCTTCTGTGCTAGGTCTTTGTTCCCTTAAAAAGTGTTGAGTACCTGCACAAACACCCACAATCTTATCCAGGAGGACGATAGGAGCACAAAAACTGAACACAACCCAAGCCCCTACAGGAGTGAAGAGCAGGGTAAGATCATTCTAACAGCTTGAGCCATTTGTGCTGCCTCCTTTCATGAGGAGAAAAGGCAGCTCATTAATTTGGGCTGCTGGTGCACACCAGCAGAGAGAGAGGGTAACAGCATAATCTGTCAGGGTGTTGGTTTGGCAGGCAGGGGGTTGTGTTTCTACCTGGAGCCTGCCAAGTCCTGGCTGAGTCCAGATTTCAGACTTCAGTCTCTGCCACTGGCAGCAAAGTGAAGGATCCTGTGAAGGGATGTTTGCAAAGGGCCAAATGCTGTGCCAAGAGCCTCTCTTGTATGTCCATCACAATAGCTCCTGGGTGTTATGGGACAAGTATTCTATGGGAAATGTTGAAAGGGATAGAGATACTTCTATAAATAACAGCTTGGGTTTTAAAACTGCTTCACCCTCTGTTAAAAAAAAAAACAAACCCACCCACAAAAGAAACCCACAACTCCCCCCCCCAAAAAAACCCAAAAAGCAAAACAAACCAAAGGAGAAAGCAAAACAGAACAACCAACCAAAAAAACCCACAAACACCTGGGGAACTTGCTGAAGAGATGCAGTTGCCTGAAGCAAGAATTTAGGAGGTGTTGCTTGCTTGGACCAGAGGATGAGCGAGGGATGGAAGTGAGGTAATTTCACACAGTTGCACCTCTGTTTGAGCAGATGATCTGGATGTGGATGAAAGCCTGTGTCACTGTAATTCCCTGTTAACTTGCTCTAGGAGTTGGGTGCTGGTTTTGGTGGTTGATATTTGTGCATTGACTGTAGTCTGTTTTGCCATCTTGTGACTACAGGAGACCCAGAGCCATGAGACAGCACGGTCAGAGGAGACTTTGCTTTAACAGAATTACCCTGAATTTGCTTTGGGGTTGTCTGTCCTGACAGTTTTGACTTTTCTAAAGTAGATCCAGTGCAGGACCTCATTATTTTGAGACCAGACAGATGAGCTTGAGTATTCATATTGTATTAATATGACACCTAATATAAAACTATTTCATATTGGTTTTGTTATTCCTGGCAAAACAAATGGTTGCTGAAACATCACTGTAAAAATTTAATTTCAGTGAGAAGTCTCTTGTTCTCTTTCCCTGTCTCAAGGGCCGTGAAAAGCTGGAATTAATCCATAATCCTTTTATCAAAATCTACCTCCCAAAAAAAATTCAGAAGTAAAGTTGTTACTGGATACAAACATGTTCACACACTCCACCCTGGGACCCTGGTGTTACTTGATGTTAACTGTGTTAGCATATCAACAATAATTCATTCCGTCTTCAGTCAAGGTGAAAAACCTGTCTGGATTTTAAATACCAGGCACTGTCCTGAAGAAATCAGACACCTCATTCCAGACTGTCCAGGACAAAGGGCATTAAAACCTTCCTGTTTCATTTATCTTGATTTAATTACTTTGTTTATTTAGCATTCTGTTGGATTTTTTTGTTGCTCAGGAGAGTTGGATCTGTGGCAACAGGGCAGGGAGTGCAGGTTGAGGTTGCAAGCACTGACTGGAGTTAAGTGGGAAAAGTAGGAGTGGATATTAAGCTCATGTGGGATGTTAGAGGGAATTTGAGAGAGGACAGGTCTATTTCTGATCTCAGGAGAGTGACCCAGGCACTGGATTGACGAGGAGCAGAGACATGGAGGGATTTGAGAGCAAACAATGAAAAATTAATCATCTCAATACCTTATAAAAGTCTTTTCTTCAGTCTCCTGCATGGAGAATGAAGGTGCTAGGGCCTGTGTGGAAGCACTGTGAGGATACATCTCTGTCCTCAGATAGAATGTTGGCTTCTGTCACAGTAGGAAGCAGTGCTGGAGTTAAACCTTCCCAGGGATGTCATCTCCTGTTTTCCTTCCAGTCAGTGCCCGTTGATCCACTTCTTCTGGCACCCTTTTTTAATGGTCCCTGGAGCAGGAGAAGAGCAGCCATATGACTTGCAGTAACTTGAATATCAACACAGAATTGAAAAAGCGATTAATTTTCCTTTTTTTTTTTTTTTTTGTGCCTAGATAATGCTTGGAACCCTGTTTTATACAGTCTAAGAAAAACTATGGAAGCTACCAGGCAGCTTAAAACTAATGAAAGAGCATCTTGAGAGAGGTCAGGGCAGGAGGAGTGCCTGGAGGACAGTCCCTTACAGCTGCCCCTGGAGAAGCCTCAGTGGGTAGGAAGCAGATGGCTCAGCTTTGCCAACACCCCAAAGTCTCCTAAAACACCAGATTATTGAGGCAGTGAGCTTCTGGCTAGCTAACTACATCTGAGATGCTCATGGGCATGGCTCTCTTTCAGCTCTACAAGACAAAATAGAATTTTAATCCTCGAAAGAAAATTTTGTAGTGGAAGTATGTGAAAATGGGGACTGCAGGGTAGATGGATGTTTGCTAATAGCAGTGGAATATTGGATTTGGGAACGTAGGAAGGCTTTTCTAGCTTCACAGACCCATAGTATTTGTAAAATTACTTTATTAAAAAAATCAGTGGGTGTTATGCAGGGGCTCTGCTAAATATGAATAATTTAAACCAGTGAATAATTAAAACCTGTCTGGGAAGAGTTATATAGGTAATTTAAATTTCAGGTATGCACGGGAGGAAATGTGAACACAGAACAATTTGGGATTGAACGTTAGATTTGCACTGTTCAAGTGAGTCCTGATCTGAACCGTGAGCACTGCACTGTGTGCCACCACGAGCAGCAAATCCCAAAGCAATATGAAAATGTGCTTTACTCCTGGACTTTCTCTTCAAAGATGACGATGTGACTTTGAAATGGGAACTGCAAGTACACTCCAGCTCCTGGGAAAACCACTCTGCCTTTCTTTTGATGTAAAGGTCATTGCAAATTAGGAAGTTTAATTCATGTCCTGCATGTTTTGTGCCACCAGTCACGGTCCCTGGCTGATAAATAAGAAGAAAAGTGAATTTGTTCTTGAAGGGTATAAAATTGGCCAGCTGCTTCTCATGGGGAGGGTTTAACCACACCTTTGGTTGCAGTGAGCTTTTTATCTATTTTGCAGCAGATGTATTTGTAAGCTGCTCATTATTTAGTACAAAGAATGACAAATAACACATTCAGGGAGGAATCAAAGGGATGACACAGGAAAAGAGACACAAAGAGATCCTGGATGCAGGATTGCCATTTCTGGGTTGATGGATTACCTAAAAGAATAGGCTGCTAACTTTGGGTGTAGTAACTCAAAAAATAAAATTATTCTTGCCCAAATGAAGTGAACGAACTTGATTTGCTTCTACACCTCAAGCACAACAGTACCTGGTTTTGCATTAAAAAGTCAGAAACAAATGAAATTCCTGTAAGAGATACATGTTTGTAAGTCATCAAATGAAGGAAATGATGGAAGAGAGAGACAGTGATGTGGTAAAGAAAATAATTTTCAGAAATTTCCATTGCACATGAACAAAAGATATGCTTTCAGAAGCTCTAGTCCTGCATACAGTATTTTTTTGGTAAGGGGAGAATCCAGGAAGTTGGTGCACTATCTGTATGCTGGATATGAGTAAACGAAGCTTTACTGTTTTCTGGTACTGCTGTTTGCTTTTCCACGTGGTGCATGCATTATCTCTGGCTTTTTTTTTTCTTCCAATTGTGTGAAATTCATTTCTGTAAACACAGAAACATGCATGAGTGAAAGAGTGTGTGAAAAGAAAAAGTAAGATTTTACTTGTATAATGATGTTTAGGTACAAAAGATGCTTTTACTGAAAAATGGGTTAAGAAGAGGTTGCTTTGTTGGTGGATGGGGTGGATGGGGTTTTTAAAAAATTTACTCTTATTTTTTAATTTTAGTGGTAGCAGTTTTCCTTTCTTCCAACAAAATTCTCCAGTTCAGGGCAGAACACTCCTTTCTGAATTTAGAAACTCATCAGCTCCATCATGTTTGTCACAAGTAGCATTGCTTTGGGATTTATTTTTGGTATATAACTCAATTATATTTGCCCTATAGGAATACTTTCTACTGAGGTATGCTCCTTTATGTCTCAGTTGTGGAAATCAAAAGATTTACAGGAGTTTAGGTGCCATTGCCATGCCTTTCTTCTTGTCTCAAAACCAGGGAAGGAATGTGGGGAGTTTCTCTGTGTCTTACAGAGAACTGTGGATGGCTGAGGGAGAAGCTGAGTTAATGCTGACACATGCAGCAAGAACAACTAAAACACAAAGAGAAAGAATTATTCATCTTCTAGTCCCTACTTTCTAATTAGTTTATTAAATATACGTCCTTCAGGTGTATTTCCCTTTTCTAACAACTCAGAATTGTGGGAGGACTCACACAGTTATGTCTTCCTAAAGTAGTGTCAATGTTTCTGGACTTACCTGTCCAAAATAACTAGTCAGGGTTGTAAAAGAATAAGATTTTGAATGGAATTTTAACTAAAACTGAAGGGAATGTTCTGAAGAGACATGATTCACGCTCAGGTCTTTTGCTTCTTTGTTTTATATTGAATTAAAAATCAGGTTTCAGAATGTGCTTACACTAGATTAAAAAAAAATTAGTGAGAAATGCATTTGTAATGATACTGCCTATTTTAACCATAAAAAGGTCTATAAAACATTCACTTTTATCCTTCACATGAGGTACTGCAGCCCCCTGGACTGCATTCAGTATGCAGAACAAATCAAATTTCTAGACAACCAGGTCTGTGTTCCTACTCTCTTGTTATAATGCAGTGATTCATTTTCCATTAACTTTCACACAGATTATGCTTCCTTGAATATTAACAAGAATGGAGTTAGAATCAAAACCTAATCCAGAACTTGCAGCAAATAAAAATAACAGCTTTTTGTCTTAGTGCCATTGATCTTTTGAGTCAATAACTATCTGGCAGCATAAATTTCACATGACTTCAGGCATCTACAGTAGCTGCAGCTCTAGCCTTGGTTTTCTCACCTCTTCCCACGTTGGTAGTGACAGGAGAGGAGCAGTAGGGAATGACTCATCTGAACTTCTTTGGGCAGAGCAATAAGGCTGTGATTTAGGGTGACACAATAGCACAGAAAAGCCACTTTCTTCCTGGTGGCAATCGTGGCAGCCCAAACTCTCAGGCAGAGGCTTTTCCAGACAGCTCCTGTGCCAGGTGACCACAGCCCTGCTGGCATCACAGCAGCCCTGAGAAGCTCAGGAGAGGGACCTGGATGTCTCTGCCTGGATCATTGATGGAAAACAATGGTTTAGCCTTCTGAGCAGGCAAAGATGACACAAATAACCTCCCCCACAAAAATATAAGTTTACTTGCTTTACATGTTATTGCTTCTGTAACAAGAATAAGACTAGAAAACATATTGCATGTGGCAGTGAAACAGACGTAAAATTCCCTGGGTGGTAAATGTTTTTTATGTTTCCTTAGGGTTCAAAAAATCTTTCCAATAAGACTATTTTCCTCAGGAAATGAAAATATTTTTCTTTTAAGCCAGACTTCAAACCATTTTCCTTGTGAAGTCAAACTTCTTTCCAGTTGTAAGGCTCCCATTCAAGCCTGTTATGCCAGGATACATCAGAATATCACTTTCCCATTTGTGAACACTATAATTTTCTGCTCACACCCCTGCTTACTCCTTATACATGAGTAACTAGAAATTTTATTTTGATAGTGATCAATAACCCTTCATTGCTTTAATGTAATTTAAATGTAATTTTAAACCAACCATGAGAGGCAAAAATGCACTATTTAAATTCCAAGCATATCTGCCAAGCTCCCTCCAACAAGAAAACTGAGCTCCTGTAGTCAACAGAGCAGGTGCTCCTTTGCAATCGTGTTCCTGCAGGGTTTGTAGGCAGGAGAGGGAAGTGTATTAAATATAAATATATTTATTCCATAGCAAATTGAAGCTGCTGCTGTGATCAGTTTGTAATGGTGAAGGTGTGTGTTTCATTATGGCGCTCAATGTTGTTTCAAGAATCGTGTCTGAAGCTGTGTATCAGAAAAGCCTAATGCTTGAATTTGCTATGCCACTTTTTAAAAAAGAACATAATTAATTCAACCAGAGGAAACTGGAATTTTCTGTTGTTTGTAGCTGGAAAGGGCAGCACTAAAATCAGGACGATTGTACCAGGTTAGTTCCATTCTGTGTCCTGGCAGAAGTGCGAGTTCAGGCTCTCCCAGGAAAAGAGAAGCTGATCTGATTTCTCTGCTGGTCTAAACCATGATATTAATGATCAAAGGACAAGAATGGCACTACAAACGGTCTTTGCAGGGATACAAGAATAAATCCAGAACTCCACTTTGGTACTTAAAACAAGAAACTCCTGCAGCTGAGGTGCACAGTGCTGGTGAAACCTTTAAAAGATTTGATTCAGCAGATGTGGAAGTGTAAATGGCATAAACAGATCAAAGAGAATTTCCTTATGTTTTGGGAGCTGCTACATGAAAACAAACTAATAAAAACTAACATGAACATATCTGCCAGTAGAACTTTAATTTAAAAAGGGCTGAATGAGACCAAGAAAATGTGCTTAGGCATTAAGGCCACTTTCATTTGAGAAGTTGGCCACATTTGCCTGGGCACTGGGGAAATAAGAACAGTGGAAAGGGAAAACAGAGAAGGGTTTGCAAGCCCAGATGGGCGGGCACCCAATGGCAGAGAGGTGGCAAAGAGCAGCGAGGTGTTTGCCAATAATGCAATGCAAAGGTTGTATCATGCTGAACAAAGGATGAGATTATTGGCATTTGGGATGCATTCATCACCAGGATCTATCCGGGGAAGGCAGCATCAATAGTACTTGCCCTTGCTTGATTTAGAGTCTTCTCTGGTGACTGGAGCTTGGCTGCTAAGTTACTGCTCTCTCTTCTGGCTGAATTCTAGCCCCTGTGCAGCTCAGCTATAAGATTCTGAGCAGTCTCCCCAACTTTATGAGTATCCTGCCTCAATATTGAAAGAAGAAAAAAGTCTCTTTGGAACGTGCTGTATTGTAAAACTCCACAGCTGAGTGCTCCTGTTGTTTTTTTGAACGCGACACTGCTCATCAAAATGTAGCTGCATTTTTTTTATTGCTTAGATTTGATCACATGTTGTTCTGAATTTTTTATTTTCATTTATCGAAAGATGACAGTACAGGAAAAGTTTAATTTTCTTTTTTCTTTTTTTTTTTTGGTCAAGATACACAGACCTGGAAGAATTAATTTCTTTTCTCATATAGGAAATCTGTCTGCTGCCTTGTATCTTTGCTGTGCAGTGGAATTCACTCCCAGTTTCTAGCCCAGAGGACAAGCAAACTTGAAAGTCTGGACCTGTTCATTATGCATGTTGCCATTGTGCTTTTAAAAATTATGTTGAAGTCTTGAAAGCAGGTGGAAGTAACAAGCACATTGATTCAATTTGTATCTCTAAGTTGCTCAGGCTATGTTGAAAATCCTCACTAATTCCTTCTGTGCTATTGCAGGTCTGGGAGGGACACTCTCAGGGTAATTTTCAGTGCTTTCTCCAGGTCCCCAGCATCTGCTGCTTTCCAAATTTTAACAAAAACTTCTGTTTGCAGGTTCCCTCCTGTCAGTCATCATGAGCTGCACTCAGCAAGCTATGCCCCACACCAAACACAGTGAGATTTTTTAATGTGTCTGTTGTCGGATATCAAAAGATAAAAACCCTTTGCAACAGTGTTTAAATGGTAAGAGAAAAAAGCAGTTCTTTGCTGGGAGCTCCCAGGTGCATCCATAGTTATGGGCTATGTTCACACTCAGTATAGGATTTCTACAATTTTTATAAGTTTAGCAAATTATCGTATCTAACAAGCATTGTCCAATTAGAAGAGCAGTTGGTTAGGTAATTTTTCCCTCAGATACTGCCCCACTGGAGCTGGTCCAGGGCTTCTTTTTCCCATTTCTTGTTGTTTTTCCTCAGATTGGAAAACAAAATGTTCTTCCTGTAGGTCTTCTTCTTGAGAATAAGACTAAATAGTATTTCAGGAATGTGTTAGAAGGTTATTTTATTACTCTAAAGTTTAAGAGAAAGGGTAGGAAAAATACCAGAAGCTGTAAAACCACATATTAATTGTCTACAAAACTATGAAAAATGTGTAAAAGCTGAAATCTTTAGCATCCCATCTGATTGCTGTGGACAAGATGAGAGGTGGAGGCCAGGCTTGCTGTGCCCAGGGGGTGAACTGCTTCTGCATGGGTCTGTGCAGCTTCTGTGCTCTCTGAAATCCCACAGCAGCTCCTGGAAAGGCCTCCCCTTGCCCTGAGAGATGTCTGTGTTGGGCCCATGCCGAGCCAACCTGCAGGTGTGCCCCTCCTGCCTGCATCACCCATTACAGCATCGAGTGATGTAATAACAGCAATTGTGTGTTCTCTTTGCTTCCCCCGAACATCTGCTCCAGCGTTTCCAGCACAGCATGGAAGAGCATTATCCTGGGCTTAGGGCTTATCAGCCTCTTGGAGCATCAGGAATCCCAGGCATCACTGTGCTCCCTCTGGAGAGCAAACCCACTGCAATCCCAGGCATCATTGTGCTCCCTCTGGAGAGCAAACCCACTGCAGTTGTGTCACTCTCACCCACACGGGCTCCTGCTCATCTCACACCATCATAACTGCAAATCTGGGGAATTTTACACTTATTTATTGCCCTGTGGAGGAACCAGGTGACCTAATCACTCTGGCCTCCGTGATTCATGTGAAGAATAGTAACTGGAATAGCCAGGAAAGAAACATCCGAAGCTTTGAGCAAATTTCCATTAAAATAAGTCTTTTTGTATTATGACATTTATTTCATGAAACATTAACTTCATTTTCTGCAGACTGTTTTAACATTTTGAGTTAAAGGTTTTCTCTCACTTTTGCATTACTAGATAACTATAATAATGCAGGGCATATCATAAAGTTTGCAGAGAGCTGTACATCTGAAACTGTTACAGTTCGAAAATAGAAATGAAACAAAGTCCAAAGAGAAAACTGTCAGTGAAAATTGGTAGCAATTGGATATGTATGTAAATTACAAAAACTAATCTACCAAGATTCATAGGGCAAATAACTCCAGCTACTATTACTTGGCACCAAATAAAAACATTTCATTGAAAGTGCAGCTGCTAGAGAAATGAACTGATAAACATAAATTGAACATAAATGGCTGCAGGCAAACTGGAGTAGCAAACAGAAAAGGGACAGGGGGAAAAATGTTGTTTGTATACATGTGTGTGCAGAGTATACGGAGCGTTATACTCATGTAAACATCTGAGAGTCTCAGACATGGAGGGGATTGTCAAGGATCCCCAGCCCAGAAAGTTTCCCAGGTGGAAAACCCGCAGTCACTCTCCCCAGGAATGGAGCCCCTCCCTGGCTGCAGGTGGGGAACTGTGTCCAGAACAGGGCTCTGCTACTGGTCTGGAGATGCTGACCATGGTCAGGGATGGGAGGATAAAATCAGGCTCTGAATTTCATGCCTTGCTGACCAATAAATTTAAAACATTAGGCTGTTGTACAAGAATTTGTGTAAAGTCTCAGGTCAAAACCTGATATGCTTTTTAGGAATTTAAATATGAAATTACTCCATTACTCTCAATAGTAAGGGTGAAAACTGAGGTTATACCTTATCCCTCCTCCCCTTCCTTTCTTGTCTCAGAATCCCAGCTAGGTATGTCTTTCAATTAATTCCTTTCCCTAAGGACACCCATTAACAAACACCAAACCCACTTATCAATTAGAGAACACCAAAAACACACATAAAGCCATGTAAATGCATATGCACAGATAAACTCCCTTCCTCCTTCCAGGCACATAAATGCCTTAAATCATTCTCTGTAGTTTCCTAGGAACCACACTCCAGATGTGGTATTTAAGAGTGAATGTGGCTAACGTTTATTAGACTTGAACTGTATTGTGGGTAATTGTCCAGTAATAACCTTTGGTAAATTATATGAAGCCTTTACTTTACTTAACAGGGAACGCAGGCTCCCCAAACTCTAATATTATCATCATTCAAGATAATGAGCAACACAAACCATTCTATTACCAATCTAAAAGCAATAAATGTCAAAGTAAAGGACTATGTAATATTCTGGCCTGGAAGAACAAAGGACAAAAGTAATGATAATGCCTTTTTATATTTGCAGTCTATTATATCATGCATAACAAATGACCCAGTAATTGTAGACAGTGTTATTTTAACAGGTTGTAAAGGGAAAATGGTGGGGGTGGAAAGGGAGTGTTTTGAACGCTGCCCCGAAAAATGCTGTAGGTCTGGTAAATTGGAATGCCTGATGATTTATTGGAATTTTTTTCCTGGTAACTCCTGCTGGATTATTTTGAAGCTGTTCTGTTTATCACCACGGTCATCTGGTGCAATGTGACACCAAATCCTTGCTCGCAGCACTGATGGATTTACCAGCGACTTGGTGACATGAGCATAAGCAGGAGCAACAACACCATTTCAAACACAGGTGATCGATTTATGGGAATTTCTAATTTGGAATTTCTAATTTACAGACCATTCGGAGGTCACACAGCATTTGGGCATTCATTCATTCATTATGAGTTGCTACAAATAAGGAGCTCTCTCTCTACTGCTCTGCATGTGGTGCTTTATTCCCAAGTGCTCCTGCGTCGGTAGGGTGACTTCACTTTGGGCTATCCTGGTTTAATTTTGTTTTGCAAGCACTTTTGTTATGTGATCAGCATTCAGAGCAAATTTTTAAAAGTTAGGAGGAGCAAAATTGCCAGAAACTCAGGCAGCCAATGGCTCAGCTACCCCAGTGTAAAAGTAGGATAATTCTGATTTTCTTGCACCTCATATTCAATGCCTATTTTGAGAAAAGCATTTTAACCAAAAAATGCTCTCTCTTAATTCACCTACATTTCATGCCAGTGTGTCTGCAAAACAAGCCATTCACTATAAGAAATACTTAGGTGGCTCTACTCTGTGGTCAAAGGAACTGATTCATGCAGCTTTGATGAAGGCAATTATCCTTTAAATCTCATTCACCAATATGCACAGCCAAATTCTGATACCAGGTACCCAGGTCTGAAGTAAATTCATCCATCCTGCTCTTTCTGCACTTGTGGACATGATGAGCACGATTTAGTTGAAAGGGGAAAAGTTGAGAGTTCTTGGTCCAGAAATGAAACCTTTGCTGCCAATATATTGCTTTATATGGGGCTTCTATGACTTCTTTGGGCAAGATGTAAAAAATGATATTAAACTGAACTAACCTTGCTTGTATTTCCCTTATTTAGCTGGTTTAACAAGTTGCCTTTGTTGTATGATTGTTGTTCATAAAGGTCACATTGCCACCTCAAAAACGTGTCTGCAGTGTTTGTCAGAGAGAAAACAGGCCCCCAGAACAAAGCTGGTAAAATTTAAGTTATTTGTACTGCTGCTTAAGAGAAGTGACAGGGAAAAACCAAGCAGCAAGCAGTTATTTTACATAACTTCCTTTTTTCAAGGAAAACAAATGATGAAACTCCTCAATATTTGCATTTTCCCCATCAGCATACATCCCAAACCTGTCAACGAGTGGCAGGGGGTGGCAGTGCCTGTCACATCTCTGCTTTTGGAAAAGATCAGAACCCTGATGGCACAGCCATACTGCAGTTTTCATAGCAGAGCTCAGAAAAAAATGTTCCCCAGGAGAGTTTTTTGATATCACCATTTTTCAGGTAAGTTCCATGATGATGATCACAGCTTGTGTTGTGTTTTATTTTTGCTCCTTCTTTCCCATATCTAAATGTGTGTTATGCATTTATCTACACATTCATCTGTTTCTGTTTGTCTGCAATTTTATGTGGTAGCATCTGTGAGTGGTAGTTTTGTATAATAACATGAATATAAGTGAAATCAACAGTTGGGTTTAAGGGCTGTGTTCAGCAGGAAGAGGAGTTTTGGATGACTCTAAGTATGAATTGACTGCATAGCTGGTGTGAAGAGGGATTTGGTTAAATAATTCTTCTATATATCAAGATTATTGTGCTCTTTTCCTGGGATACTGCAGAAAAGAAACCTAACTCCTTTCAGTCTGAAAAAAAGAAGTCATCATATATCCAACAGAACTGTATTCTGACTCACTGTCCCCCCATCCCAAATGGCATTTGGTTGCTTATCAGACTTTGTCAAGTTCAGAAACAGTTCAAGAAAGAACTTTTGTGAATTCACCCTCAGAGAAAAGTGTAAATGTTAGTGCTGCCACTGAGCTGGGAGCAAGACAACTGACAATGTCCAAGACAGTCAGGAGAAAATAATTAGAGAAATTCTTATGGGATTACTTATACATTGAGATTTAATTCCCAAATGGAGTGGGAGGCCACAGGAATGTTCCAAGTATCAGTCTGAAGCACAAAGGCCTATTACAAATTGATGGAGTATGTTGGCATGGTGGAGAGATTTAAATCTACCTAAACAAGTTTGGATGCAGGCAGGCACACGCCTACCAAATCCAGCACCTGGGAGGCCAGCATGCGCTGTGAGATGTTCAGTGCTGCTCCACCAGCAATGAAAGAGCTGAAAACTTGAAGAAGACTTGAAATTAGTTAAAGAAAGCCCCAAAAACCCGCCCAACGAGCTGCTCTGCCTATCTTATCCTCAGGCAAATGGCTGTGAACTTTAATGGAGAGTATTTTTAATGGTATTTTGCACATTCATGGAGGGTTCTGAGGTATTTTCTGCACCTTGGACATGGAGAACACATGTTAGAAGGGATTTGCATGGAATGATAGTGCAGGGTCTTGTGGGACTTCCACTATTTCAAGTAATCTCATCACATATACTCTGGAAGGAAGTGCTAATTAAAAGTATAAAAGAGCATATGTGCTATTTGTGAAGCTGCTATCCATAGCTGTGTTGCTGCATCTGTTCTGCATTGCAATTAGTCATAGTTAAATCAGAAAATAAGATATCTGAGCTCTGCACTTCTAAAACTGCAAATCCCTCCCCCGCCAAAAAGAGCAGGCACAGTGCACCTGTAATGCAGTAGTGGGAAAAGTAAAATATCAGCTCATAAGCAGAATGTAGGGGTTCTTTGTGTTCCAGTCTTACTAAATCTTATTATGAGAATTCATTAAAAATAGAGAATACTATTAGTGGAAAACCACTATTAATATTAGGAAAAAATAGTATGAAATAAAGGGGATTTTTCTGTGTTGGTTTTGTGACTTGTGGCCCATCTTGCACCTTAACCTATAACTTATGGTGATACAATGGTTTTCTGTGGCATCCAAAATCAGCACACTTTATTAATCTACCCACAGAAGCCACTGCAGCAGAAAGGAAGAGAAAATTCACATTGGTACAGTATTTTCTAAATTGCTGTTCACAGGTTAGAAATATGAAAGAACAGTAATTCTAATTTTTTTTTTCCATTTTAGCCCTTTAGTTTTTGGGTTTTTTTTGATTTAGCCCTTTAGTGCTCTATATTTGCTGTGGGTTTGACAACAATTTTTGGTGCATATTTTTGCTTGTAGGATTCCCTCTTTCTGAATCTTCTCTTTCATTTATGAAAAAAATTCTGTTCTAAATTAGGAAGACAGGCAGTTCTATGACAGATGGGGGCCAGGCCTCAGAGAAAACAGGTGACCTTCCCAGCAAGTGTCTGAATTTCCCATTTCTAGTACATTTTATTACTAGGCAGTCTTCCAGTTCCACGTGTATAAAATACACTGTAGAACTCCTAAACAGATAGATGGGAAAGTACCTATACAAAAGTGGTTTTTATAAATGTGTAATTTAACACTGAATATGCCAGATATTATCTTCTTTTTCAGCTCTTATTAGAGGCTTATGGGATGCTCTTCATCAATAATGTTGCAGAGCTCCGTACTTATAATTAGAGCTGGGTGACCTATTCATCCCAAACAATATTTATCATAAATTTATGTTCTCCATTTCCTGGAAGAACACCACTTGTGTTTATGCTTATTGGGTAAGACAGCCTTCTGCTTTCCAAGGGCTCTCAATTTCAGGGTTGCAAGGCCCACAAGGTATGAATTTTGTATCCCAAGTCTTTTGTTTTCTCTCAGAGGTGATGGGGGGATGTTGTTCCCCCAGGGACAGCACTGAGGAGTTACTCCTCATTATTTGCCTGGTAACTGCTGAAGCAAAGGAGAGGTTTCTGGAGGTGTGACCTTTCTCTGGAGGGAAATATCTTATTTCAGAGTAGCTCCCAGCAAATTGATTTGTCATTCATACACAGTTGTGGTTCACTGGTGCTGTTTTGTTCTGGGCCAAGCAAGCCTCATGAATATTATTCATTGTGGTCTGAGCACCTCCTTTTGAGGTCAGCCAAGCTTTTTTTGGCTCTGGCTTCCAGAGTGTGTGTAAACTCATCTGACCTGAGCTGTTAGGAGGTGTTAATATGGTCTGGCAGCTTGCCTGCTGCATCCCATGGGGTGGGAAGCTGTGGCTTTCTCTGGATCTGCTCACTCGTGCACACAGTTGAGTTCTGGGCTGCAGCACACGCCACAATTTACCCCTGCAGGCCAGCTCAGCTCCCCTCAGCCATTTGTTCCTCCCCAGTGGCATGGGGCAGACAACTATCGGGGTAAAAGGGAGAAAACTCCTGAGTTGGGATCAAGGCAGACTAATAGGTGAAGCAAAAGCTGCACACACAGGCAAAGCAAGGAATTCATTCATCACTTCCCATGGGCAGTCAGGTGTTCAGGCATCCCCAGGGGAGCAGGGTTCCCTCGCATGGAATGGTGCCTTGGGATCAAACATGCCAAGCTCGAACATCATGTCTTCCTTCTTCTTCCAGCTTTTGTTGCTCAGCATGACCCCAGAAGGTTTGGGATGTCCCTGTGGGCATTTGGGGTCAGCTATCCTGGCAGGACTGTGTGAAAAACAGAAAAAGTCTTGTTGTTGTGTGAGCAGTAACTAAAATATCCCTGTGTTATCAACACAGGGATCATCACAAATCCAAACTGTAGCCTCACACAAGTTACCAGGAAGAGAAAACATCCTGCTCTCATTCTCATTCTGTTCACTAATGCTCATCTCTAACCCTGTGATGCAGTTTGAGTGGTTGGTCATTGTCTTTCCTCCTTTTTCTTTGGTGTGGCAGGGGTTTCAAATGGGATTAATTTCTGGGGATTGATTCCATGGTGCCTGCAGGAAAGTCACTCGTGTGGTCAAGCTGTGAATCTTGAGCATTCTCTCAAATAAAAGGAAAATGAGATTTCCTTAGAGAGGAGATAAGAAAGTCCCAGCTGTCATGTTTGTAGACATAAATTTACAGTGAGTGTAGTGTAATTTAAACAATTAAAATACACAGAGTATTGTAAAGAAAATAGAAAGAACCAAGTCTTTGAGAAAATTGCTCTATGGTGGGTGCTGATTGTATTCCCATGATTATATTTTTCTTGCAACTCTCTTCACAGATTGTCACAAAGTGGATCTGTAATGGTTTTTGGTGCTGATAAAGTGACAGGGATTATTTTTTTAATAACTTATGTAAAATTCATTTAAATTTCTCAGCTAACACACCTTTCCTAATCATCCATTTCTGGTATCCCAATTGCCAACAATAAGCAAACTAGTCTGACATTTTCATCTATGTATAAATTTTGTCTTATTCAGAAATTTGTAGCAATCATTTTGTTTTAAATATAAAGCTGTCTGGGATTTGTTTGGCTGCTTTGCCTTTGTATTGTTTTGTTTTACCCTTATCTAACAATGACCAAGATACTAAGTGAAGAGTAAAAAGATCCTTAATATATTAAAAAAAAACCCCAACTAATAAAAAGGCAAATTTATCTGATTATTTACAGGACTGCTTTACTCCTGGTAATTTGAATAAAATGGATAAAATGAATTCTGATTGCAGTAAGGATGGGAAAATCACTCTGTGCTTAAAGTGTGATTTCATACCATCAAAATGACAACATTAATTGTCACCTATGTGATGCACAACTTCCATGTTGTCCCAGAAAGTTTATATATTGTTTAGGATTTTTTAAGATTCTTAATTACAAAAGTTTTATGGCCTACCTGGTGGAATCCATGGAGGATGGAGCTGTTGCCAGGTGAATGTGGAGTATATATTTCCCCAGAAACTATAAAAATGCTGTACCTGAAGATTATTTTACCTGTGTCTGTGAGCACCTGTGGTTACAGCAGTTCCATGTTTGCATTCCCCAGCCAAACCCTGACTTATAGGTTCTGTTTCTTGCAAGAACTACAGATAACGAGAAAAAGAGTAGGGAGGGACACGAGGAATTCTGAGGGGAAGTGAATGAATGTTTTTTTTTCCTTTTACAGAAGATACAGTGATTTTCAAACACCTGAAATATTAGGGGGAAAAAAGGATTTACAATGCATTTTGGTGGAATTTAATCTAATCTAATCCAATTAATGTTCATGAAAATCCCATCTCCTACAATATTACAGAAAGATTCTGATTTCAGTTAATGCCTCTACATGTTGCTCTAATATAAACAATAAGGAAAACACCTAAAATCACAATCATCTGTCCTCTGCCTCACAGTGACTCTCTGGAGCCCAGTCTGCCTCCAGAGTGCGATAAAACTGGCACCAAACAAATATTCTCTGAGGAGAACAGGAAAGTGAGACTAAAACAACTTCATATCCCTGAAGGTATTCAAATGACAAATATTTCAGCAAATGAGCCTCTTTGAGCATATTACTGCTAAAACTACTATAATAGGGACAGGACAGCATGCTCCTGCTAATGTCATTAGGAGTTTTTTGGGTGTTTTTGTTTGGGGTTTTTTGTTTTGTTTGTTTCATTTTATTTTTTTTCCTTCATTAAAGACATGCCTCAGTATCTCTACCTGCACTCTTTGAAAGTTAAAAAAAAAATCCTCATGTGTCAGAATGCAAGTTAAGTCATCTCTCTTCAAAAATTTTTTCTCTTTCTCAGATATCCATTCTCCTTCATCCTAACTCCTTCCATTGCCTTAAGAAAAAATCCTCTCAAGTGCTGAGAGAAAATATATGTCCTCAGAAATTACAGGTTTCCTTGGTTCCTCTCTCTGTTTTCTTTATTAAACTATTTAAAATAAATATTTTATCTGAAATAAGGAGTAAGAAACGGGGAAGATGTGACCTAGTTTCCTTCTTCTTCTTAACGAGGTATTTTCAGTAATTCTTAAGAGGATTTCCTCAAATGTCCTTTCCAATATTCCGCTTTCCTTCCCACGATCTCTTTTGTTTTAATATTCATGAAGGACCTGGAGCTGGGTAAGATGTGCTTCTGTCACTTCATGGGATGAGAGGAGCTCAGTGTAAGGAAGTGCATTCCCTCAGAAGGCTGAAATAGAGCGTGTGCGTGGGAGGATTAAGGGAGTCTTTCAGAGACAGTGAAATCTTGCTTTTCTGGAAACACAAAAAATTAGATATCATGAAGTAGAGTACTTGAAGTTCAGAAGGCAGTTTGTCTGATCTTCTCACATGCCCTCCTACATTTTTCAGATTTTACTGAAATAATTCTGAATTCTTTTTCTCTCTCTCTCTCTTTTTTTTTTTTTTTTAAGTGGAAATCGGAGTTGGGAGCAAAGTTAGTAAAGACACATTTACATTTAACTAGGTCTAGTGATTCCAACCACCTCTCAGTTAAAAACAGGCATCCACTTGACTAAATAGATCTTTGTTCACAGAACACTTATATTGGTCCATGGACAGATATTTCATTTGCTTCTCACACGAATTTTAAATATTTTCAAGTATTGAAGTTATCTTTGAAATACGAAATTTTTCATTTGGAGTAGTGCTACCATTTACAGTCATTTTGATCATCACTACTTAAACAGTTTTATATTTTTTTCAAGTTTGTTAAAGCCTTAAGAACATCATCAGTTACCTTATCCTAATTTAAGTTCTAAAAGGAATTGGAGTTCTAAATCTCTTAAAGTAGTTTGTCTTTCACTGTAACAAGTGCAACAATTGACATTTTCAAGTTTGACTGATGACCCGAGGACCCCTCCTTGCAGGATGTGGTTTGCCTGGGGAATTTTGTTTGGGAAGACCCCAGGAATTGTGTAGGTCTACAGGCATCCAGCTGCTCTGCAAAGGTAGTTCTGGTAGCTGCTGTTAAATAATAGAGGATTGTTTTTGACAAAATGGGAATGCTTGGAAGTCGAGTCATAAGTCTTTCCTCTGCAGAAGAAATAATTTTTTCATAATAACAGAGACAAGATAAGAAAATTAAAGGCAGAATTTTTCACAGACTATTTCTTTTTTTCTTTAGTGCATATTTCAGGAAAAAATCCTAATGGCACTATAGAACATGGATCTGAGGAAAGACCTTAGACGAAGGCAGCCAGTATTTCTGATAAAATGTAGAATTTATATTTAATTTAATTTGTCTTTTTTACGGGAGCATTAATGAAAATAACATCTATTTATTTGTTAACTTAGGCCCTCACCTTTAAAATAATTTGCCTTTGCAAGTTTGCTTTAAAATACAAGCAAAATGGATGTGGTGTAAGGCTTTTGTTCCTCTCTTGAAGCTTCCCCACCATTCAGTGTTTCAACCAGAGAAATTTGTTTTATGCAGGCTCAATAGTGGCATCAAAAGTGAGAAGTGCTGACAAACAGAGCATCTCTACAGACAGTGACAAGCTCTGTTTGAAGCCAACAGCATTTGTGGCTTTTTTTTCCCCTTTTTTCTTCTTTTAAATGCAAGTATTGAAGTTTACTGTACTGCTGAGTGAAATCTGAGGTACATCCGTGTTGGCATTTCTGCTGTTTGAAGAAGTTACCCTTAATCCATGGTCTTTGCCAGAGCATCAGTGGTATACAGCACTGAGGAGAAGTGGGTACAATAATTAGCAAGGCTTAATTTGTCACTGGGACTTTTTGGCTACTTGAACTTCATAAGTCCATTTTTTTATTATTATGAGGATTTTTTTTAAAGAGGAAATTTCTGATCCTTCCATAGATTGTTGAAAGTGTCAGGTTCTGATCACTGGTGTACAGTGAAACCAGTTTATTTTTCAGCTTCAGTATTCCCTGCAACTTGATTGATTTTTACATTTGCTTTTCTGCTCGAACATGGGTTCCATCTTCCCAGATGAGAACCTGATACTCTTCCTTCATCGAGCTCGGGACACATGATGACATTTGAAGAGAAAATGTCATTTTTCTGACATTTTCTTTCTGAAGGTGTGGGGAGATGAGCTGGCCTGGAAGGCCTGGGAGCTGGGGCACAGTCAGAGACATCAGCGTTAAACTGCAGCATAAGAATTGATAAATTCAGTTATCTTGTGGGTACTTTTTGTTGCAAGTGTCATGTTGAGCGGGTTGGTGTTGCAGTGTACCTGAGCAGGTGTTCCCATACTGGGAAAAGAGTTTAGGCCTCACCCCCTGAACTCATAAGGAAAATGAACCAGAAACTTCAATTCTCTTCTCACCATAATTGGCCCAGTGTCAGTGATGCCTTGGGAGGGCTGACCTGAAACAGAGACTGGACAGAGCTAGAGAATAAAGCAGGGATTTATTGAAAGGCCTCCAGGATCCATCTTGGGCAGGACAGGGCCTGACCAGGGATACACCCAAGGTGGGCTAAGAATGGTCACAAAATGGCTGACCGGTCACAAGGTCTCACACTTCTATAAATTTTGATCCATTTGCATATTGAGGTTTAATTGTTCAATTACAGTCTCACACTTCTATAAATTTTGATCCATTTGCGTATTGAGGTTTAATTGTTCAATTACAGCTTCAGGTTGTGAGGTCCTATCCTCCTTGCTCCTCCTTCAGTCCACTGTTTTTTGTGGTTTTGGGCCTGAAAGTTGTCCTCGGTTCTCAGTGGGAAAAAGATTTGTTTTGTCTCCCTGCTCTGTGAAGAGCTGACTGGCACTGAATGTGAGGTTCAGAACTGCACCCCTGGGCAGCACAGGGTCTGAAAATATGAAAGCTCAAACTTAAAGCATCATCAGGACAAAGGCACCTGTTGGACCCTTGAGCTGTTCCTCAAGGAATGTAGCTGTTTTCTATTGGGCAGCTTGCCAAAAAAACCTCCTAGATCGTTTAATACTTAAGAGAGAGCACAGAGCCTCTTCGGGCATTTTCGGCGTGTCTTAGCAGGTGCAGGGGACCTCCCTGCACTGTGCACAGCTTTCATTCTTTTGTTCTGTATAGTTTGTTATTTTCTCTTTAATTAAAACCTTTTTGCTTTTTCAAAACACATCCAATCAGCCATCTCACTTGTTATTATTATTATCGTGGGGCTAAAAAAACTCTGGCCTCATGCAGAAATTCAACAGTTTGGTTTTGCTGTAGGGCAAGAGCTGGTGTCCCCTGAGGGGTTGTGTTATACAGGGCAGTGTCCTGTCTAAAGGAGACTGGGAGTGGTTGTGGCCTTTAGATGCTTCCCTCTAGAAATCAAATGGTTGTTCCAGCAGATTTCATCCTTAAAAATGGCAGTTAATTATTAATTTTTTTCAAGGGAAGGACTCACCCAATGGAAGATACTGTAACCTCTCTGTCCCTGTGTTTGAAGTAGTGAGAATTTATTTCTAGGAGCAATAAACCCAGGGCTTGTTTGAATTGTAAAAACACAAGCCGAAAAGTGCTGACTTCAGTGTGAGGAAGAGTTAAATAGAAAAAGTTCAGCTCCATCTGACATAAAGTTTGCACTGTCTGCATTACCCCCAATAACCTTGCCGGCATTATGACTTTTTTTTAACCTTTTCTCTATAAAGGCCTTAACAATATATAAAATAAACACCAGCAATAGCCTTCACCGCATTTTCCAGAGGGAATTTTGTTACAAACTTTTGTCTGTGTTTTCTTGCAGTCTTGTGTGTTTTTAAGCTGTTTTGCTATGTATTTTGGCCCCTGTTGAGTCTCCAAATTACAGTGGCTGTTCCCACATTCTCCTCGTGCCCTGACACAGAGGAGGAACCAGGGTGTCCCTGAAGCCTGGGCAGACTGTCAGTCACTTGGAAAAATGCCTCTTGGCTCGGCTGTGGCCTGCTGAGAGCCAAGGAGGCTGATGGCATTCATCCTGAGACAGAAATCACTGCCTTTCTGAAGGGGACATCACAAGAAATTCCTGTGTCTATAGTACAGGGGGTATACATGTATGTATACATCTACAAACCTGTATATACATACATATATATNATATATATATATATATTTATTTAAAATGACAGCTGGAAAGTACTTAAAGATTAAATGCAGACAAACTCTGACCCTATAGAAGGCCAGGAGCCCAGTGCCAGGAGCTGGAAGGGATCATCATCTCATCATCCCAGCCTGGGAGCAGCAGCTCAGTCTCAGACCCTGGTCCTGTCCCCTGGCCATGTCCTGGCCCATGGGGGTGGCCTGCTGGCCCTGTCATCTTCCACCCCTCAGAAAGAGCTGGAGAGGTGATGAGCAGAAGTTTGCGGGGATGATTTTGCCTGTGCAGTTGGTTTGTTGCTGAGATCTCAGGGTGTCAAAAGCCAAAATGAATCCGTATCTCGGTCTATTCTCAGAAACTGAACATAATGGGTGTTTTATAACATTCTGCTGCTTGGAGTACTCAGCCAGCTCTTCCAAATTCAGTGTGTGCCTCGCCAGTCAACAGTCTCACAGAAATATAGTGCTCTAGATGAGCCAGGATGAGCAGAATAATATATATATATATTTACTTTTACACAATCATCTGCGAGCTATTTAGTGTTTATAGGCTTTTGTTAACGTCTGGGTTTTTTCTGAGGTCTGAGTGATATTTTATAAAAATCATGTCAGGTCCCTGGATATTATAGAATATAAACATGTAAAAAGTGGGCTGATGCTAAAATCACATTAACCAAATAATTCAGAATGCAAAAGCTGTGTTTCCTTGAAACTCTCTTCTCACCTGGCAACACCAGGTCTGGTCTATTTGGCAGAAAGAGAAAAGAGGAGATGATCAGGAACAGATAACAAGTGGGTAAATGTTGTGCTTATCTTGTACTTGGATTTATGTTTAGAAAGAGTATTAATAATCAGAAATGGTAACCACATAATTTCAGTTATTAAAATACAATTAAAGTTTTAAAAGTCTGAAAATGTTTGCTACTTTTGTTTGATTCAGTTCTAATAGCCTTACAGAGCTTTTTGTTTAATGCTGGTTCTTTTAGCTTTTACTTTTTTTGTATCTAACAGATACCAATATTTTACCTCACCTTTTCATCAACAGAAAACAGAACAAAGAGGAAAAGAAGGGAGTGTTTCTTTCAGAAACTTGGAATTCTGAACCCTCAAAATAAGACTCTGAGAAGTTGGGAAGGCTCTTGTTGTTAAAACAAACATGCAATTTTAACCTTAGCTGTTGTAATAGCTTTATTCTCATGAGAACTGAATTGAAGAGATTAATTAAAAACCCTTGTGAATTGAAAGAAGTAGGAGAGGAAACATCTATCCAAAACAGCCACAGTGACTACAGGGATGATATTTTGAATAGTTTTGTAGTTCACTAGAGAAGGGAGGGGTGTGAAGGTAGCTTGGAATATGTTTGTTCTTCTAAGGCACAGCTGACAAAAAGCAATAGAAGTAGAGATAGACAGGCTGGGTCTAGTTATACTCATTTTTAGCTCAGTCATTTGCATCAAACTGCATTGCAGCACATTCAAACAAAGTGGAACAAAAGCCACTGAATTTTCTGCATCACAGTGGAACAGAAGGAAGCCAGAAATCTTTTTCTCGTTCAGATTAGTAGACCTGCTGCTGTTCCAGAACAATTTTTGTGAGGGGATGGTGGAGGTGGTGAGGGAGAAAGGTGCTTCCATGCAAAACCAGACCAATAAAAAAGATTTCTCATGACAAGCATCATGCTGGTGCTGTTCTCCTGTGCACCTGCAAGTTTCATGTGCACACACAGACTGGGCTGGGCATTATCAGCCCTGAGTAAATTGGAATTAGAGTTTCCTACAGAATTTGAGCAATCCTCAGCTGTTCTATTCGCCTTTGTTTTCACAGGTTCCAGAGGGTTTATTGCTTGGCTTGGAGAAATTGCTACAAGGGGCACTGTACAGTGAATTTGGTTTCCCAGGGAGAGACACAAGCAACAGTACAACTTGCAAAAGTTCTAAATTGCATCTTTAGCATTCCTGGTGATGCACTGAATTTTGGAGTCCACCTTGCACTAGAACCTGTTCTGAAGAAGAATGTGCACGTGGGCATACATACATTCATGCCCCAAATCTATCCCTGTTTATTAAAAATATTTCAATATTCATTTTTTTTAAATTGCTTAAACCTCTGCCACAATTATATTTTAATATCACATAGTATTTGCCAAATCAGTTAAAGGATTAATTTATTCCTGATATTTATTTAAGCCTGTTTATGAATTGAATTGCCTCCGGACTAATTAAACAATGATTACCACCAGCAGGGCACCCAGCATGAGGTTCATTGTTTCTCCTTTAACCACTTGCCTTTGGTTTTTTTGTGAAGGGTGTAGGAAGGAAATATTGCAAATGGAGTTAATTTGATGTTTCTACAAGAGCAGCCTTTTGTAAGATGCTTTGATTACATGGGAGAGCAGCTTCTCTAAAGACCTATTTGGCTAAGTAGGGCTTCTTAACTCCAAACAGGGAGAAAAAATTACAGAATGACTACTCAAGTGAGTATAACAAGAACAAGGAAGATAATCTTAACAAGCCCTGGGAGGCAGATCATTAGCTGGAATTCCATCAGTAAATGTATCTGCCACACAACTTCAGCATCTTTGAGGTTCTGTGCAAGCTCCATCCTGAAAATGTGCTCATGGGATTGCTTTTCTTTGTTGTGTAAAGTGCTTTTGCTGTGTTTACAAGTCACGAAAAGGAAAAAAAAAAGCTGCACCTTTTAGTTACATTATTCCTCATGTTTCTTGCAAATGATATCTTAATTCTGCCTCCTTGCACTACTGCAATATTTTTCTGGGTCTCTGTTTTATTTCCTTCAAAATATTCAGAGCAGAAAGCAGAGAGAAGACACTGAGAGTGGGTGAGGTGATGGAGGAACCTTCAGAAAATTAAATTCATTTTCCATTTAATCTTTTATCCTGTGCGAAGAATTGCACAGTAAAACAATATTTGGGTCACAGATTGCTTTGTATTTTGTGGAGATCTGCAGTAAGAGAATTCTCACTGCCAGTATCTCATGCAAGATGACTGCTGTAAAATGTGACTTTGCAAGCATTGTAGGCACTAAAAAAAAACTAAGGGATTTTGATTTTGTTTTGTATTGATATAAGGTGGATTGCTATTTAAGCAAATTTGATCTCAGGCTGCCCCTTGGAAACAGTAGCTCAGGTTTTTTATTTCTTTTCTTAGCACTTTTGTTGGCTTTTTCTTTTCCCATCAGCAAAAACAGTATCCTCAAGATAAAAGCAGAATGTAAACAAACTCCATTGCATATTCCAAATGTTATTTCCTGCTTATCATTTAGATTAGCTTTTTTTTTGCATGTGTGTAATTGGAAAAAGTGATAAAGGATTGGCAAAGAGAATTAAATACAAAAGGAAAAGCCACATAGAAGATTCATATATGGAAAGTCTTACACAGCACTCTGACATGATCAATAACAATCTCTTTTCAAAGAATCTGAACTTAACATCAGATCTTGTTCCTCAATAGAACATCAGAAGGATGAAACATAGTGAGGAAATTGCCTCTCAGGTGCTGTTTTGATGCCTCACTTGTGAACATCTCCTTGGTAAGGCCATCCAAATTAGACAGGAACCACACAAATCTATATGAACTTGATAAATGCTACAGTTATGTATTGATTTTTTTCAGCAGGCCTTTTACAGGTTGTTGATGGCTGTGGTTGAAAGAGGCTTAACTCACAATTTCTGTCCAGCTGCAATTCATGTCCCAGCATTTCTTTGGAGCTGATTGACCCTTGCCTGTAATTATGGTTTACATCCTTCTTTTACACCCCAGGTTTAGTAGGTGTCTGCATGATCTGGTTACATGATGCAGGTAGGCTCAGAACTGTAAATTCCTCCTTTCCAGCCCTGCAGCCTTGTGTGCCTCACCTGCACTTCCACATTTTGTTGAAAATCTCATCAGGAGGGAATTGCCTCACTCTGCAGTGTTTTGCAAAAAATGAATTCTGGCCTCTGAATTTGCTTGTTGTAGTTCAGATGTAGGAGCAGCAATATGAGAAAGATAGGAATATTACATTATTTTTCAAATTAATTTCACTGACTTTAGCACCCTCGGAAATGTTCTGACTTAAGCTGACCATGTGGGCTTTTTCTATAGCAGTGGGAGATGGCAGTGAAGGCACTCCTCATTCTCTTTCAGTGATGGAGGGCTCCTAAATGAACAGGTCTCACCAGACTTTTCCTCAGTCACCCTGGATAAGTCTTTTCCCAGAAAATATTGATGGAGAGGAAGTGGATATGGGGCAATAGGAGAAAGAGGAGCAAACGTTTATGGTATAGTGTCCTTTCACTGATTCTCTTTGCCCATCATCATGCTGAAGAGGGGCTTTCCATCAACATCCTGTAAATATCTCTTAAGTGCCAGGATGAGTCCCAGCCAGAGGAGGATTTTGGTTTTCTGTGTGTGTAGAACAGGGGAGCTTCTGCCTCCCTAGTAGAAATGAGGAAGCACTGAACTCCGTAACACACCTCTGCCAAAAATGAAGCTTGCAGAATGATTCTAAAACACAACTCAGAACAGGAATCCATCACCCCAGAGGGACTCACACAAGAATGACACAGAGAGCAAACTGTATCTTCACAGCTGAAAAATAACACCTTACAGACGAAGCTGGGAGATTTCAGGTAAATGATCCTTGGAGATTTTTTTGACTCCCATGTCATGCAGAGCTGACTTCTTAAGAGCACAGGACATGTGGATTTTCAGTGCTTAAGAGTTCTCAGCAGATTCTTATCATTTCGAGGAACTGCATGAAATTATGCTGATCAACAGTTTTGCATTTCATAAGAAAATTACACAACGAGAAACTCAGTGTATATGTGCCTTTTAGTAAAGGGTCACTTCCTTGAAACAAGACTGCAGATATGTAAAATGTGAGACATAATAAGTATCTTTAAAAAGATTGAATAAAGAAAATACTGAGAAAAAAACCCTCATTTAGAAGCTTAGCTTCAGGGGCAGTGGAGAATAAAGGAACACAGTGAAAATGTAGGAACTTCAAAATTCATTCCTCATTTTTTTTTTTTTTACTTGAGAGGATTTTTACTAAGGAAATTTGTGCAAAGTATGCAAAGTATGCGAGTACAGCAGTTGGCGTTCTGTTTGCAGTACCATCACAGCTGTAGTTTTCATGACAGAAATTAATCAAAAGACTGTGTGGGAACTGCAAAGAGCAGGGAAAAATCCATTCAGGACTGAGGAACTTGATGAAATTATAATGCATTTCATAACCTTAGTTGTTAAGGTGCTCATAAATTCATTACCTGCTCTGCTGGAAAAAACTTGACAAGGAACACCATAGATTTTGTAACTGTTTGGTAGAGATTTCACCTGCTTGGACAGGGGCCTAGAAATGGGAATTTCTTCAGTATGCTTGCAGGATTCTTTCACCAAATAAAAGGAGCAAGAATACAGGCTGGCTTTGACAAAATTAAGTAGTAAGTTGGATAAAGTTTGTTTTATTGCTTAATGTTTTCAATTAGAGTTTGATCATCTGTAGGCTTGAAAATGTTAAGTGAGAGCAAGTGAATCACCAACTCAAATTTTTTCACTTAAATTGTCAAAACAGACAAGAAAAACATTCTTCATCTTCTTTTTTTCAAAGGGCTTTTCCAGATAAATGCTATGGTGCCATGTAAAATTGGGAAGTCTTACTGATCTAAGACTGGAACTTCTTTGGGATATATTTGCAGAAAAAAAATAAATTTCCACTTCTAGTGCATTTACCCTGTGAAGCTGAAGAGTCTTTTAGGTATGATATTATATTTATTGGGACATATTTGTAACTGGTGGGTCTGTTTCAACTTCGTAAATGGCACAAAAGTGTAACAATCCATCTTTTCAACTAAAGGTGAGAATCTAACCAGCTACAGCAGGATATCATGGAGAAGGAATATGAGATCAGGGAATGTGTGGGTTACACATCACACAACAG
>VZDJ01006092.1:1117906-1129304 GCA_008694505.1 Cyanoderma ruficeps
TATATATATATATATATATGCACAGATAACTTTTAGAATTTTGTGTGCTGTTCATACATGTACATTTTTCTCTTAGTGGGTCTAACAGCAGCATCCCTTGAGCTGAGCATTTGCCACCTAAATAACAAAAGACTGAATTGCAGCTCTGGCAAAATCATCGTCCACCTTGGACATCTCTACAATGAGAGTGTTTGGTAACAAAAAACACCTTTTGATTTCCTTGCAAGTGTCTGAAATGATAATTCTTTAGGAGGAAGCTGTTGGGAGCTGCCTGGTTGCCTTTCTGGGGTGTAGGTTCAACACCATCCATCTCTGAGCAGGGCTTGAACCGCCAGGACATGACACCGTAATGCATTGACCCTTCACTCCCCCAGCCATTGCTGCAGGAAAAATTGCAGGAGCTTTGATAGGTTTTGGTTGTTGCAGGTTAAAGATCAATGTTCAACGGACACATGAGGCAGGGAGACAAGCTTCTCTTTTATTCCCATTAATTTGAGAAGAGGTTTATCTGCAAGTGAATTATTTGGTTCATTCAAGGATCTATGACAGTGCCCCAGAACTCCAGAACTTCTTAAGGAGTGGAGAACTCAGAAGATAGATTCATTTCTGGATTTCTTTTTTTTTTTTTTAATGTGATCAAAACCCACCTGCATTTGTTTCCTTGAGTTCTGTCAGCAAGTCCTACCTGTTCTGTCTGTCCCTTTCCCTGGTGTCAGCATTCTCCACAGCTCCCATGTGGTGCACAGGCCTTGGGTTTGCATCAGCTGCTGTGTCCTGCAGCACTTGTGTGCCAGGCTCTGGGAAAATCACCTCACAATACACATAAAGGTTGCACACTTCACCTGCAAAAACACTAATAAAGATCACAGCTGTAAGTGGAGAGAGAAACTTCCCCTTGCATCTGAAGTGTGTGATTTGAACTGAATTTTCTCTGCTGACTGCTGCTATGGTTCACCTTTCCCTCTTCAACAATTTTCTTCATTTTTTTCTCCCTCATGCACAGTAACTACTTCACTCATTTTCAACCCTCTGGAAAGTTAAAAGCTTTTTTCTTCATTTTTAAAACAATAGCTCCTGTTCCTGCATGTGTTCTGTTTTTGTCTCTGCTGTAATTTTTCTTACATTACTATTTCATAAACTCTTTCAGATATATCTTAATCAGTTTTTGTTGCTAGCTCAATTTTGAAACTGTTCCAACATTTGTAGCTCCAGTGAAGCAAAACACAAATTTCTTTTTAAACACTCTGAAAATATGTTCCACTACTGCTCACGAAGTAGGAGATCAAGTTTTATTTTTCTGCTTTGTTTTTCTTTTCAAAATTATATCGAACAGATTTTGATTTTTACAAGGGTAAATCATATTCCTGTGTTTTGAGGGATTTTACTTTACAAAATAGTCTCTCATTTCTACCAATGTGTAAGATGGAATTGCAAAGTCAGAGAGGTTGAGGGGGTTTTTGGTTTGGGTTTTTTTCTTTTTTTTTGGTTGGTTGGTTTTTACAGCTGCTTTTAATGACATGTAGGAAAAATTCACCAGCTTTATGGTCAGTCTAGGAAAAGAGAAGAGCTACATTTTCTGTCATGGGTGATGTGAATTTAGTGATACACAGCACAGTTAGCCAGGAGCAAGGATATTGCTACCAGTAGGACCTGAGAGAGGAAAATACAAATGAAAGAGAGAAGCTGGGATCTCGAGTAAATTATATAGGTTGCCTGCAGGCCCCCGAAACAAAGCCCTGTGCCAATTCATAGACACTGCCCTGAAGTCACTGGAACAAGTTTTGATCTACAATCACCTCAATAATTTGAGAAATAGAGAGCAATAAGGCTATTTCATCTGCCTTGAAGTCTGCCAGGCTTTTTCTAGCCCACAGATTTCCACCAGGCAGAATTTCATCCTCCAAGGATAATTCAGAGCCCCATAGTACTGGTGGGTTTGGGTTCTAATTATTTGCTTACTTCCAGATATATTCTGTGATACCTGTTATGTACAGTTGTGTAGCTGCTTGGATGGAGGATTCCACTCATGGTGCATCATCTGTCTGCCTAAACATCTCCCAGATTAGCTGGAACCTTCACTTTATCCAGGTTTAAGTGTTCTGGCTAGTATATAATTTGGAAATTCAGTAACAGTGCCCATCAAAATCCATGTTTTTCAAAAAATTGAGTTGCTACTCACACTAGGTGATAGCACTGAGAGAAGTGCTTTGATGGAAGCAGCATGTTACATTAATTTTTCTGTGTTAATCCAGCAGGGATCACTACTGGAAGATGGCTTTTGTGCTCCACCCCAACACCTTTCTCACTCTCCATCTCTTCCTTCTTCTGTGAAATCACAGAATCACACAGAATATGAAACTGTACACTGATGAGGGCCAGTTTTGCTCTTGGAGTTCTCTTCAGTCTCTTCATTAAAATGGATCTGTTCTGGTAGGACAGTTTCTAAAACAGACCCCACAGTAGGTGGGGGCCACTTCCTTCAAGAGATTTCTCTTTGCTGATCTCATAAATCCAAATCAAGTTGGACTAATCAGCTGTAAAGGGCAGTCTTTCTGGGCTGAGCACAAAACTTTGACATCACTTTTTTTGGAGGCAGAACAATTCTTCCGTTGTTCTGCTGCCGAATACTTATGTACTAGACAAATAAATGGGTTATTCTGCATTTATTCTGATGGCTTAACATGCCACTAGCACATGTATATTTATCGTGTGGGTGTCACACTTCTGCCTCCCTGGAGAACACCTTAACTCAATACCACAGGGGTCAGTGTTATGGTATTTCCTACCCAGCACAAAGTTATCTGGGCACTGAACAACGACAACAACAAAAAATTCTGAGCATAAACCACCTCTTTTGCTGGCAGATACTACCTTATTTTTTGAGGAAGTTTCAAAACAAGGTCAGTATTTTCACATCCGTGCAACATAAACATTTCTTCCCAGTTTTTTTCCCCCTGGGCAGTGAGATTTTTTGCACACCATTCTGTCCAGCAGCAGCCAGGGTTATCAAAGTGAAGCCTTCCATGAAAAAGCACTAAAATATTTGTGCTGCGGCATGAAACTAAGGGAAGTCTATATTATTTTCAGGAGACATTCTCAGAACTAAGCATTTCACCTCAGTTAGGTGCCATTTTTCTCCTGTCGACCTCTGTGGAATGAAAATTACAGAGTCTGACAAAGCCAAAGATTTGCTGGCTGACAGATGTTAACTTTAGTTTAGCTTCTACTTTTAATTTCTTTTTTTTTTTTTTCCTCATGCCCCTAGTCTGTTCCTCTATGACTTTAGCTCGACTTTTCTTTTCATTCTTTGGTCATTCCAAGGAATTCCAAGGTCAGAATGAGAAAGGATCTCCAACTGTACTTTTTTCTTACTTATTACTTGTCTGAAAAGATCAAGGGCAAGTGCCCATTTTCAAAACAAGAACGTAAATTATTTGATGGAGCTGTAAGACCCGAAAACCACAAGCTTTATTTTGACACATTCCACGATTTTTCTTAAAGCTCCCACCTCAGCCTGATCATGCACTCAGCTGAGGGAGAATTGGGTCTCCAGCGAACATAAGAGTGCAATTTTAACTGCTCCATGTAAAACTTCACTTCCTCTCTCCTAGCTGGACTTTAGCTTTGCTTTTCCCACTTGCAAATGTTTGTCAATTTAGACATCTAGACATTTTTAGAAACACCCCTCTTATACTCTGAATCCCTATCCCCTTTTTGACCTTCTCTCATGTCTCTTTATCCCTTTGCCCATATTTTTCTCTCTTTTATGCCCAGTCTACACTACAATGCTCCTTTCCTCCCTACAGTTTCCTCCTCTGCCCATTTTTGTCCCAAAGAGGTCTCGTTGTGAGCATTTCCTCCTCCTCCTCCTCCTCCTCCCCAGCANCTTTCATGCCTGATGGCAGAGTGGCCTTCTTTACCAGAGGCAGCTTTGCTTCTACTTTTATCATTGACAAGGCAACTTCAATGATTTTGAGGCTTCCAATTACATCAGAGATGGCTGGTTTTTCAAACTTCCCACTTGAAGTGCTCATCCATTTAACTTTTTGATTTTTTTTCCCCTTCATCTTTCCGGCATTCTGCTCTTGTTATATTTCTTTACTCTTTTACTGATTCTTCCCTTCAGTCTCCACTGAAGCACTGAGAGATCCTAGTTGAAAGGATAAAATATCCGAAATCATGGTCACTAGAGAGCAGAGATCAGTGCCTGCCCCTCCTCTTCCCCTCACGAGGAAGCTGCAGAATGTAATGAGGTCTCCCCTCAGTCTCCTCCTCTCCAGGCTAAATAGACCAAGTGACTTTAGAAAAAGCACAGATATTAAAAAGAAATTTACCATCAAAAGAAACATCTTCTGGCTAAATATATTCTACTTTGTTATTGCAACAGCTTTTTCTTATCAACTGGAAACTCTGATTATTATGAAAACTGGAAAAAACAAAAAGCAAACATCCTGCTTGAAAATGAGTTTCTGTGTGTGCACACAAATCTAATTGATAAACTCTGGGATTAATTTCTGTAATTGCAAAGGTGTGTTTTACAAAAGAAAAATCTTTACCTATTATCTTGACAGTACATTCCTGTAGCCATACAAACCTCTACAAGAGAGAAAATTGTAGTCTAATATATTTTTTTTAAACATAAGGCATTGAACTGCTTATTTGGTTTGTTTGGTTTTTTTTCAGCAGACTAATGTAGAATAGAGAGAAAACAAAATGGAATAGGAAATCCACTCAAAGTACGAAAAGACAAGGGCACGTTGCTTAATGTCTCATTTTGTGATTACAGAATATAATTTTTTATTAGCATAGTTTCTGACTCTTTTCTCCCATAAGTGCTTTTAGCTGGATTAGTAAACCAGTGCTCTGATCCCATCTGCTGTTTTTATCTCTATTGTCATATATCCCACAGGCAGCTCAAACACCCCTCTGACAGAAGTATGACAGATTACATGTAAGCTTTTGAATGTGGTAGTCTGTAATTGGCTGCTGGCCAAAAACATGCTTTAAATCTCACCAGTAGCTGGAACACCTTGATGATACCATTTCTTAGTCTGCTTTATTTCTTCAGGTATTTCACATACAATTCAGCTCAATGCATCTTTGAAGAAAGATCATTACTTTTTTTTTTTTTTAAATAGACCTCCGTTTGGAAATGCAGAGTTTGTAAATCTTTAGCCCTTATGCTCAGCACATATCTCACTTTCACACTAAGTGGAGCAAGTGTCCGTGAGGAACTTTCCTGACTAAAAAGCAAAGTTGGCAGAATGTGCATTTTCATAGGGCTAATCAGTCCTTACACCTCCTTGCCTTGAAGAGCTAGCAAGCAAAAATTTTCCCGAGTAGAGGAATGATGACACAATTTCATATAAATATTATCACATGTAACATATGTATTAATGTTGATGATTGCAGTAAGTAAATTCACTTTTCTGTCGATCTTACAAAGTCATTTTTTTTTATAGTAGAGAATATTGAAGTTACTTTGTACTGCTTTTTCTAACAGTTTATCACAGAGTTTTTCAACCTGGTCTAGTGGAAGGTGTCCCTGCCCATGGCAGAGGGCTTGGAGCTGGATGATCTTTAAGGCCCCTTCCAAGCCAGGACATTCTAAGATGATTCCATGAAGTTTTGTGGAGTGATCTTTCTGCTCTTTAAAGTTCTTCCAAATGTCCTGTTTCCTATTTTTTTTCCACATGCAGGTTTCCTGCTCAGCTCATCTGCAGGAGAATGAGGAAGGAATTTCATGGAGCACATCTTGACATGAATTTATACATCATCACATGATTCAGCAGTCTTCTGTATGACAGGCCTAAAAGCAAGTATTAGGTGACATCCCCAGATTTTATATTGTGCCCTGAGTTAGGAATGTCTTTGCTTTAGGGGTTAAAAAAATCATAAGGAAATTTTGCTGTTTGGAAAATTCCAGTCCCATAACCTGAGTGTTGTCATTTTCATTACTGTACTTAACGACTACTTAGCAAATGTTCCTGAAGTAGAACTTTGCAAGCCTGTTTACACTTCTCTGGTGTATTTTTGGAATCTTCAAATTTATGCTATAAATAGTTTGGGTTAAGAGAAAGATCAGCAATATTTAGGCAGTCCTAAAATGTAATATTAAATAGAAAACATATGAATAATGAATGCACTCTTTAGATTAAAAGTCCTTTTGGTTGTATTGCTAGTTAACAACAGATAACCTGTGCAATATGAGGCACAACTCTTAGGCTTTCCCTTAAGATCAATTAGCTTTGTAGCATATTAATCAAACAATTTGGGGAGCAAAATCAGAATGCATATTTCTGTGTGGTTCTGAGCCATCTCATTTGTTTAATGGAGCCATTTGAATAATTAAGATCAGTACCAGTATTTTAGCTAAAGTGCAATCTTTAAAGATTATCTGGCAATTTACTTGTGTTTGTCTCAGATTTTTTTGTCTTGTTTTTCTCCCTGGTTATTTATATACATAGCTCGGTAGTTTAAAAAACTACTCCTCTGTAGCAAGTGAGATATCCATTTATATTGATAAAAATATTCTAGATTGTTTGTATTCAAGAAGGCACCAGAAAACAAGTAGTTAAGAGGAGGTCCTATTTGATATTTTGGAAAAACCGCCTTGTTTGTCTTCATTTTCATCCCCCAAAATCCAGAATTTTTATCAGTGTTGGACTGCACTTAGGTGAGAACCTATCCTCCTTTACACTTTTTTGTACTGTAAGAGGAGAGGAGTGCTGTGCATTTTTTGCATTTTAAAAAATTAAATTAAAATGATTCTGCAGCGATTTTATTTAAGTGAAATTACTTCCATTACTTGTGGAAATGAAGTTTCATAAACTTAATCTTTCCAACTAGAAGACTATGCCTGACTAGTATTAGTAGATTTGAAAACTGTGTGAAAATGTTCTGTGTGAATTGAATATTAAAATTAAATTGAAATGCGTGATTTCACTATTTCCTAAAGTAAAATGCATGAACAGTCCAATAACTAATATCTTAGAAATGTTTGTACTAAGCATCTTTGACACTTCAATGAGATGATTGAAAAAGCCCATGCTGTTTGAAGTATGGCACATTAATAAATTAGAGAGAATAAAAAGTATTGCAGTTCATGTTCAGGCACACTCTGGTATTACATTACTGCCTTCATCATTCAAAATTAGAAAACAGACCTTGCAAGGTGCAAATTTGAGGCAATATATGCAAATCTGTTATTCTAGTTCAAAAATTCAGCAGCTATTCAAGCTAATGGATCCATAAAAACTCCATAGAAGCCCATATTATCTTGAGGTTTGCTGTTGCAATTCTGCCTATTTGAACAGAAGTGTTTTTAGTGGTCTGTTGTTAAATATGTTGCACCCAGCTGTTTGTTTGCCTTTCCAAGGCAGAGGAGCTGTTTGCACTGTTACAAAGGAGAAAAGGAAATTGTAGAATACTTCAGGCAAATTGTCATGTTATGTCAGAAGCTGATATTCCTGGATTTTGCACCTGTTAAATATCCGAATGTGCAATCTTCACACCAATACTACTCAATAATTTAATTTAGTGCTAGGAGTGATGACACTCCGGGTAGATTTCTCTGGGACTATTATTCATGGCAGTCACTTTTCCCCAAGCAACAATAAGTGCTGGCAAGATCAGTGCTTTGTATTTTAAGCCCAATATGACTCAGGTGGGATATTGGGCAGCTCTGGGTGTTTGCAGAGTGATGCTCTCACGTTTTTCAGAGAAGGGAGCCAGTTGCTCATACAGTGCTCACACACCAAGCACTGCAAGCAAGAGGCAATAACCCCAAATCCAGCCAGTGACTGGGGATGTGCATTTGGGCTGTTAAAAGAGGGAAAAAAACAGAGATCAAGCTCGGCACTAGGGGTGGATGTTTGGGCTGCAGAGCGTCAGTCACTGCAGGAGAGGTAAAAGATATAAGTGACAGCAGTTCTCTGTCTCTCCATGTGTGCTCAGAACTGGACAATGACACAAGTGGGATGTTATTGTAGCTGCACCATTGATTCTAGGACAAATATCACTTTCTTTTAAAACCATTGTATTCACAATTTTTTTAGCTCAGCGAGATAAATAGGATCCCTGGTGTAAATTTTTATCCTCTTTAATAAAATTCAATCAAGGTGTAACATGAGAGACACAATTCACTTGCCTCACTTTGCTAATTGCTTTGTCTATCAGTGTGTATTGATTTGCATGTCTTGACATGCAAAATTCAAGTTTTAAAACATTTTATTTGACTATCTTATGCTTTTAAGGGATCTCACTGATATTCTTTAGGCAAAAGTAAAAATGAAAGCAAGACTAATACCAGCACTCTAGAATATTGTTTCACATAATTTTATCCATTTGCAAATGCCATGCCTGGCATTGAGAGTAATTGTTTAATGAAGTTGTGATCTCTTTTTAATAGTAAGGCTGAAAGAGGTAATTAAAAATGATGGACTTTGGTGAGACAGGTGTCTCTAGGTTTTCTGTTTGAATCGTGAAGGGCTCTCCAGAGAGAAGATTCAAAGAAGTTGAAGTGTGCTGAGTTGTCTGAGAGGAGAAGGAGGGGTTGTGTGGCTCTTCCACTGCACGGAAGAGGAGCCTGTACACTGGTTACTTGTGAGCATCCTGAAGTGTTTCAGTGGCCCCTGCTGCTGTTTATATGTCTGAGTGTCTTCGAGATTATCTGGAACTTGAGTGCCATCCTGGTACCTCTCAGATGAGAGAGAAATTGCAACTATAGCAATCCCACTTGCATCAGAGTGGGAAACTTGGTTTATTAGTTAATCAGACAAGGATTTTTTCAGATTTCCCTAGAATGAAAGTCAGTATTCTTCCCCAGTACTTAATGCATTTCATATTGGAAGCATTATATGAGGTTAGTTTTGCACAAATCACATTGTGGGTTTGGTAGGAAGGGTTTCATATGGTTACAGTGAGGAAAATAAATGCAAATATGAGTCCGTGATTTGCTGATGGTTATTAATTCCCCTGCCCTTCAGTGGCATAGCTGGAGAATTGGGTTATGCTTCTGGGCATGAGCACAGCAGGTTTCTGTATTTATACTGTATAATCTATTTTTTCTCTTTCTTTTTAATCTTTGTTTACTTGCCAGGCTTTCCTTCGTGGCCTCCTTTCCACTATGGCACACTGAGCTCTGCTCTCTCATGTTGTTTACTGTAGCTTAGACATGAAAGGACAATGAAATGGACATTTTAATCAATTAACTGTAGCCTGATCAAAGATTCCTCCTGATTGTGGTTGTTGTTTAAAGTGTTTTTTATTTACAACATCCAGTGGGGCTTTTGATTCATACAGTGTGACAAAGTCACTGCCTGGCATAGAACTGGGAGCTGGGAGCCTAAAAACTGCCTTTGATCAAGGCCTTGCTTTAATCAGGGATGGTGTCAGAGCTCTGAGCAGCTCAGCTTTGCTCGTGGGCTGATGCTGAAGGCAGTAGGGGAGAGTGTTGGTGCAGCAAAACATTCACTGAGCAGAGAGCACGGGGAAAGAGACTGAGTATTACACGCTGGCCCTTCAACCAGCTCCTTTTGCCTTCAATGTTTCCTCTGAGAAGAGAAAACCAAACCTTCAATCTCAATCCTTGTCAAGGGTATAAAGGAGGGTATTATTCACGTGAAGTCATTATTCCCTGTTTGCGAATATTCTGAGTTGGAAAAAACCCCACCAGGATTATCAAATCCACCTCTTAAGTGAGTGGCCCATACAGAGATTGAACCCACAACCCTGGCACATTGAAAACAGGCTCTAACCAACCCTGTCTGTGAATTGGGATTTTTAGGTGCTGGGGTTTATTTTAGTTTCTTTTCTTTTAAGGGTGATGCTCGCCTCAGCTGCCTTTTCTACCTTTGAGTATTATGCACAACAAAGTAAAGAAAAAAGGGCATCCTTTAGCCCACCCAAACATTTCTGTGACCAAATTTGGTGGCTTTTTTAAAGAAAACATGGCCTGAACATGCAGTGTCAGCAACAACCACGTATTCCTTCTGATCCTATAATTTTGAAGACAAACAAAATTAATTTTCTGATTTCTACATATGTGTAAATGCATGCAAGTAAGAAATGGGTCTGTTTTATTTCCTGCTTTTTTTTTTTTGGTCCAATCTGTCTTTCCCAGTGGCAACGGTTAATGAAAAAGATTATTTTATTAATTAAACATTCAAAACAATGCAGTTTGCTGCTGGCAGCCACTTGTTTGCAATAATATGGTAGGCATCATAACCTTCTATCTTTGTATTTAATTGCTTTTCCCTTTCCCATCCTCTGGAACACTCTTTGAAAAATCTCTCCTGACCTTTCATGCTGCTTTTGCATTTCATATAATTTCAGTTAAGAAATGTTTAATTACTAAAATAATCACTTCTGCTTTTAATCTATTTTTTTTCTGTCTAGCTCTTGTTCTTCTGCTGTAATTCCTGATGACTGCAACGATGCCTGTGCTCAGGGGAGAAATTTTCCCTCACAGTTCTTAGGACTCCTTCATAGTTATAAGTCAGACTTTACTCTAACAGGGGTTCCAATCAAGCCACCTAGCAAGTAAAATTCATCTTAAGTAAGAAAGAGTGTCAGATTTGGGATCACAGAGGTTTACACACGGGTCAGAAACAAGAGAATAGCCCCACTTGAAATATCAGTGAGGACTTCACCTTGCTATCATCAGGTGCACTGCATATGGAAGAGGTAAATCTGCAGGGAAGAGCAGAGGTGTGGTTTAGGGCCACCTGGTCCTCAGTGCCATGCAGCCATATGCCTCATCCCCATCCCTCCCTGGTGGGATGGGGAGGAGAATTTGGGGGGGGGAAAGAGGCAAAAACCCATGGGTTGAGATAAGAACAGATTAATAATTGAAATAAAAGAAAACAGCAGCAATAATGATGATGATGATAATGAAAATGGAGACAAGAAAAAGAGAGAACTAAACTCCAATCAAAGCACGTGATGCACAAAAGAACTGCTCACCACACACTGACCAATGCCCTGCCCAGCCCCAAGCACAGATTGTCCCATCCCAGGGGGAGGCTTTTCACAGCTTTTAGCAGAGAAGATCCATTTGTAGCTACTCTGCTACAAAACTCATGACAAACCTGCCAGGGCTTAAGACAAACATAATTCATTGCCAGCTATTTTTAAATTGAAACAAGCCTCATTTACAAATTTGGTATCTCTGCTAGTTCTTCCTCTCTTTTTTTATTTTTAAATGAAAATGTGGTATTTTCCTTGTGAATTTATTGAGAACCTACTGTATTATATTAGCCAAGCAGAGATTTTTAGCCCCAAGATAACTATGTGATATGAAAGTTTAAAAGGACCATTTTTACATATGTGGTCTTGAATAGTTATCAAAACCTTCAAATTCCCAAACAGCAAACAACTGCTGACTCAATGGATTTTC